>WBMZ01004183.1:0-167363 GCA_013400975.1 Atrichornis clamosus
CTCAGCTTACCCTGTTCCTGTGAATTATTTATTAAACTTATAGAATAGTTTAGCTGAGTAGGGTTTTCATCCATTAATTTTATTCGTCTTTGGCTTCATTAAAAAATAAAGGAGGAAATGTGGGGGGGAAAAAGTTGACTTCTCTGTATAGGAAACCAAGTTCTAAACTTCTGTAATGGCATTTTAGGTCAAACTTTGAGGAATTCTTTTTAAGTAGGCAGATGTTGGTTACAAAGGGATACACAGTTTTTACAACTAAAGTTGAGTTTTATTTGTGCTGCTTAGGATTAAGTAGGTAATACAATCTAAATCATATAAACAGTTGTGTTTGCAGTCCTCCTCCCCTGCCATGTTTTACAGTGAAACTAGTTTTATTCACAAAGATAGAGCATTCAGGTTTTATCTTCAGCTGTTTTCAGTGAAGGGCTGAATTACACTTCTCAAAATTGCAGAACAGATCTTTTTACCTCTTCCAGAAAATTATGGAGTCTTCTCTGGAGTTTCATTCCAAAGGAAAACTTCTGAGGAAGTTGCTTTTACTTTCTTTATAATACCTTTTCTGGAACTTCTAACTATTCAGTAACTGGTCTTTGAAGTTCATTATCTTGCAAGGAGGGGCTTGGAACAGAAGAATCTGCAAGTAGAAGCTAACAATTTCCACAGGACTGTGAAAGATTAGAGCAACGCATCAAACTTTAGGGAATAATTGTAAAACTAGGTCTACATGGGGAAAGTATGTAGTATGTAGCTGATGATTTTCAAAGATGATGCATTGGAATGACTTTCTTTGCAGTGGGAAAGAAAGAATTGTCTCTGAATTGGAAAACAATTTATTGTTCTATTTGTTGAATGATTTATAGACTTTATCAACAGGGGCTGATTCCATGAAAGCCATGTTGAGAACCTACCACAATGGTGTGATAATACTGTGAGGCCTCCAGTGCTGTTGCTGTAAACATAGTTACCATGGCGCCAGTTGCATCTTTATAGCTTGAAGATGAGGTACCTTTACACTTAAGAATACCAGGGGATATAGTTGTCAAGCTGCTTATTCTAAATACTAAATAACAGATTTAATTGCAAATTTCCATGTAGAAATTAACCAAAAGAAGGTGATTGAGGGAGGGTGGTATGCTGCTTGTGCTTGTTTATCTGAAGAGATGTTAGTGGCAGAACAGTGCACTTGTCAGAATTTCAAGCAGTTTGTGTTGTAGTTTGAATTGCATCAAATGTAGTATTGCTAGCCTAGACAATGATCGGTTCAAAAGTAAACTGCAAATTGGAACATAACACTGCAGATAACCAGTAGTTTTTCTGCCACAGAACTCTCAATGAGTGCATTCATTTAATTGCAGGTTTTTATTTTTAAAATGTGGAGCTTTAAGCAAATAGAATCACAACATATGCACTAGAACTGCTGTTTTTCTCTTAAAGTGGTTGTGTTGTTTGGGTTTTTTTTGAAATAATAGAAGTTAGCCTGTATACGATGGTGAGATTTTTCAGAATAATCAGAATTATATGGGAACACTTAATTTCTTTACCTTTTCTCTTTGTTTGTATTATAAATTTGAAAAATCCACCTTGGATTAGATTTTTCAGCACGGTGTAAATAATTTTAACTGCAGCAGCTGCACTAGTCTTCTGAGTGCCTGTGGCCAGTTAACCCACAGGAAGGGAGTCTGTGATACAGCAGCTCCTACGTTACTCTGCTTCCTTCCTCCCTCTGCTCCTGAGACCAAATGCACAGTGAGAGAAAAAAGGTACACGGTAGCATCCACAGATACAAATCCTGATTCTTGGCCGCCATTTTGATCTGGGTAATTTATTCAAGACAGGTTTGCAACTTTGCCTTCTGACTTTCATTGCAAGTATTTTGGTTGGGACAGTGAAGCTGACCCAAGTATCATTCATGTCCTCTGTGTGTAACTCCACTAACAGCTGAAGAACACTTGCTAGAATTTGTTGCAGTGTAGCTAATTCAGTGATTAAATTAAGAAGTTGGCAGTCTCTTTGAAACAAATAATAGCTCTGCCACTTTTTAAATAATAAAATTGTTGTTTGGCTATGGTGGTATAGCTTAAATGCTAGCTTATGAGGGACACCTCTGAGAAAATATTTTTATGTTGACTGTAAAAACTTCAATCCTCAAAGATAATTTCAAATAAGAAACTGGTTTATTAAGAGTATTTTTTGTTGTTCCTTTTAGAATAAAGGTTCTCTTCAGTTTGAAGACAAATGGGATTTCATGCGCCCTATCGTTCTGAAACTTCTTCGTCAGGAGTCTGTCACAAAACAGCAATGGTTTGATTTGTTTTCGTAAGTAATTTTTTAATATCTTGCATCCTTCTGCATAATGGGAATACAGTTATTGTACTACTCCTGATACAGAAGTTATGGATGACACAGACTGTGTGGAAACACAGAACAAAAATATTAGTGTAAGTTTTATTAAATGATAAGTGTGACAGCATCACTGTAAGTGTGCAAAAGTAGAGTTTTGCTGAGATTCAGTTCTTTGCTAATAGGATGGTGAAAGAAGAGCAGAGCTTTTGGCTTCAACTGACCATAGTAAACAAGTTTTGTACCTGCCCACAAACTTTCTGTTAGAATTAGAAAATGTATACTGCTGTGTCAGTAAGTTCATTTTAAGGCAGTTTGCTCAATGTTATATTATTCTGATTTGAATGGCTTTCTTCTAAAATAACTTAGGAATGCTACTGAAGTAACAGAGTGGTGCAGTTTAACTGGTGTAATTTGAATAGTTTTGTACCCTAAGAATGAAATATGATACTTTTCAGGCATTGTTTGCATTAAGGTACTTTCCATAAACCTTGCCATTTTCTTCCTTCCAAAAAGCCAGACGTTGCTTTGTTTAGGTGATGATTTTTTTTGTAACATTGTGTGATTTTTGCCAACATGGTATGGAAGTGAGTTACAAAAGATATATCAGAAGTATATGTAAAATAATCTTTGTCTCAATTGAGTTATTTTCCCCTCAAATATAGTCGTAATTTAAATCTGCAGGCTCTCCTTTTGCTTTTTAAAATCTGTAACAAAAGTAGTTTTTATTTAAATGCAGTTTTGTTGCACTATGATTTTATTGCTCTTTTTGGTGAGAACAGTGTAGTGACTCTTTCACACCCAGCTTAATGCACCTGTCACGCTTTTCTGCTAACCAAAAGGAAAAGTGATCTAATATGTAATGAGTTTTAATATCTTATGATGTCTCTGCTGTAGTAGTTTCCTGAAACATGGTATAGTTAAGGTACAAATTCAGTTCTGAGTCATTGCTGTAATTTTTAATAACTAATTCAATGATTCTGCATTGGGATTGAAACTTTGTATTTATTGTTTTTCTTGCAACAGAGTTATTGAATAGAATTTAAGTAACTTCATGGCTAAATTAAGGCTATTGAGGGAAAGGATCCCACTTTCCTGGATTCATATTTTTGGACAGTGCTCTTTGTTAAGCTTCTTAATAAAAATTCAAAATCTCTAGATGTCTTCTACATGCCCTTTAAGTGTAGTTATCCAGTATTGCTTTTTTTCAACTACTGTCAGGAAACAATGGCATTCTAAATACAGTAACACCTTTTCTGCCTGTGAAGATGTTGTAAGTCTCACCAGTAAGGTTAGACCTCTCTAAACCCTAGGCCAGCACCTTTAATCTATGTCAAAGCAACTTGCAAGTTTTGTTTTTTCAGTTAAACTAAAAAAGCTGCTTTTGCATTGAAGTAAGTGTATTGATTTAATAGGAACAAAGTAATAGCTTTAGATTATATGGCTGCTTTTCTGCAAAGATGTGACCTTGTTACTGAAAGGTGGAAGAAGAACCAGAGGATGATCGTGAGTCAAAAAAAGGCTTGCTAAGCCATGTTATATATGCTGTATGGTTAGGTGTATAACTTGCTTTATTTAGTCTTCAGTATGGAAAGAGTAGGAGTTAAGTTACACTTGCTGGGCTGTCAGGTAGGAAAAATTTTATTTGAATGTTGATTAAAACTCAGTATTTTACTTTGCAATGCTGTTTAGTAGCTTTTCTACAGTAATGTTTCACTTGAAAATGCTACCACTGCCGTGAAATGTTTGAGTGATCTTATTAAACTAATTAAATCGTCTTTTAAATTACCTGATTCCTCAGGGCTCAGATTTCTCACGAGGAAGGTCTATTTCCTTTGTAGGATGTTGTAGTGCTTGGATTGTGAAACTGTCAGTGAAGGCTGCATGTTAATGAGAGTGTTTTAGAATAGCATGGGCTGAGTAGTAATGCTGCTACTGGCAAGTGATTTCTGTCTTTGTCAAAGAAAAGCTTTAAAAATTGTCCTTAATTCAGTAAGGTTTATTGAATAGGTACTGAAAACAGAATTGTCTTATACATCTTCTTGACCATAGCCTTCTCCTAGATAGGTTGCAGTTACTTGCTTCTAGGACTTTTCTTAAAGCCTCAGTCTCTTCCCCAAACGTGTTTTCTCCTATGTGTCACTGGGATCTAGCCATGTGAGGTAAATGAGAGGTAAAAAGTGTATTAAGTTCTTGACATACTGAAATAATGACTGTTAATTACAACATTAAAATTTGAAGAGCTGTTACTAAAAGGTGGATAAATTGTTTTCTAGAGATGTACATGCAGTTTGCTTGTGGGATGATAAAGGTCCAGCAAAAATCCATCAGGCTCTGAAGGAAGACATCCTTGATTTTATTAAACAGGCACAAGCAGTAAGTTATTAATGTTTCATAACTTCTATTCATATTGTTAGAAAAATAGCCAGATAATTCTGACTTTTGCTGGATCTAAGTGCATTGTTTTTTTGTTTCAAATTTTGTAATGTTCTGGAGATCATAATTACCCTGCAAACATCTACTGACAAAAAGAAGAGCCTTGAGCATTTGCCTTGGCTCATTGTTTTCACACAGTGCTTGAAGCTGGGGTGGGCAGTGATTTTTGTGTTACATTAAAAAAACCCAAAACACAGCATTATTTTTGTTTATCCAACAGTACTTATGGAATCTCCTTCCACTTGAAAACTTCTTAAGGGAGAATTTTCCATAAGAAATTATTGTCTGGAAAAAAAATTGTTTATATAGCTTCAGTGCTTTGTTGGCATGTTCATGGATGGCTTTAAAATAAGCCATATGTACAGTGTGCTACAAATATCTGTGCTATCAACTCAGCAAGCTTAGCTGTCCAGTTTTATGGGCTTCCCTCCAAATGAGTGAAGTTGTCAGTAGACTCAAAGGAAATTCTAGTGCTTGTAAAACATACTACAGAAAACATCTTTTGATATGAGGGACTTAGAAGAAGGAGTTGTTGTGAAATTGAAAGAAAATTCTGAAGAATCCCATGGCAAAGGTTTAGAAAGGAAAAAATATAAGTGTACAAAGTCTTTCTTTAGTGATTTATACAACTAAGTCTTTGTTTAAAGCAAAATAGTTTTTTATAGAGGCCTTTGTATAACCAGGCATATAAATGTTGATTTTTAAGGTTGACTGCTTACATGCATAAATGCAATGCTGAGCTGAGACCTTTGATATGGTCTGTGTTGGCTGTTGTTTGAGAGGCAGGTTTTAGGCAGTATGGTAGCCATTGTAGCTTAGTTTCCAGGCTTTGACAAAATATGCATGTTAACTAGCTGTCTGGGTCTAATGAAAGGTTAGTAGATGCTATTGAATCAAAACTTGTCACTGTATAGAATATAACGTAGTCCTTACAGGTTTATGTTAATTTAATTGTTTTTAATATGGTTGTAGCCGTACATGCTTTTAGACCAAAAATTTCAATTTTTGACTTGCAGATGACTTAAAAGGAGGGAAAAAAAGGTTAATTTCAAAAATTTGAACTTACTGAGTACTTGTTTAGTGCAATCTTTTTCTATCCTTTAGAGATTACCCATAAGCCATGGGTTAATAACTACTTCAAAAAACAAAATGGCACTTAAATATGTAGACTTTCTTAGTCTGATATATCTGTATATTCGAATTTTATGCGGGGAGTTTTTTTTAGCATAAGCAAAGTCAGCTCATATTTTGTGCCTAAATTAATTTATCAATGACCTCCTCTTCTCTCCCCCACCTCCAGAGAGTGCTGAGTCATCAAGATGATACGGCTTTACTAAAAGCGTATATAGTGGAGTGGCGCAAGTTCTTCACACAGTGTGATATTTTGCCCAAGCCATTTTGTCAATTAGAGATTACTTTAATGGGCAAGCAGGGCAGCAACAAGAAGTCCAACGTAGAAGACAGCATTGTTCGCAAGGTAGGTGACCTCTGTTGCACACAGCTGGCCTGCAGTAACAGTGCTGAAGGGATTCTGTAGCTCAAGATGAAACTGCACCAATCATGTAACGCGATGTATCACTTCGCTTTGTGAGGGTCAGAACCCTGCAACTTTTTTTTTGTTCTCTCCACAACAGTTTGACTTTGTTTCTCCAGTTTTGCTTTGGCTATTAACAGTTTTATTCATGTGATTCAAGCATTTTGGGGGAGTGGGCTTTGGGTTTGTTTGAGTTTTGGTGGGTTTTTTTGTAGAGGGCTTTTTTGGGGGGTTTTGAGGGGATTTTTTAATTACGATTTGAATACTGGAACGGCAAGTAGCTGCAAATGCATGTACTTTTTATATATTTGCAACTAGCAACTAGCAAGTGTACCTGTATACATAAGTTAGTAGGTTTTTTTGCTCCTGGTTTATATCCCTAGGCCAGAACCTTAACTGGTTGCATATCTCTGCATTTTATAAATGACCAGTCAAATACATTGTCAGTTAAATATAGCTAATGATCTCCCAATTTCCCCTTTTTTCTCCAAACTGTTGGTCGTACCAATGACAAGATGGGACATGTGGAATCTTGTAGATATGATCTTTTTACTGTTTCGTATCAAACACATAAAGAAAGTTGAGGACTTTGAGTATAGAGTGCTCAGTGTTCTGAGTCTCATGAATAACGGTCCTGTAAATTGCTTTAGTCTTTTATTACAAGAAAAACGAAGCATACCAATTGTACAGTGTTAAGTCTTTTAGTTTAACATTATTCATTATACCTTTGCATGCAGAAAGTATCTGTAGGGAAATGAAATTTCTTTAGCAGTCTTTCATTTGGTACTGATGATGATTTTAACTCTTCCTCTGCCTCCAGGATGGGCTGGACGAAATAGTTTGAATGCCTTACTTTGAGCAAAGTTTTTTTTCTTTGGTCTCTGTTATGTGCCAAGCTCACTTAATGTTTTAAAGGGGCTTAGGTGCCTTGATACCCTGGGGCAGAGTGCAGGAGAAGACAACAAACTTCTCAGGAGGTTGAATAGCAAACTTTTGTGAGAGGGAGGGGGAGAGAGAGATTCATAGTCACCACTAGCACGATCTTAGCTGCCGTAAGATCCAAGGCAGTGGGATGTGTCAAGGGTGCACACACTTTTCGTGGCCTTTTATCTGCTCTGGTCTCTCCACACAGGTGGGGCTTCTGCTGTGCCAGTGGCTTGGTACCCACTTTGAGGCTGGACCAGAGGCTCCAGATTCCGGTGGGTGGGTGTGGAGCACTGCACCATCCCACTTTCAAAGAACTTGCCCCACCTGCCCTTCCGAAACACACACTTCAGTTGTTTTGAGCTATTAATCATTTCTCCATTCTCCTTCACCCTCTTATTTTGATATCTTGTCCTTTATACCTCTTGAAGAAAAGGAAGAGAGAACAGCAGAAGAGAGGAATTGCAACCTCACGTTACCTTTTTTGTTTTAATTGTTTGTTGGAGAAAGCATGTGATCTTATTAGACTCTCCAAGATTTGGCAGACTTGGACTTTTAAAACTCTGCTTTATGCAGAAGGTAGGAGAACTAAGAAATTAAAAAAAAAACAAAGTGGAGTGGACAAAGTAGTGAGAAGAATTTAATAGAAAGAACTGGTGTCTAACATTTCAGATTTTGGTTAGAAGTGAAGCTGTTGGAAGTGTCTTGTCTCTCATATGCAGTCCAGTTAGGGCCAGCTCATGGTTGGGACATGAAAGCCCAGAGTCTCTAACCTATCTCATTATTTCGTATTCGCTGCTGATGGTCTTCCTGTTTCTGGAATCATTCTCTGTAGTTTTCTGATAAGTCTCTTGTGGAAACTTTTCCCATGCTTGAGAAATTCTTCACATAGTCACCCAAAGTGCTGTGTATGTTTTCCTTCAAATAGCTCCATAAAACTTCCCTATCCATAATGCCTAGAAGCATTTTGACCATGACAAAGCTGTTAATGTGCCTGCCAGGTTGCTTGACATTGTCTCACTGTTTTCTTCTCCAGTTTTCACTCACTTCAGCTCTTGTAAACAGTGCAACATAATTTTTATATCAATAAAGTTAAAATAATGAAAAAAGTCATTGAGGAAGAGTAACTAAATAAAGCTTTGTTTCTGCAAATGTTGCGATGTTTTAAGCATTCTCTTCCAACGCATAAGACTTCAATGTCAGAAATGGAAGTTTAGATGAAATTGAGAGACAGTTATGGTGAAGTTAAGAATAAAGTATGGTAAACTTAAGTCCCTTGAAATGACATCTGACTTTTATTAGGTGCTTGCTGTGCTAAAATCTAAAATTTACAAAGCAAGAATGGAATAAAATCATCTAATCTTTTACTATTAACTTTGCCATACAGTGGTGTTGAGTTGTCCTAAGTTTGTTTTTTGGTAAGTTTATTCACAGTCATGAGGTAAAGTTTTAATTAGTAAATTTTACGATTCCAACTTGCTTTCCACTGCCAGTGTAGACTGACAGTTATTGTGCTTAATTACATTTATAGCAGTTAGTGACAAGTTTGTAGATACTGTAAATTTGAGCTTTCTTCTAAAGCAATGAAATGGCCTGAGTTGGATAGAAAAAAATAACATTATCTTTTAAACCTTGGCATAAATTAATTAGGTATTTAGTGTCATACAGAAAGAGCCAGATCCAGTGTCTAAGGGAAAAAAAAATAACCCCAGTAACTGGAATTTTAAAAGCAAACTAAGATTTTTAGCAAACATGTAGAATGCTTCAAGTATTTACTACTGAACAGCTAAAGGGGCTTAGGTGGGCACAAGTATGGTGGTCAGGTGTAATGCAATACATTTACAGCAACATCAGTAGCAATCACCAAAAATAATAAATCAGACAGTGGAATATAAAGAGACCCATTGAATGATGAGGATTTTGATAAGAGCCTCCATAATTAATTTTAAAACTTTGCAGTGCTTGGATGAGATTTGGAGTTTTTTATAAATTACATATGCTTTACTTGCATACTGAACTTTCTTGTTAGATAAATGCAATCTAAAACCATGAGTCTTTTTCTTTACATAACTGTGGCATTAGTTGAGTTTTTAGTTTTGTCTAAGACTGTGCCTGCCAAATCATGAACTGTGTTTGGGTGTTTGGCTCAAAAGTACCACCTGATACTGCAATTCCTGACACATTGCATTGCTGGAAAAGTTACTTGACTGATGATGGAGAACTGTAGAAATAACACAGAATTATGTAATGAATACATGCATTCAAGACTTATTTCCCTAGCTGTCCAGTTACATAAAGTAAGTTTAGAATGTAAGCTGAATATTACTTCTGTGACAAGTTCAGAGCAAGATCAAGTTCTAAGGTATCTGAACTGCTGTATATGATCTGAAAATTACTTTATAAATTGCTTGATTTCTGTTTCTGATCTCTTGTATTTTTTTGCACAAACGTATGTCTGCATGTACCTTTCTGATAGGATTTTTTTTTTCTTCCTGATATGCAGCTCATGCTAGATACGTGGAATGAATCCATATTTTCAAATATAAAAAATAGACTTCAGGACAGTGCAATGAAGCTAGTTCATGCAGAAAGACTAGGAGAAGCTTTTGACTCCCAGCTTGTTATTGGAGTTCGAGAATCATATGGTATGTCTTGCACAGACTGATCTGTTGCCTCCTCACTTTAGTAAATGAATTTTCTTCATACAAAGTTGGCAATTGTGGTGGCAGGGTTGGAATTATCTCAGCATTTTGTATTGATTTTTTCTTTATTATTCTTGTTGATACATGATGCCAGTTAAGTTCTGTTCATAATCTTTAGCTTCTGAGCGATTTATGTGTGTATCAGTTACTGGAAAATCAATGTTTTCAAGGAGAAAACTACTTTTCACCTTTTGGGTTTGCAGATATGACTTTGTGCTCCTTTATGTACTGTTTGTGGTTCTTCAAATAGTTTGGAGAAGAAATGCTAAACAGGCTGCATTTAAGACTTTCAGTCTTATTTGTTGCAGAAAAGATCTGTGTATCTTAAACTTTTATGGCATTTCACCATTGTCTGCTGCTTTTCAAAGCTTTCCAGCCTGTTGAACTAAACTTGTGGCTAATACTGAGATGGCTTTATAGAAGTCCAGTTCTAAGTTTTTTTTAAAGCATATTCCATTTAATTACTATTTATTTCCCTGTAAGAGTTGAGAGGAAAGTGGAAGCTCTTTCTCAAATAGTGCAAAGCACTGCAGTAAGCTCACTGTCTCCATTTTTGTAAAATAGGAAAAAAAAGTCTAAAATGGAGACATTGTGATTCTAAGAACAGTGTCTGAGAGAAGCTTTTTGCTCAGTCAGGTGGAGAACTTTTCACTTTATTAGGCATTATGCTTAGCATTTTTATTCCTTCCTTACAATTTTGCAGTTGTATGTGTATTTATAGTTACCATATTTGAATGTCCGAAGTGCTGGAGCTAAGTATGCAGTATTTTCCAGTTCCCCATAATTAATCTGAATGTTTTTGGGAGCAAAGATTGGCCAAATTTTGTTATTTTTGTGTTCAGAGTCCATTTATTGGATATTTCAAATTGTTCAATGCAGCCATTTAATACAAATCTCACTATCTCATTGAGATTTGCTTATTATTAGCCACATAAATTTCCAGGACTTGAGAGTAAGTTTGGACTTTCTCTTTGCAGTTAACCTTTGTTCTAATCCTGAAGATAAACTTCAGATATATCGGGATAACTTTGAAAAGGCGTATTTGGATTCAACAGAGAGATTTTATAGAACACAGGCTCCTTCTTATTTACAACAAAACGGTGTACAGAATTATATGAAATATGTAAGTAAAAATTCTGTTGTAACTTCGTACTGATAATGTTAGTACTTTAAAATGATTGCTGTTCTGCTTTTGCACAGGCAGATGCTAAACTAAAAGAAGAAGAGAAAAGAGCACTACGATATTTAGAAACAAGACGTGAATGTAACTCTGTAGAAGCAGTGAGTATAATGTGTAGAAAAATGATGTATTTCATATTTATATAGTATTACATTGCATAGTTTTTAGTTTTGTGTTACGGTATTATTTGATAGCAGTAAATTGAAACTGGTTATGTTTTTTAATCATACGTTATATTATTTGTTGCAAAAATATGTGTTGCTTTCCAATCTGGTAATCTGCAATTTCTGCAGATGTTTTAATAGTACATGTAGATCAACAGTTCAAACTGAAGGGCAGGTTTTTATTCAGGTTGGTTTTTGTTCTTTTGTTTTGAGTTAGGTATGGTGGGGGTTTTTCCTATACTTAGCAGTGGTTGAGAATGGTGTTTGAAAATAAGCTGGCCAATATGTTTGGCAATGGGCTTCTCAGTGCTCCTTTAGAATACTTGAAAGTGGTATTGTTCATTGCAATCAAAAGGAGCAATAGAAATTTCATTAAAGCTGTAATATATTTCCTTTTATGCTGGAATGTGGCCATTTAGTATAAAAGATGGGGTTTCACTTTTTCCTTCCCCTTCTTCCCTCTTCAGCAATTTTTTACCCAGTCAGATTCTAGAGTAAGATTTAACTGCAGTGAATAGTTTGTAATTGTCTGTGTTGAAATTAGTTCAGGAAACAGGTTATTTTAAATAAATACCTTTTAAATCTGATTTTTTTTTTGCAGTGGATCAAAATGTGCTTTATGCCTCTTGTTAAGTTGTGAATCATTCATTTTGCACAGCTATAAATTGTAACCCATTAAAGAGGCCGACAAAAGAGAGTTGGTCCTGACATGTACAGGCAGTTTCTGCTCTAGATCTAAGGCCTTGTTCAAGCCATCCAGCCTGGTCCAAATAGGGTATGCTGGAATGAGAACTATTCTTAGCTCTGGGATGTATACTTGGAAATGAAGTAGGGTAGTTACTGTTCCAAAAGTGGTGGCTCCCTTGAGAGAAAAGAGTCGACAGAAATACTAAGCTCATTAATGCTTTGGAGGAGACTTTACCACATTTACTAAACATTTTGAAGAAGTATGGTTCCTGTATAGATTCTGTTCAAACTGCACATACTTTTATGAATCAAGTGAATGAATTAATTGTTTTATAGAGCTAATTGCTGAGAACTGGCTAGATTTTGTGTCATGGCAAACTTGAGACACATCAGACGTCGGTGTTCAGATGGCTACTTCAGCTAATCCTGTGTTTAATATATTTCAGCTAATGGAGTGCTGCGTCAATGCCCTGGTGACATCCTTTAAAGAGACTATTTTAGCTGAATGCCAAGGCATGATCAAACGAAATGAAACAGAAAGTAAGTGAAGCTTCAAGAGCAGTGCAGGATGAACCCCACAGGAACTGCATAAAAATAGATTTGTGTGTACATAGATCAAATTACTGGTTTTTATAGATGGTGGCAGTGTTTAATACGAAAATATTACTGCACATGAACAGTTTTATCCCACAAAAATTTACCATCATTGGTTCGTATTTTTTTCTGTCACTTCTCAAATCCATACGTATAACATCCTAATTTGAATGAGTGGATAGCTCTCATCTTGCTTGAAAGAAAATAATATTTTGTGCTGTTTTCTTTTTTCTTTCCTACACTTTCATCATGTTGACCAACTCTGGTAAATGCTACATATGCCTTTACTTTCTATTTGAATACTTCAGATACAAGCATTTCCCCTTCATTTCACCCTGCTACCTTTTTACACCTGAAAAAAAGGTGTAAGCATCTCTTTATAAAACCTTTTTGTCTGAAAGGCAGGGAGAAATTTTTCTTCTTCTGGTTATTGATGCAGGACCAGTAGGTCAAATGAACAAAACCTCTGCAAGCCGTTCTTGTCGTTTTATAGCCAGTATGTCAGTGTGAGTATTGAAAGTTAGCCCTGCATGCCTTAAGTTTTCAGAAGGTTTTTTTACCTCTGCTGCCAGAAATTGAGAGGTTAGTGTGATTCAGAAGTCTTGGGGTGGTCCTGTATGATAAAACAAACTAGATATGTCATGAAAATGTTATCATTCAGGTAGGGAAATTGAAAAAAATTTAAAACTGAAATCACAGGTTAATTTTTCTTTGAAGTCTTGGTGTCCTGCAGCCAGGGAATATTTACTAATGTCCTATAAGGTTTTCATTTCTATGGAAATGTGAAAACTGTTTTATGACTTAGAATATTATAAAAAATACTCACTTCTAAAGCTAGCATTTCAGAAAATATTTGACCTCCAAACTATGTCATACTGATCTGTTCATCTAGCAGCGTGATTTCTGGCAATAGTCCAGAGCTAAATGTAGAAAGCCACAAAACTTCTTACGAGTATATGTTACAGCCTTTGGGAGAATGCTGCTTATGTAAATTCAGAGCTTCAGAAGGGTTCTTCTATAGGCACCAAAGGATCTTTCTTTAGAAACCTGTTGAAATATTCACACAGTCCTCTCTTGTGGCTGTGGCTGTCCTGTGATAATGCTTGGTTGCAGAACACTTCTGTTTAGTATGTAAGAACTGTTTAAAATGTTTTAATGAGGGATAGAGGTGCAGATGACTAAAACATAATTAAAGACTGGAGCTATACATAGTAATGTATACATCTGATAGTGTCCTCTACTGTGCTTTGCTTATGGATGCGGCTTTCTGATATTATTTGCCCCAAAGAATTCAGTGATGTTTTCTTTATTAAACAGCACTGACAAAAAAAGGCTGTTTTGGTGGGGTTTTATGTCTATGAGCTGGTCACTGCTGTGAAATACTCTGGTTATATTAAGTACTTAATATTTACATGCTGTGCTAAGAAAGGAAGGAATAATGTTTTCCAACTAAAAATTATCAGAAATGTCATAGTTTGCAAAGACTTCAGAATTGACTTAATGTGTTTTTGTTTGCTTATAGTATTGGGGAAGGGAGGCCTAAATTTTATTCTTGAAGTACAACATAAATAAAAAGTACTCTTGGCTCTTAATGAATACAGAATGAAAACAGACTTTAAGTGCCCCAACAACTACAATATGGATTTCTTTTTTCCTCAGTGTCATAATGTATTCTGAGAGAAATTTTACTTAAATACTCCTTTGGGTTTTGTTACTTTGAAATCTGTCTTTGAAGAATCTGTGGTTTTTTGGGTTCCTGCAGTCTTAGGGATGCCCCTGGGGTCTTCCTATGCTACGGATTCTTAAGAGAACCCACTGATTTTTTAAAAATTATATATGCCATCTCTAGTGTACAGAAACAGATGTAGAACCCTTTAAGGTATCGTCTTGTTTCTCTTTTTCTGCCATCTCTTCCTCCCTCTTACCCTTTTTAAATGCATGGATTAAAAGACCCAGTGACAGTTGAGTAAACTTTTTGGACTTTTGCTATGTAAAACAGTGCTGCCATCTCTTACAGTAGATCTAAATTGCACTGAGAATGTCTCTGATTCCATGGGGTTTTTTCTGGTTCCTGAAATCCTGTCATTCAGCCCATTATGGGTTGTCTCTAGTACCATTGCAAGTTCTTATTCAAGGTTATTTGTAGTTTCTGTTCTCTAATTTGCATTGTTATGTTCTAAAAGGATTTTTTTTTCTTCTATGTGCATTGCTTTTTTATTTGCTTCTGCAGCAGCTGTTGAGATACAGATGATGGTAACATTTCATCCTCAGTTGTGACAGGTTCTTGATGTTTGTTGCTGACAAAAGTATTGCAGAGGAGAAAGCAAAGGCAGGGCCTCTGACTTTCCCCTTTTCACAGTAACATTGAGGAACTAAGCAAATCTATACATTCTTTTCTATCAAAAAACGAATGAGAGTCCATGATCAATTTGTTCTACTTCATGAAGCAGAGTCCTTTGTCATGCTGAGTTCAAATCTCTGTAGTCTCTTTACAACAATCTGGTAACCTTAATCCCAGTGTTTTTTGTGGACAACATTGTCAAGATGATTATTGATGTTTCACTACCTTTTTTTTTTTCTTTTTTTTTTTTCCAAGTAGTGTTGAAATATCTTCACAAAGAGTAGACAAATAAAGTACAGCACTTTTTGAAGTTTTTGAACTGGTAACTTTCAGAAAAACTAAACAAACTTTGAGAAAAAGAGTTCACTGCATTAATCAGTTTTAGTTATTTCAGAATTTTGCAGGCTTTTAATTAAAATAAAGCATTGTAAGTGGTATTGGAAGGCTTTAATTTAAAATTTAAAAATGTCTTGAATCCATACAATTTCTTGCATAAACTCCTGTAAGCTTCCAACTTACAGGAGAGACAGTTTTGCCAGGGATTTTAAGGCAGTTAGAACCTGGACTTAATCCAAATTGCCCTTAATTTTAGGGGGTCTTATTCAAGCTTGTGATACTATATGCATAAGCAAGTATTATATTGCAATAAATAACTTCTTTTGCCTGCAGAAGAATCTTGCTGTGAGACCAGATTTAGAACAGTACTCAAAACATCTTTCTTTTTAATGGATGAACTGGATTATCAGTTCTTCACGTATTTAGTGTTCCACTTGAGATATGCCTAGCAGAAATGCCATATATTTGAGTATTATACAGCTCTTTGACTGGTAGCTTCATCAGTATTTGTATCTTTCAGAGTTGCATTTAATGTTTTCACTGATGGATAAAGTTCCAAATGGCATAGAGCCTATGCTAAAGGATTTGGAAGAACATATTGTTAGTGCTGGACTTGCAGACATGGTAGCAGCTGCTGAAACTATTACTACTGTAAGTGTATTAGTTTTTAGTAAAATAACAACAGAAAAACAACCTTGCAGAAACTAAATATTCTCTATTTATGGGACAAACGTGAATGAAAATAATTTTTTAGGAGTTTGTGTTTAAAGATCAAATTTTGATCCACTGAAAGTTTTAAATGTCTTTAGGATAACTTTTTATTCTTTATGTTTTCAGTTGTTGCTTTTAAAAGTGAATCTATTTTGCAGTAAAGAAAAGGTTATAAATTAAGTGCATGAGATGCTTATACAGTAGGATTGTGTTAGAATCTTAATTAAAAAGGCCTAATCGATTTTTCCAGAATTCTAACTTCCTGGTGAAATTGGAATTTGCTTTCAGTCAAAGAGTAGTTGTTCAGTGTGGAAATTACAAGGATTTTTTCCCCACTGTATTTTTCCAGCTTTTTATCATCTTTTTTCTCTGGGTCTAGGAGACCTGAGTGTCTTCAGCAGTTAGGATGTGAGATGTGTCTTTTATTGGTCCTTGAAAACTTCTTTTAAAATAAGATGTTATTGCATAATATTTGAAAGTTACAGGGTTTTTTGTTGTTGTTTTTTTGTATATTGTTAATACTATCCTGAAGGTCTGTGTTTACAGACTTACATGCTATAGAGCTTTTCAATACAGAGAATAAAGATAAAATGCATGTTCATAGTATGCAGGCTTTTGAGGATACAGCATTTTTACAGATTAGGGAATTATATGTATGCTCACACTGAAATCTGTGGAGCCTTGGTTTTTTATTTGATTTTTGCCTCTTTAGGATTCTGAGAAATACGTGGAGCAGTTGCTCACGCTATTTAATCGGTTTAGCAAGTTGGTTAAAGAAGCTTTTCAAGATGATCCAAGATTTCTTACTGCAAGAGATAAGGTATGTGTTTCTACTGATCTTTTGTTCAGTATGAAAATTGTTGCAATTCATATTATGATGTCTCGGAAACCCTTGTGCCCATTCACTGTTAGATTTAGAAGCTGCTCTTACTCTATGAAATATGCAGACTAAAATATTGATGAAACTTACTACCAGCTGATTAGCTTTTAATTCTGTTGTAGTCCTGCAGAAAGTTGCATATATTCAGCTTTGTGATGTTGTAGAGCACATTAGATGACCTTTGTGTTGAGAACTTTAGTGTCTGATACAGCAATAATTTGTGTTTAGAATTTACAACATACTGTCTCTTGACTTCAGACATGCAACGTGCTCCACGTAATCCCTTCCTAAATTATTGTTTAAAGGAAACTAGTATGTTAGTGGAAAAGAGGAAAAGCAAAACATCATTTAATGGGAAATTTGAGTCATAGAATTTGAACTCTCAAATTGAAAATCGAATCTGCAAGCTTTGGGCTAATAAAAACAATTGAACTAATTGAATTTCATGTTGCAGTAGTGTAAAAAAAGAAAGTCTTTGCAATTCGTATCAGAGATAAATTAACTGAAGCACCAATAATCTAATTATTTTTCAGGCATACAAAGCAGTTGTGAATGACGCTACAATATTTAAACTTGAATTGCCATTGAAGCAAAAGGGGTAAGCCATGTACTCTTTGTTAATTGAGATTTTAAAAATACCTCTTCAAAAAGTAACGCTGTGTTTAAAAGGGCTTTTTTTTATTTGCATTATGGAATTTCAGATTGTTTGACCTCTGGTAAGACACTTTGTGTGGAAGCAGATCAGTGAATAGCAGCCTGTTTCAACTTAAATTTATTTGTAGTAATTTGGGATCTTTTTTTTTTATACTAATGAGTCAGCTTGTTAGCTGAAGTTCATAATACCCTGGATTATTAATTCTAAAAACCCAAGATGTATAACTCTGCTGCAACTTCAGCAAAGGACCTGGGGAAAAATGAGGCAGTAATCTTCATGGGACTAACTGTGGCTGATTGAGGTGGAACAATCCACAAGCTGTTTTCCACCTCCTCTTTGTGCCAGTTGTGAGTGTGACCTGTCCAGCTGTTGCATTTTTGTTTCAGTGCAGGATTAACCAGGTTAGTTTAAACAACTTCCAGTAGATTAGGCAGACCTGCGTGACTCAAGAAGAAGAAGCATGCTTACAGTGCCCGCTCTGCTAACTCAGCCAAGAGAAGGTAGCAGTCAGTTAATTGATTGTTAACATTTACCATGTGATGTGCCACTTGAGTAGGAATTTGTATTTATTTAGGTGCTTGGGATTGCTTTTATATAGTTTGTAGTCTGATTTACTATGGAAACAAAAGCTTGTGTAGCTGGGCTGCCAGCTTCACTTTCTAGTTACTTCTGGTTAGGGGTGGATGGTTATAAATATCTGTCCAGCATCTTGGTTCATATTCTGGATTTGGTTTTGGTCTAATGGCAAGCCTGGACAGGGATTAATCTTTCTCCTTTTATGTTATTGGAGGAATGCCATCACAAAAGACTGGATCCCTGCTTTCTATACTTTGCATAGATGTAGGCAAGGTAGAGAAGTGTCTTAGATCTCTTCTAATGTTTTCATTTCCCCTGTGAGCATCCAAATCAAGACCTCATTCAAACTCTTTTACTCCTAAAGTGAAACCTGCCTAGTGGTTTCTTAGAAACCACTGTGATGGCAATGGCCTTCTGTTCAGTATTCTTCTTCCCAAGCACTTTGAAGTTGTCTACATATGGCATGGTTTAAGCAAAATGAAACTTCATCTTGGTTAGTTTTTTGTAATAACCAAAAGGCTAGTGATCTGCTTGTAGTTCAGATGGTCTTTAGGAGGGCAGAAGATACTAGCCTGCAAGCTGCTTCATGGATTTAAACAAAAAGACAAATAGTCTGAAGAGTGTTAGCTCTGTCTATACTAACTGATGAGAGGGTGAAATAATGAGCAAGAGAACTGGATTCCTGGGCTTGTGTTGGGCCCTTTAGAGTAGCAGTCAAGTTGGTGCCATCTGACTCTAGGAATAGGGCTTGGTCCTCTCGGTTTTATTTGCCAGTAGACACAGGTTCAGAACATGACCTGTGCTTGCATGAATTTTGAAGAACCACAGTCTCTCTATTGTAGCATCTTTTTGTTCAACTTTAGTCTGCATTTAATCTCTAAGCTGTTAGTCCATTCTTTATAGCTGTCATGAAATAATTTTATCCTGTTACTCTGTGGTAGATATGTTGAGTTTTGCAGTCTGTGAGGTGTGGTGCAGGAGGCTGTTCTTGAGACCTCATTACGGCATACTGACAAGATGAGTGAAACATTTCACTGTAACATTTGTTAATTCTTTAGTGGAATATTCTCTCCATGCGGTATTTAGTTGTTTCAAACTGTAGTTGCACCTGTATCCCTCATTGTTACAGTTCTAAAATTATAAGTACTTAAAATTATCAAGCTGTAGAAGCTGTCTTGAAAGAGTTTGGTGGTATTTATTCTTTCAAGAAGAAAGGGTGTTATCCCTAATTTTTTATTAGTTTAACAAAAATATAAATTCACCACCAGCATCCTTGCCAAGGGGATCAGGAAAGAGTGGTCTGTCTAGTAAACGATGTGACTACTCCAGAATAGCAGGATTCTATATGGTTGAAGATATGCTGTTCCTCTTTTGTCTAGTGTTGGATTGAAAACACAGCCTGAATCCAAATGCCCTGAGCTTCTTGCTAATTACTGTGACATGTTGCTAAGAAAAACACCACTAAGCAAAAAACTAACCTCTGAAGAAATTGAAGCAAAGCTTAAAGAAGTGGTATGTTTTTGTCTTCTACTTCTCAATTATTCTGAAGAATGAATTTGTTTGCTTTATTTTTTTATGTTGGTCGAGGCCTTGATCTTCAAAAACAGTTATGCAAGGTGTAATAGTAGGGAAAAGAGTTTATTATGTTATCAAGTGTGTGTGTATGTGCTTAAATATTATAAATCATTCAGCGTTTCATGTCTCCTGTGTCACTTCACAAAACTGGAATACTAAATTAATGCCTATATGAGACTGATGTATTACAATAACTAATGTTTGTCTAGAAAATAATACAGGAGATTTTTACATACCAGTGTCAATGTCTTTTTTAAGAAAATTTCTTGATGTTTGACAAGTGAAGAAATTGAAGGTATGATATTATGAAAGATTCATTGCTAATGCCTACAATAGTATTAACACAGTTGCTCTTAAGGCAATGTCAAGTAGCCTGTTTCTACTTCATAGTCTACAGTGCCATTAGATCAGCATTCAAAGACTTGCCTGGTTGACAGTGCAAATAAATATATTAAACTCTATTTTTTGACAGCTTCTGGTACTTAAATATGTACAGAATAAAGATGTTTTCATGCGATATCACAAAGCTCACTTAACAAGACGTCTGATATTAGATATATCAGCTGATAGTGAAATTGAGGAGAATATGGTGGAATGGCTCAGAGTAAGTAGCATCACATCTTTCTTTGGTTGTACCTCATGCTTGTGGTTAATTAGTATTCCCACGCTTGAACTTAAATATCTTTCTTGCTTAAGTGAGTTCTGTCTTTAATAGTAGGCCACTCAGGGCATTTTATACTTCCTTCTATCCCAGTATTTTGTGAAAGTAAAACAGTTTTGCTCTTTTCTAGGGGCTAATAGTGGTAGTGATAGATTTAAAAATATTTCACATGTGACTATCTGAAGCCTTCATAGATTCTATATGGAAATGAGCAAAATACAATGTACTTGTTTAGATACGTAAATAATTTGAGATACATTCTAATTTTGAAATTTTATGTAGATTAGAATATTATTTGCATGCCTTAACCATTCCTTCAAATCTCAGAATTCACGGATTCTTTGTTGTATGCATATGTTCTTCAGCACTTGGATTTCTTTGAAAGAATCATCATATGCCCTTAAGGGATAACAACTACTTATGATCCATACAAAAAACCCTTTATAGTGCATTGCAGATTAACCATTACTGTAAAATGATACCTGTGTACTTTTATGATCTTAATTTATTTGATCTTATTATTTTTAAAAGTAAAGCTTTTTGTTCATAGTTTTCCTTGTCAAAGTTTACTGTTCTGTTTGTTTAATATAGGAAGTGGGAATGCCAGCAGACTATGTAAACAAGCTGGCTAGAATGTTCCAGGATATCAAAGTGTCTGAAGACTTGAACCAGGCCTTCAAAGAAATGCACAAAAACAATAAACTTGCTTTACCAGGTATTGTTTTCAAATTATTTGCTATTTTTTATTTCTCTCGGTGAAAAACAGTTCTCTTAAATCTTGAGTTAAAAATTGTATCAAGTGCATGTTGAACACAGTCTTCATGGCATTGTTGCCCCTACATTGGAAGAACCTGTAGACTCTGCTTTCTCTTGCAGTTGATGCTAGAGCTATATCACTCTGAGTTGTTATGGGTTTTCCTTATGAGCAATCTTGTAGATACAGGCTCCCTACTCTTGTAGGTAAATTGTAAGCAGGGCCTTGAATTGGCATCAGCCAGGTGAATGCCTGAACTACCCCCTTCTTTGATGCCCTCATCATTCCTCGAGTACTCCATGCTGTGCTCCTGCTTTATCTGCCAGCAGGAGAGTTGGATGCATGCTATGAAGAGCTTAAATCATATTCTGAGATTAAGTTTCACTTACGAGAGAGGCTGAGGAACATCAAGTATTAGACATGCCACTGCTGAAAACCCTTGAGTAGCCCTTATAAGCATCAGCTATAAAGCTGCACCAGGGTTTAAGGAGCTCTGCAGTAGCAAGCCAAAAAAACAGATTTCAGTCAGTGTTGCTGGCAGAAAGCCAGTGATGCATAAATAAAGTCCCTTAATGTTTTAATAGGTAGACACCCTGCAACTTTTTGAAAATTCAGTCCTCCATAATTGTGTTCAGAGCAGAAAAAAAACCAAAACATTTTATCTGTCTGTTATATGTGGAGATTCCTATAATCCAATATCATCTTACAGCTGACTCTGTGAATATTAAAATTTTAAATGCTGGTGCCTGGTCCCGAAGTTCTGAAAAAGTGTTTGTCTCACTGCCCACGGAATTAGAAGATCTCATCCCAGAAGTTGAAGAATTTTATAAAAAGAATCACAGTGGTAGAAAACTCCACTGGCACCACCTCATGTCCAATGGAATCGTAAGTGTGTAGTTTTTGGTGTACCAGTCTCAATGACTGTACTCTCTGTGTATTTATAATAGTAAGAAAGCTTGTTGCTCAGAAAGGCTTATAAGGAAAATTTTCATCCTCTTTACAGATAACATTTAAGAATGAGGTTGGCCAGTATGACTTGGAGGTAACAACATTTCAGCTAGCTGTGCTGTTTGCATGGAACCAAAGACCCAGAGAGAAGATCAGCTTTGAAAATCTTAAACTGGCAACTGAACTCCCTGATGCAGAACTTAGGAGGACTTTATGGGTATATCCCTTTCTCTTGAAAGAGATTGCTGCTTGATTTTTGTACTCTGCAGTACTGGATTCGTATTTTTTAAAGCACTGTCTGATAACACTTTGAAACTGAAACATGAATGCCTTTCTTAGTAATGAATCAGTTGTAATGCTGGCTCCTTGCACTACTGCTGAGCACACAGAGCCTTTACATTAACACATTCTCTCTACTCAGTATAACTTCACAAGCTTTTGGAAACTGCAAGATTTTTTTGACCATATGCTGCCTAAAGCACAGAGTTATGATTGTGGTTTGTGGAGTGGGACTGGTCTAATTCTAGGAAATTAATGACACCTGATAAGTATATGTTGCCTAAAAATAACTTCAGTGTTTGCTTTAGCAGACTTCTAATTATTTAGCTCACAAATAAAGAGAGAAATCACGTAAATCAGACTTAACACCTCTTGTGTAGCTGTGAGTTTGTGTACTTTACCACTTTGTGTGATTTTGCTTATGCTAACCCATTTCAGAAGGAGATTTGTTAAACTGTGTCCCTTCTCTGATTTTACTAGTTCTGAACAAGGGTATGTGGTTCCCTCACTACAGTCTGTACAGCAGTGAATTATGTTCTTAGAAAGTAGTTGTTTTCATTTAGAAAGTCTGGTGTTTTATTTTCATTCTTTCCCCCCTTCCCTTTTCTCTGTAGTCTCTTGTAGCATTTCCAAAGCTGAAACGTCAGGTTTTATTATATGAACCTCAAGTCAATTCACCCAAAGACTTTACAGAAGGAACCCTCTTCTCGGTGAACCAGGAGTTCAGTTTAATGTAAGATGATCTTTGAAAAGTAAAATAACAATGTACTATTTTATAACTAAAGGAATTCATTTTAACTTAACCTTCATTCTTGAAAGTTTTCAAAATTAAATTAGACACATGCTTTGCTGCCCTATCCTCACTTAGTTTTGGCAATAGTCATGCTTCAGGTAGGTGATTGGACTAGATGGCCTGCAGCAGCTCCTTCAAACAAATGTTTCTATAATTTTTGTGAAATTAAATTTCTTACACACCTAGGGATGAGGTGCAAAATTGGAGGTTTTGCTATATTCCAGTTACCAGTAAGTTCATGACATTTCATGGAAGACAGCCTGTAATCAGAGCACTAGTGCTGTATGGATTATTATGCACAGAGAATTTCAAAAATAGAGTGATAAGTTTAAAAAAAGGAAGTGAAGCTGCTATAAAATGTGGTGTGCTGTCAAAAGCCAAGATTTTTGGTGTGGCTCTCGCCAGAGAGGAGTGTCTTTATTTCTGTGAGAGTTGCAGTGCTCTTTTACTGGTGTTTTGAAATCCCTCAGAGCACAAGATAATATAAAGAGAGAATATCTAAATGGTATATACTACGTTCAGCGTGTTTTACTTGCATTTCTGCCTGCCTGTGTTGTTAATAAGCCAGAGGAGAACTGGCTCCTTGCTAGTAACCTCAGATTCTGTGCCTCATTCTCAGTAGCAGCTGGACATCTGGATCTGTGGAGAGATAAGTGACAAATCTGCTTTCCCGGGGCTTAAGTTTCTTGCGCAAGGCCGTAATGCTTGTTCCTGTCATCAGGATTCTGAGCTTTGGGAAATGATGAGAGGACGTGAGAGAAGAGAAAGTGTACAGAAAGTTTGTGGGTGACCACTGAGGAATGCCATCAGCTTTCTTTGTTGCAGTGGCTGGGTTTTGTCCCAGACAGTTTTTTGATGGAATGTTAAATACTCCAGTTTCCTGAACTTTGTTGTAAAAACTTCCTCTAGTGAACACTGCATTTATATAATTAAATTGAAATAAATTTTTCTGAAATTTTATTCTTTAAAATAGTAGTGATAAGTTTTCAACTTCAGACATTAGCAGTTTCAGCTGCTGGATTTATTTGTAATGCTTACTAGCATTTAGGTTTCATTGTGTGGAGACATTGGCATTGGGTTATGATTTGCCAGACAGCTATCTCACTGCTGCAGTGCTAATAACCTATAAGTATATGATCTGTGACGGCACTCCTTGCTGCTATAATTTAAGTTTAACACAAATTCTGCAGTTCAAAGTGTATTTTTTTTGCTTACTTTCATGCAATACAACTTTTTCAGAAAAAACGCTAAAGTTCAGAAAAGGGGCAAGATAAATTTGATTGGTCGATTGCAACTTACTACAGAGAGAATGCGGGAAGAGGAAAATGAAGGAATAGTCCAGCTAAGGATATTGAGAACCCAGGCAAGTAAACTGCCAGAGGAGTACAAAATTCCCCTATTTCTTTTGTTGCATTATCATTACTGTGATTTGTTGTATTATCATTACGTGCTGTCCACAGTTGGATGCTGATACATGAAATGAGTGCTTTTGAATCCCACTGGAAGTTGCTTTTGCTATATGACTCTAGATCCTTTGTGAATACCTGATTTTGCATGTGTGTTTGTGCACTTGTAGTCATCAGCCTCCTGTTCTGAAGTAGCAGGTGATGGTCTTTAAAGAGGACAAAGCAGGTATTAAGCAAGTGGTGAAGGCATAACAGCGTAGTGGGGCTGGGGGTCTACAGACTGGTAGAGGGGACTGACACTGGCCAGCACCATGAACAGCATTGCTGATCTTGAGATCTCTTTGGCCTGTATGAAGAGAATCTTCTCAGAGGTGGGATCACCTGTAGTAACAGCAGTATGACTTTCAAGAGGCCATCTCCTTAGAGGAAAAGTTTACAAGTGCATCTTAGCTGTACAATCTGCAGCTTCCTACTTTGTGGTTCATTGCCCTTCAGTCAGCTACTCATGTTAAATCTTTTGAGCTGACAGTTTTAGAAAAGCCTGGGGTTTTTTTTTTCTTGCATCAGGGATCATTTACCTACAATGGAGTCTCAAAAATCCCATTTTACCTTCAAGTTTCGGGTCTGTTCTATCAGGTTAAATTCCAGGCCATTCAGTGTGAATTGTGCTACCTGATGTAACAGATGATGTGCCCATACTGGCAGCAGAATGAATGCCTAGTTGTACATATGAAATGAGAACTCCTTCTGAGTTCCAGTTTGACATTAAGCTTGCATTTCATGAGATGTTCACAAGGTATATCACAAGTCGCCTAGGAAATTGCAACTTCTTCTCTGAGAGTGAATGAACACTTGGTTTTAGTGAATAATTCACACTCACGGTAGAGGATTTAACTGCTCCTTTGGCTGGAACTGTCTTATATTTCTTGCATTTTGCTAGTGCTTCATTCTTTTCCTTTATCAGCTTTGTTGTAAAAGCAGTTCTATATCTACATAGGCTAAGAAATGCAGCATATTTCTGATTTTTAAGGAAAAATACAGATTTCCTTGCTGTCTTGCCTTACCAGGAGCCCCCTATTAATGTTGTGTTCATTTTGTCACTTTGCTTGGGCATTCAAAAGTAATGTTTTTTTCTTCTTGTCCCCCACCAGGAGGCTATCATCCAAATAATGAAAATGCGGAAGAAAATTACTAATGCCCAGCTTCAGACTGAACTGGTAGAAATATTGAAAAACATGTTCTTGCCACAAAAGAAAATGATAAAAGAGCAAATCGAATGGCTTATAGAGCACAAATATATCAGAAGAGATGAGTCAGATATCAACACCTTTATATATATGGCATAATTTGAGGACTCTGCGGGATGCTGAGAACATAAATGGAAGGGTGCTTGGACAGACAGCTGCAACAGTTTGTGCTGCAGAAGGACTTGTTTTGACTTTCGTTACGTATTAAAATCCCTGCCTTACCTTACAGAGGACTATATTTTGCCAATCTCATTCAGCTAGCATGATGGCATTCCCTTCATGTTGCACACTTTTAACAGCATGCTGTTTTGTGGGAAACTTGCATTCATGAAGAGCCCATTGTGAACTTTTAAAAGTAGATTTGATTTACACCCACCAGGAAGAATACAGGTTTGGGTTTTTAGATGACCAGTACTTGCACAAGGAAAAAATATTCAAGTATTCATGCACTGAGGAACTGCTACTAGTTTTGTTTTGGGTTTGTTTTTTGTTTTGTTTGGTTTTGGTTGTTGGTTGGTTTTTTTTTTTTTTTTCAAATGCAATTAGGACTAGAAGTAGCACTTTCACTTTTGTGTTTTGGATCAACAGAGTAATGTACTGTCCACCTCTGATCCTTTTTATGTAATAACATTTGAGAGACAAACACATGCATCACAACTGATACGTATTTGTTACAGTTAAAACCTGTTGGCTAGAGCAGTGCTTCAATCTAGTAACTGGATTTTAATAATTGACACATTAAGTGACACAAAAGTAATTCCAAGTCATGGGTGATATTTTTCCCTAAGCAAGAGATCATTGTTTTTAAATTGTTTCCTGTAAACAAGTGGATATGTTGTTACCTTATTTGGATGGATGCTTTGCCACAATCTTTTTTGACAAGGTAAAGGTTTCTTGAATGATACTTCACTCTAAAAGCAGTTTTCATGGGTGGGTCTCCTATATGAACAGAAATATTAAGTGTATTTCCTTGTACATTTAATATTCCAAACATTTAAGTATGACTACATATATCAGGATGCATTAAAGAGTAATGTATGCACAACTCCCCCCGAAAGAGAATAACACTTGAAGATCCCTGTACTGTTTCCTCAGTGGTAACTTTTATATACATGCAAAGTTAATCCAATTGGACTAGCCAACATCTTTATATGAAAAACAAACCCTCTGCTTTTCATTTTGTAACTGGTAGGGTAGGAAATACACTTCTAATGAAAATGATAAAACGCTAAGGAAAAATACCTTGTTTAGTGTATGCAGAGAGAGTGCCAAATACACATCAGGAATTTCAACTTTTTAATGTTACCTCTTCCATTCTCAATCATCTGAAGTAGTCATTTGGCACTGTCTGCCTCTCTGCTATTCTGAAATGTCCCAGCATGTACTGGACTGATACCATGAGTCATAGGAGCAGAGTGCCTGTCTTAGGACAAAAGGTAAGTTGCGCTTTACTCAGTTCTTTATGAATAATCCTTCTATAAATTGCAAGTGTGCGAATTTTTTTTTAATTAACCAGTTGAACTACAGTATCTAAAGGCCTCATCTTCTTTGATGATGAAAGGGGGAAGAAGATGCAATTAACTTTGGTCAAAAAAGAAAGCCTTCCAGTAAGTAAGAGGAGGAGTTTTACTTTCACATGATTACAGTAAAGTATGCAGTAAGAGTGGTTTTAAAGCAAACTCTCCGAGAATGGCTGTTTGCACCCTAAAGCAGGCTACGTGCTCTGTTACTAACGTAAATGCCAGTGTGACTGCCTAAGAACAGTGTGAACCTGGACATCTGTTTGAGTAAGAAATTTTTGGTAGTGAGGGTTTCATGACCAAGAGATGGAGAGAAATCGAGGCCTGGCCAATTACAATTGATTGAAATCCTACAGCTTGTGTTACATGCTTTGATTGATACTCAAAAGTAGATGCTGTTTAAAAATACTGCATCTTTTATGTTGGCCCTGTGGTGTTGCAATTCAGAATCAAAAGCAAGTGGTGCTCTCTGTAGTTAACCAATGAAACTATTTGAACATTAGAAAACAAAATTCTAATAAAAAACTTTGTGCTGCAAGACTTTCAGTCTTTGTAACTTAAAAGTAATAAATGCTTACTTGGGATAATTGGGGAGAACATGACAGTCTGAGCACACTCTTCAACATAAAAAATTCTAACCCTTAACCAAAGAAGAACGGGTGTGAAATTGTCACACAGAAAGAGCTGCCAAGGGGATAATGCTGATTTTGAAGCCATTGGTTTAGATCTGAGAGAGAAGTTTAAGAGACTGCATCTTAGATACAACTGTTTAGGAAGGTGGAGTGTATGCAGAAAGCAGCAGGTTGCTAAAAGCTAAGGAGCTACATGTTCCTTCAACTAATAAATATAATACAACCTAATTGTTATCTATATATTTCTCAAAACCTGGGATGGAAATAGAATTGGTAATGTGCCTATGACATGGTCATTTTTCTTTAAATATATACTGGAAACGGATGTTGGGGTTTTTTATTAAATCTGAGACAGACACCAGCAAATTTGTTAAAGATGCGGAATCACGTTTAGCGTCCTTCATCAGGTCACTTTCACCAATATGCACTTAAAACTAGTATCACCTGGGGCACAGGGAGATACCTGGGGTAAGCTGTTCTTTTGGGGAGGGTAGAGTTCAGATCTAAATGAAAACTATTCTTCACTTGCAATATGGCAACAATGCACTTTTAAGGCTGCAATTTTTAGCTATGAATATATATGTCCAAAGACCTAGCTTAAGGAGGTGCTGCATCTGAAAAACATGTTGCCACACACACTGCCACGGTGAATAGCTAAGGATTGAAATCTGGTGTAGAAGGGGTGGGGGGGGAAATCACTCTTAATGGGTTTAATTGAGAAATACTGTTAAATCTTTCTCTGTCCCAACAACTTGATGAGAATCTCAGTTTCAATTCTGAAGTCTTCCATTTTCCTCTTTCCACAGTTGGTGTCCCTAGCTTCTATTTTTACTCATTTACCTTTCATTTGTTACAACTGTAATGCAATTACATTTCCAAATGACAATGTGACTTTCTCATTTTCACCTTTTTAAAATTAATATAAATGTTCTGAATGTTCACATCTTGCATTTATTTGCATTGGGATGCCATTGTCCTGTAAAGTGCAAATTTTAAAAATACAATTGGCAAAAAGATTTGATAGTTTTACAGAAAGATTTGCTATCTCAAACTGTTTTCTATTTTCATCTAAATGACTGGGATGCTATCTTTGTAATTCTTTGAGGTCACATTTGTGAAATAAACAATACATGAAAGCTTTCCTGTCATATACACTATATGTAGTCTGGAGTGTTGAGCAAACTTGAGTTCCTGAGTTGTAATAACTATCTACGTATGGTATTTACAATTTTGAATGTGTGCCACTACCAAGATAATAATGCTGTACAATTTTGAATGGTGGTAGTTTCTGTATGGCAGTCCAGCTGAACTATTTTGATGTACTGCTTAATTTTTGAATTTTATTTTTTAAGTTGTATAATTTATTTTCTTGCAAAATAAAAATGTAATTTAAAAGACTACTCATTTAGCAAGGTATTTTGGTATCGCACCCTGCAAAATTTCAAAGCTGAATTCAGGTGCTTCTCCTGAAAAATGCCACTATATGAAATTCACATGATTTCAAGTCCTGAAGTCTGTTATGATCAGAGTACTTGGAAAAAAAATTTAGAGACCTCCAATTCTTTTCTTTACAATTTTTTAAGTACTTAAGGTTGCATGTAGAGCTATTTAGTCTTCCAAATTCTATTTAAAGATAAGCTGTAGTCTTTCGATGTATCAAAGCCTGCCACGCCAAAAGTGGCTGGGGGTGCCTGACTTTCTGTTTACAGCGTTTTTAAAGTTAGTTATGTCTCCGTGCAACTTACTGGGATGTACTTGGATTGCTGAATATTTTGGTTGATTTGTCTCTGAAATTATTTACAGTGTGTTTCACTGAAAGCTACTGGTGTTGCCACCAGATAGTTGGGACCTTCAGGTACCTGATCCTGCAGTAAACAGTGATGTGGGAACAACAGTCACTTGCCTGAAGGAGTGCTTTTAGTGTAGTGGCTTTTCTTTTCTGACTGTCCTTGCCTTTTAATGTAAATCGTTTTTTACATTTCAGCTCCTTTCTTTAAGTGCACCTGCTAACATCAGTGTTTTGTGCTTTCTGGTACATGCAGAGGTTAGAACTATTTGTATGGAATAAATAGCTAGTTTTGAGTGACTGTTCAGTGCTGTGCATGGCAATTGGCGAATTGGCAGTTCTTTGCAGGCAGAACTTTAATGGCAGGTTGCCATTATTTCCAAACTTTTTTTCCCCTCTGTTAGGGCAACGTGTAGGCTTTCACAATGGTTTTCTAGGAGGAGTTGTTCTCTAGAAGCCAGTTATGCAGGAGTTCCTTGGCTGAATCAACTCCTACCACTGTAAACTTATCATAGTTCAGGTGGAATCATTGACCTAAATACAAAAGGCTCTAAACCTGGTTCATTCTTCTGATAATGCAAGAATGTGGCTTTCTTTCTTTGCTTTACCTGTCAACATAGAATTATAAAATCGTTGATGTTGGAAAAGACCCTTAAGATCCTTAAGTTCAACCGTTAACCCAGCACTGCCAAGTGCACCACTAAACCATGTCCCTTAGTGCCACAGCTACATGTCTTTCAAACATGTGACTATCACTTCCCTGGGCAGCCTATTCTACTGCTTGACAACCCTTTCTATGAAAAAATGTTTCTTAATATCCAGTCTAAACCTTGTCTGGCACAACTTGAGGCCATTTATTTGTTACTTGGAAGAGACCAACGCCCCACCCCACCCCCCACCTTTGGCTACAACCTCTTTTCAGGTAGAGTGATAAGGTTGCCCCCGAACCTCCTTTTCTCCAGGCTAAACCACTCCAGTTCCCTCAGCTGCTCCTCATAAGACTTGGGCTCTTGATGGTTTGTACTTGAAAACTTCATCTCTAAATCAAAGGTCTAGACTAGACCATCTCAGAACATCAGCTACAGAGGGTAAAGGAAGCAAAAGAGTACAAATGCTTCCCTCACCAGTGCCAGTCCCAATCAACCTCTTGCTGCATGTCAGTAGCGTCTTTAGATGTATATGGAAAGCAAGAAGTATTTTACTTTTGAGAACAAAGTTAAATCCTTTCTCACAGGGAAATGAATGAGGTGTAGAACAGAAAATGAACTGAAGCAGTTTTGACAAATGTTAGTTTTACAATGTGAAGACCAAATAATAAAAAAGAAATGTCAAGGTAGCAAATGGATGTTGAAATACTCTTGATTGCTAGATGCTATATCCAAAGCTTGGTTCTTGGCATTTTTTCTAGTTTGTGGTACAAAAGGAAGGAAAGGTGCAAGTAAATACTGCTTTACCTGACTTGTAGACATCAACTCCATCATTTAGTTGTGAGTTATTGTAACAGTATGCTAACTACTTCTGGGATTAAAAAAGTGGTTGAGGAGAAGAGACTGATCAGAAACAAGTACAGAATTGCTTGTCCTAGACAGTGTGCAACAGCACAATTCAGAGAACATCACCTTGTCTTTTGATAAAAAGCTCAAGACCAGGAAAGAACCAGGCTTTTCCTGGCCTAGCTCTGTGCAGGTTGGAGAGACAGGGTGAGGAGAGGCACTGTCACGCAGGCAGACAGTTGTAGAGTTTTAGTGCTGGCCTTCGTCTAGAAATCCAGATTTAGTCAACAGAGTGTGAGAGGGAAAAGCGAAGTGCAGAAAAGACCGTGGAACCGGGATGGGCATCCACAGCGTGAGCTGGGGTTGAGCTGGCATCAGTCGTTCTGTAAAGGCGGTTGCGGAGACCATTCTCAGCCAGGTTTGAATTCTGAGGTAACACTGTTAGGTGTTTATGCCATGGCCAGACAGGAAGGAGTTTAAGGGGAATCAAGTTGCTGGCTCTTTGAAAACAGCACACGGGCATGCTATACACAGAGTGTCCCGGGCTCAGAGATACTCCCGCACCTGCATCTCCACAGATCCCGCAGGCAATTTCCGATGCGGGTTCCGCGTGGGGATTAAATGTCTGCGGCTGAGGTCAGCTTAACCCGCAGCGCGAGTCGGGCGAAGGCCGGGCGGACGACCGGCGGAGCGCAGCCTCGGTGGTGGAGAGGACACACCGCTGGGGACTGGTTCTGTTCCCGCAAGGATCTTCCACGCTGTCTCCATACCATTCGCTACCAGTGATTCTCCTTCTCAGCGGGGCATGCCAGGCAGTCCGCCCCGCGCCCGCGGCTGTCCCCCGCACCCCCTGCCCTCTCCCGCCCCGCCTAGGCCCCGAGCGGCAGCACCGCTGGCGAGAGGAGCGCACCTGGCACTGGGGACTCACAGAACCACAGAATAAATTACGTTGGAAGAGTCCTCTGGGATCATCGAGTCCAACCTGTGGCCGAACCACCACCATGTCAGCTAGACCATGGCACTGAGCGCCACATCCAGTCTGTACTTAAACACCTCCAGGAACGGTGAGTCCACTGCCTCCTGGGTAACCCATTCCAACCCTTTTCTGTGAAGAAAATTCCTCCTAATGCCCAGCCTAAGGGGGGTTCCCAGGGAGGGCAGACCCCGCGGCGGCGGCAACTGCGATCTCAGGCGCCCGCCCACCCCGGCCCAGCCCGGCGGACGCCGCCACCCGCCTTCCGGCCCAGCCAATGGTAGGGGCGCGTTTGGCACTGCCCCGGCCCGCAGAACCAATGGGAACGCGGAGGGGGCGGGGCGCCGCCGGCTATAGGCGGTGGCGGGGGTGGTGGTGAAGGTGACGGGGGCGCCGGCGGGAACATGGCGGCGGCAGCGGGGGCGATGCTGTGCGGGCGGCGTCCGGCCGCTGGGCTGATGCGGGTGAGGCGGCCCCGGCCCCAGCCTTCCTTTCTCCTTCCCTGCGTAGCCCCGGCCCCGCCGCCGGGCCCGGAAAGGCTCGGCCAAGGTCACACCGCCTCTGCGACGGGGCGGGTTGTGCCCCCTCCCCTCACCCTTCAGGGAACCCCCAGTCCGGGAGGGAGCCGCGGGGAGGGAGCGGGTCCCGGGCCGGGTGGGGGGTGAAGGGTAACGCCGCTGGTGAGTGAAGGGCGGCCTCTCCCGCCCCCGCAGTCGCGGGCCGGCCCGCGCACTAAGCCCGGCGGGACCTTTATCCGCGATCCTGAGCGCGTCTTTTTCCACTGTCAGCGCCGGGAGTGCCGCGGCTGCCGAGCCCTCCCACGAGGCGCCAGCGCCTTGCTGTGCAGTCCGCTGCCCCCTCCAGAGCCCTTGTACCATCGCAGCCATAAGGATGTGCAGCAGCTGTCAGAGGCTGCTTCCGTCTGGGGCAGGGATAGGAATGGGGCAGGATTCATCTAATTAAGCAGCGTAACGATATGAAGTTACTCCTGTAGGTGTTGTTTCTCAGCTGGGAAGTGGGATGCTGTGTGTCCACAAAGCCTGTGTGCCTGGCAGCGCTGGGGCACTGCTGGCACTGTGGGATGGAGGTGCTGGCTGTGCCTGCTGGGGCCTGACACGGCGGTAGAGACCTGTGCTGGGAAGAAAAGGGCAGGTGGATGGCATCCGAATTGCCATATGCAAAGTTGAAAGTTGTATTTTACCAGCTGTAGAAGTGGTTTTTTGTGTTTTGTTTCTTATTTTTTTAAGTCTGTAATCGACACAGAGCATGAACACTCTTAGCAGACGCCACTTGCACTTACTAGATAATTACCTGATTTGTCCTGTTTAAATTTCAGGCCCTGTGTAGTAAGGGTGTGTTATTTTGCTAGGTTGGGTTTTTGTTGGTTTGGGTTTATTTTTTTGACATAACCCTTGAAAGCACTGCTGTTAAAGCCCTTCAGGGACATAACTCTTTTTCAGAGAAGATTTTAATGTAAAACTTTTTGCTAGCTATTGCAACCTGAGCCAGGGAGAAAAGCAAACTTACAAAACCCCCAAACAAAACAAAAATCAAACAACTTATTCAAAACAGTAAAATATCAATCATTTATTAGTTGAAGGTTGTCAAATGAAGAGGAGAAACCGACTGAATTTCCATATTGCAGACACAACACCAGAAGGCATTCTCTGATTTATAAAAGTGATGGTGTCCTTGTTTTGGTGTCCTTAAGCAGTTGTTTATAATTAGTATTTATTCAGTTGCAGTTCAGTAGTGACCAGAAGTCTCTAGTGTGCTGAAATGTTGTCTAAGGAAATAGCTAAGAAAGTGGTTTAAACCACTAATGGCAAGATTATTCTGTTAATATATGAAACAGTACATACAGATGTAATTTTGTATTTTTGCACTGCTTAATTAGATGAAGCTATTAGCTGGTGAATTAGCCTGCTCAGATAATACCTTTTTCTTGGTTTTGTTTTATTATTATATTTTGGTGTGACATTATCCTGATTTTTGTTCATGAAACACCGAGAAAATGGAAGCTGTAGATGCAAACTGCCACTGTTTAAAAAGCAGTAAAGTTAATGATAGGAATGAATGAACCAAAGTCCAGGGAAGCAGACAGAAGGACTAGTAAACTTTTTTCAAGATAGCACCACTCACTTCTGACTTAGACATATGCTATAGGTGTACATAACAGATTTGAACAAAATTAACTGGGTTTTGTTTTTGAAGGAGTATTTGTTTATTTTTCAGAAAACACTTTATCACAGATGTTATGATGAGACTGTACTAGACTACACTTCTTTTAAAAGGCATGTTATGACATTTTTGTATTTTTTCAGTGTTTCTTAGAGATTAATTTTTGGAATAATGACTTCTGTGAAAATGGTACATTACTGAAACATCATGGCATTGGCTTTCTTGATATGAAATTCTGAGGACTTTCTTATTTTCAGGCTTTGAAATACACAAGCCGTGGCTATGCATCGCAGCGTACTTTAAATGTAAGTACAAAGCACTATCTGACTAATAAATTGCTATTTTTAATTTGTTTGTTAGTCACTGAAGTTTTTAAGAAAGTTGTGACAAAAAAATCTGCATTGAAGACAATATCCCTTGTGCCCAAATCACACTTCACAGCAAAATCTGAAATAAAAGTCAGATTTCCATTTTTATTTTGATTTGCTAATTGTTTGGTAGTGTGGGACAAAATTAGAAGTGTGTCAGCTAACATAAGCTTCAAGTAACTATCAACCCGTAAGTGGAAAAGACAGCTGATATCACGTGATCCCTTGGAAATTATTTGAGTTATCCTGCAACTTGCTGTTACAACATAAAAGATAAGTATGTTACTGACACTACAGTCAATCATGATAAAGGGGTTACAGTAACAGGCAGCCCTTCTTAGTTTTAAACAAGTATCATTTGTCTTTGTTTATTTTTTCTAGTGAATTTTTTTTCTTTCCTTGCCTGTCTAAATTAAAAAAAAAACCAACAAAATGAAAAACCTGCCAAAGAACCAAAAAACAAACAAACAAACAAAAAACCCAAAAAACCCTTAATGACCAGACCAGTTAAGCTTTGTACTTAACTTCTACTGAAACCAGCACAGCTGGAGGCAGTCATTGCTGCTTCTCGACAGCTGTCAGGGGCAGCCAGAGGTCTGACATGTGCATCTTTTTGGTGCCAGATACTCATGCTACTCTCACAGGGTTATCAGGTAGACGTGTGGATGTAACACTAAAGCTAAGAGGCAAAATAAATTTGTTTTGATGGACTACTAGTATGTGGCTGAATGTCATACCACATCTTAAACTGCTGCTTACATGTTATGCTGAAAACTGGGCTTTTGAAAACATCCAGGGATGGAGACTGCACAACCCCTCTGGGTGGTCTGTGCCGATGTTCAGTCACACTCACAATGAAGAAGTGTTTCCTGATGTTCAGTGGGAACCTCCTTTGTGTCCGTTTGTGCTCACTGCTCCTGGTCTTGTCACTGGGCATCACTGAAAAGAGCTTGGCTCTGTCCCCTGTGCACCCTTCCTTCCAGTATTAATGTACATGGATGAGGTGCCCCTGAGCCTTCTCTTCTCCAGGCTGAGCAGTCCCAGCTCTCTGTCTTTCCTTCTATGTGAGATGCTCCAGTCCATTCGTCATCTGTGTGGCCCCTTGTTGGACTCTCTCCAGTAACTCCGTGTCTCTCATGTACTGGTGAGCTCAGAACTGAACTCAGCACTCCATGTGTGGCCTCACCAGGGCTGAGTAGAGGGAAAGGATGTCTCCTGTGACCTGCTGACAGTGCTCTGCCTGATGCAGCCCAGGATAACATCAGGTTGTCTGTCTGAAAGGCCCACTGCTGGCTCGTGTTCAACCTGGTGTCTACCAGGATCCCCAGGTCCTTTTCTTTCAAACTGCTTTCCAGCTGGCTGGTCTCCAGCATGTGTTGGTACCTGGGGTTGTCCTTCCCCAGGTACAGGACTTTGCACTTCTTTTTGAACTTCATGAGGTTCCTGTCAGCCGTTTTCTCCAGCCTGTCAAAGTCCCTCTGTGTGGCAGCACGACCCTCTGGTGCATCAGCCCCTCCTCCCAGATGGGTGTCCCCAGCAAACCTGCTGAGGGTGCACTGCACCACCATCCAGTTCATTAATGAAGATGTCAAATGGACTGGACCCAGTATTGACCCCTGGGGTACATCACTGGTATCTGTGCTCCAACCAGACTTTGTACCACTATCACCACCCACCAGCCTGGCCATTCAGCCATTTTCTGTCACCCTCACTGTCTGCTTACCCAGCCCATACTTCATTAGCTTCTCTGTGAGGATCTTATGAGAGACAGTAATGAAAGCTTCACTGTAGTCTAGGTAGACAATGTCTGCTCTCCCCTCATCTACCAAACCAGTCCTTTCACTGTAGAAGGTTGTAAGTTTGTCTGAGCATGGCTTCCCCTTGGTGAATCCATGCTGATTACTCCTGATGATTTTCTTGTTGTTCATGTAAATAGTTTTCAGGATTAGTTGTTTCATTACCTTTCCAGGGATCAAGGTGAGGCTGGCTGACCTCCTCTTTCATACCCTTCTTGAGGATAGGAATGATTTTGGCTTTTTCCAGTCCTTGGACACCTCTCACAGTTGCTGTGACCAGTCCAAGATTATCGAGAGTGACGTTGAAGACACCTTCCAGCTCCCCCAGCACTCATGGAGGCATCTGATCAGGGCCCATGGATTTATGTATGTCCAGTTTGTCCTGACTTGTTCCTGTTCCACCAAGGAAAGATCTTCCTTGCTCCACCCTTCCCCTAGTCTCTGGGGCTGGGGATTCCTGAAGGCTAGTCTTAGTACTGAAGACTGAGGTGAAGAAGACATTCAGTAACTCAGCCTTTTCCATTTCCTTTGTCACCCTGTCCCCTGTCCTATTCAGCAGCAGGCCCATGTTTTCCTTTTTCTTCTTAGGTGCTTATGGAAGCTCTTGTTGTCTTTGACATCCCTTGCCAGATTTAATTTTAGCTGGGTTTTGTTTTTCATAGCCTCATCCCTGCATGCTCAGATTGTCTACCAGATTATCTGTCCCTATTTCCACCTTCTGTATGGCTCATTTTTGTGTGTGACTTTTAGTATCCATCCTGGCATTTTTACCTGACTTACTGCTTGTTGGAATGGACCTGGATCTGCTCTGGAGCTTGGAAAGGGTAATCCTTGAACATTAACCAGGTTTCTTCCATCCCCCGCATTGCTCCAGAATGTTCAAGATTCTTGCAAACATGATCTATCCCAAGTCTGAGCTCAATGCACTCCAGCTGTTCTGTTACGTAAAGGGCAAGCCCCCTTTTCCCCCACCTGCATTATCTTCTTGGCCTGTCTTTCCTAAAGAGTCCTTATCCCTGCATGTCAGCACTGCAGCCACGTGAGCCATCTCACTATGGCTCTGTGATCCTAAGACTGTAGTCCTGCAGCTGCACACTGATCTCCTTATGTTTATTCTCCAAGCTGCATGTGTTAATAAAGATGCATTAAATATTTTATAAAGATTTTTTGGAAGATCATTTGTAAAGATTATTTTTGCTCTGAAACATAGGATAAAAGAGAATCTGGGACATGAATGAAAGAATAAAAGTGGATACATTTAAAAAATACTGGTATTTGTGTGCAACTGTAAGAGAGACTGTGACTTTTACTCCGTGCTTCTCTACGTAGGAGGTGGTGATAGCAAGTGCTGTAAGGACACCAATTGGATCTTTCCAAGGATCTCTTTCATCATTGCCAGCCACTAAACTTGGTTCCATTGCAATTAAAGGAGCAATTGACAGAGCAGGTATGTATATACATTTTTTCTGTGACAAAGAAAACCTCAAGTTACTCAGAACAGCATCAGTCTGTGTGTCTTTTCAATTGCTTGGTAAACAGAATATCCTGAGGGTTTTTTCGCTTCTGTGGCACTCTTAAGTCTATCCACAAAAGGGGTTTGAGTAAAGTTGACTGTTAGGCTTTGTTTCAATCCGAATTAAGTGCTGCTTCTAGGAGCAGAAGATTGCCTGGGGATATCTATGCTAATCCAAATCTGATTGAACATGCTCTTTGTTTTTTTGGGGTGGGGTTTTATGACAGGTGTAAGGTGATGCCAAGGCTCCTTGTTGCTGAAACCAGTGGCCCTTCCTTTCCTTACCCATTTTTTATGTGGGCACATGTACTTGAGGGACAGCCTTGTGAGTATTTTAATGGATTCAGTCTAGCATAAAAGTTTTCTTTAGGAGAGAGGAGGGTAAATATTATAAGAACGTGGACACCAGGGCTGTTCCAGGAGATGTGGCAGGAGAGTAGACCTCTCTTCTCTGGTGGCAGCTTGCTGTGGCCTTGGCTTGCCCTTGTTAAACAAACAAACAAAACTGCCTTTAGACATAATTGTAGCATATAAAAAGTTCTGTGCATTTAGCCATCCATGAAAATTGAGCTGCTCAGGTGACTAGTGAGACTTGGAAATATTTACTTTACTGAACTAAGTGTAGCTTGTTCTGCAGGGTGACAAGGGAATTCTCTTCTGTGGGGGTCACCAGTTTGCCATACTCCATGAATATGAGGGTGGAGATCTGGGATACACCCAACAGGGGCCTAGGTGCTCTTAGCACGTGGTTTGGATGTGGCAAGTTTCATTAGTCTTTGATAGAAAACCTCAAAGGGAACCTTTGTGAGAAGGATCCTGACTCAAACAATTTTGTTTTATAGGTATCCCTGCAGAAGAAGTGAAAGAGGCGTATATGGGCAATGTCCTGCAGGCTGGACAAGGACAAGCTCCAGCAAGACAAGCAGTTTTGGGTGCAGGTATTCCTTCTCTTGGCACGGGGGTTAAAGGTTTTCTGTCTTTACGTAGATGGAGTCTATGGAGCTATGAGTTAAAGCGGAGTGGTGGGCAGCCTTTTGTCTAGACAATCTGTATGCTTTTTCCCCTGTGATGGATGAAGGGTGTGTTGTACTTGTGCAAGTGGGGTGTTACTGTCTACAGTGCTTGCAGAACCTGGACAAGACAATTCTGGAAACCAGGCTGATAATTCCACAGTACTTTCACATTAATGATGGATACTGCTCTGAATCTTTCACAAAACAGACTTTATTTCTTCAGTATATCGTTATTCTAAAGTCTTACCAGATAAGGAGTCAGTGAGTTTCCCTCAGCTGCAAAGAGGAGTATGTCATTACACTCATCTTCCTGTGGAGTCTGGAAGGATTCACTGTATAATGTTAGCTGCAACATGAGTGTTATTGGGGTGCAGGAATTTTAAGGATTCCATACCTTAGCGTGTTTCTAGGAAAGTCTATGGGTCAGGGAAGAACTGTATACTTTCTTGGCTCTGTTCCTGTACATTTGTGAAGAAGGAACTGCTTCCATGTGAGGCAAAGTGAAAAATATGGCTCTTTTTTTTCATAGAATTATAGAGTGGTTTGGGTGGGAAGAGACCTTAAAGATCATGTAGTTCTAACACCCTTCCATGAGCAGGGACACCTTCCACTGGACCACATTGCTCAGAGTCCTGTCCAGCCTTTTTTGGACACTTCCAGGGATCCAGCATCCACAACTTCTCTGGACAACCTGTTCCAGTGCCTCACCACCTCTGGCTATTTTCTCCATCTCCCTGGTGGTGTGGAGATGATGTGCTGCTAGCAGAGCCCTAACCCTGGAGAGCAGGCCTGGGCTAGTAGAGGTGGTGCTGCAGTGGCCTTGAGCCAGGCTGCACACAGCAGAGCCCAGAGTGTTGTGATGAGCACTTAGCAACCACTCAGTAGTAGCCACGTGAATGGCACTGACCTCTGGCAGTTTAGGTCTTGTTCAGTGTTCGGTGTGTTTAGAGTCCCTCTACTTTTGGGGTCTGTCTTGCTACCAGTTGCTAAATTCTGCAGCTTTTTTATGCTTTTTCAGCTTTGAATGCTGCTTAGAGGCAGGAATTGGGGTTTCAGGAAGAGCAATAATTCTGGAGTCCCTCCTTGGTCTTCTGTTTCTCTGATTCTTTGCTTGCTTTCCCCCTTATCACAAGTCTGGTTTTGGAAGGGGAGAAACAGTAGGAGCCTCCAAGAGGGATGGTAACTGTGGGTAAGGGTAGATAAATTGCCCTGGCAGGCTAAATAGTGCAAGCTGGACATCCTGGGCTGAGATAAAAATTGATCCCATATGAAATGTTGCTGAAACACCAATAAAAATATTAAAGTCTACCCTTTAAATAATACAGTTGTCCAAACAACTTCTTTGACTCAGGTCTGCCAATCTCCACTCCTACTACAACTGTCAATAAAGTCTGTGCTTCAGGAATGAAATCGATCATGATGGCAGCACAAAGCCTGATGTGTGGGAGTCAGGTATGTGAATTTTAGTGCTTTCCTATGGAAAAGACACACAGTTAATGTTACAGATCCTGTCCTACCAATGATTGTACTCTTTGATCTGGGATTGTGTTTTGGCTTGGGATAATAGAGCTAATTAGCGTGGTTTTGTTTTGTTTATGCAACCTTAATTTTATAATCATTTCAGTATGTTTTGGTTTAAAACAGAAAAAAAGTAAATATTATAGTTGGCAAATTGTCAGATGTGTTTTCAGAGCTGAGCAAACAAGGTGAGTTCTTTTGGGGGGTATTTACATCCTCTCTCTACTGCTCTACATCCCTCCCCACCTACCACTCCAGCCCCCGAAACATAATTAAGGGAATTTTCAAGATTTCAGTTTTGAAAAACTGAAGAAATTTTTATAGAGTGAGTTTTTGGTGACTTGACTTTCAGATACTTTTAACGCTTAAATGAATTAAATATACATATTCAAGCAATGTTGTTTCCAAGTACACTAAGGACTTTTCAGGCTTTTTTATTGTTTTAGAAGAAGCAGAATTATATTGTTGCTGAATAAGATTTTTCATTAAAGAGCTTGATGAAGGGAGATTGCTCATTTCTGTCAACTGTCTTCCAAGATTTTCTATACAAAGGGAAAAAATACTATCACTTGATGGGAGGATAGGAGAACACATAGTTTTCAGTAAGCCATTAAATGCTGTGCAGCCAAGAATGTGTGAGAAGTGTGAATGTGAAGAAAGACATTTCAGTTTTGCTTTTAATTCCATACCCAAAGCATTTTGGCAGCATCATTGGCAGCATAAGTGAGAAATACTTTGTGTGTGTGTGTTCAGAACAAAAGTAAAATGTGTAAGTTTTGGTGTCCATTCTGTGGAAATAACAGTGTAACTGGAGTTAAGCAACTGCTTTATTGCTTTGGCCTTGCCCTGTGGAGAACAGCACTTTGTCAGGGCCCTACTGAAGTTGGTGGAAGCCTTGTCACAGGACTTTGAACCAGGCTCAGCAAGTCTTTGTAAACAGCTACATTTGGATTTAGTAATTTATATCCAATGACTTCATGAGAGTGGTTGTGCGTTTGGTTAGTTTGACAGATGCAGGCCATGAGCTGTGAATAGAACTGGAGTTTTCAGCTGAGTTAATCATACATGCTGTGCTGCCAGTCGCTGCAATAAATTATGGGGCTTTGGTATTGGTTTGTTCTTCCTGGCTGTGGACTGTGAGGTATCTGTGGTATGACAGTCAGTGATGGGTCCCAGTGGCTTGAGTCAGTGTACATCTTTATATAAACAATTGTATTGGCTCTCTCTCCAGATCTTTCACTTTATGGAACTGAAATGCCAGGGACTCTTTTTCCTCTCATCTACTGCTGCTTCCATATCTCTGCTGCCTTTCCAATTTATCTGTCTTTTCAGTTTTGTCTTCAGCCTTCTTTCTTTTCTTTATTACTTCATGTCACTGTTCCTGGATCTAGTTTATAATCTGTTCTGAACCAAACCATTATTTCTCTGAACCTTAATTTAAAGAAACCAGAAAAGCTTGCATCTTCTTATTGCTGTTTTGTGTAAAATGTTTTCGAATTTATATGAACAGCACTATTTAAGTCTCAAGGACTCACACTGCTGTGTGTGTATTTTTCTTATATTTATCTGTATTTCAGATATGCCATTAAACACAACTTTTCTTCACATCCTATTCTTCACATCCTGAAATCCTAGGGATTTTCAGGCTATAGCCTGATGAACCGTGGGTATGCTTATAGTCCCTGTAACTTTGCTGTTGCAGGTTTTGTGTTCGCTTCGTTTCAGCTTTAAAAGTACAGTAACTTAAAAATGCCCATAATGATTCAAGTCAAGTCATCATGAATTACTAATGTGTCTTTTTCTTGTGGCCTTTTCAGATGATAAAGCCATATTGTAAGTCATCTGGTTATACATAGTAAGATGAAACAATATTATTGTAAATCTCTGTCTCTTCATATACCATTATTCTGACTGTTTGTTCCAAAGGGATATGGATCTGGAAATAAAGAAGAAAAATGAGAAACTTACAGGAAAAAACCTGTAAAAGTGAAATTTATAATTTGATCTTGAAAGCTTTTGATGTAGAAGTGCAGGAGGTCAACACAGGTCTTGCAGCTTTCTAAAGCTGCATGCAGGACAGAAGTCCAGTTGTTCTGCCAGGGTGGATTAACTATCTTTGGTTGTTCCTGCTGTTTGCTTTTTAAATGCTTAACGGGGTTTTTTTTCTCTTTCTCGAAGACTCCTCAGAAATACAAAATGCCTATGCTTAAGCTTTTGCTAGTATTTGTTCCTACAAGAAGTGCTAGAGAACACACTGCATGATTACTAATTTTAGCTTGTTTCCTTTGGGCAGGATGTCATGGTTGCTGGTGGAATGGAGAGCATGTCTAATGTTCCCTATACGATGAGCAGAGGGGCAACACCTTATGGAGGAGTAAAGCTGGAAGACCTGATAGTAAAAGATGGGCTGACAGATGCTTATAACCATATCCATATGGTAAATATTCCTGCACACTGCTAACGTGTCAACCATACACCTGATGCAGCTGTGAAGGGCTTGCTTGTAGTTATTATGAAACTGCTTCATCTAGCAAGCCTAGAAATTAGGAGGAAAGAGTCTTCTATTGCCAGCTTTTCTGTAGTAACTGTAGTGGAGGGGCTAGACAGAAGACCAAAACAGAACAGCAATTTGTGTGTTAGTATTTACCTGTCGCTGGAGTCTGAATAGCCCAAAGCAGGGATTAAGAGAAAAAATAACTCTGCTACTGATGGATTCCTGTTGCTCCATCTGTGGGAGGGAGCAGTCAAGTTACTTGGTGTCTTTGAGGGTACCTGCTCTGTAGGATTCAGCAGGCTTCTGTTTTTTCCCTCCCCCAATGTACATATCTCATATCTCACGTGGGAAGGTTTGAGTCAGCTGGTGTGCTTACTCATCAGCAGGGTGACTTAAATTGGACAAACAAGTGCAAACTTAGGATGGGTTTGGAAAACAACTGAAGGAAAGATAGTCAAGAACAAGCATCAGGGAAGAACAATTTGAAAAGAGAACGTCTGCTTTCAGCTTATGAATATTTCTGGCCTTTACCTGTGGTAATTCACAACTGTAGGGCATCAGTGATTGATCAGTTAGTGTTCTTGCTGGGGTACAGAAAACACGTCATGAAGAATATTCTACTGTGACCCATAGATTGGATACAGACCTCACTGCTCTGTGCATGATTTATTCTTTTTGCACTGTAGTACACTCTGTTTAGGCTATTGGTTGAAATTCTTTCCCACATTTCAGCAAAAATGGATTTTGATTGTGAGGATTTTTATAGGAATCTAAATGGTAGCTTTGCTAGTTCCCTTCTATGAGGAAGAACTCTAGGATGTGGTTATAATACACAAAGTTTTAATAGATTGGGACAGTATTTTGGAACCTTCTGCCTTTTGTATAGCTACTGTAGGTTGTTTAGAAAACCTTTACAGTGTGTGTGAGAACATATGAGAAAGTCCATAGGATGGCTTTAGGAACTTACTCTTGTCTGTGTTTTGGCAATAGACCAAGTTGCTGATGTTGTGAAGACTAAAATCATTAATTACATAGATGTGAACTTGCTTTTTTGAAGAACTGGAGGGACACAGTACTAAAGGGTTTTGTGTTGATTCATTGAGTTTTCTATCAAAATGAGAGGTGGAACAGAACCTGTTTAAGTGCAAATCTTTCAAGATTTTTTCATTTCCAGCAGGGTATTTAGATATTGTTGATAATGAATTGTGAGTGTATAATTACAATTATGATTTACCTATATATAAAATGATTTGGTTGTTGCATTCTACTTATTTCATTCCACTTATTAGAAAAAAGGGATACATACTTTTATTTCTACAGTTTTTAGGGATTCTGAAGGCTAAGTAAGCCCTGCGTGTTGACCTGTTCCTGTAACCTTTGGAACAGGCAAGGTAATAGGGGAGTGAAAACACTAGCAAGATGTAGTGAATGTATGGTTCTGTGGCTGAACAGTGATCTTCATTCTCTGAACATGTCAGCCTTAAGCACTTTAAAACTTACTTTTGCATGCAGTTTTTTAACTGAAAAAAAAAAAAAAAAAGCCTTGTAAGGGAAGTTCCCTTATGCCTTTGACAATATGGATCCAGAAAACATTTGGTAAACCTGAACATGATAATTCAAAGCCAAAAGTTACAGTTTGATCATGACAGTGTAAATGAGAACATGGAAACCAAATATTAGTCACATTCAACTCTGGAAATCTGCTGGTTGAGATTTTTCTTCAGTTATAATTGTGCTTTGCATCTTCAGAAGTACGAAACCTAACAGGCCTGGTTTTCTCTAAGGGCAACTGTGCTGAGAATACTGCGAAGAAGTTCACTATTTCACGGGAGGAACAAGACACTTACGCCATAGGCTCTTACACCAAGAGCAAAACAGCCTGGGACTCAGGAGTACTGAAAAATGAAATAGTTCCTGTCACTATTTCAAAGAAAGGTATTATGGAAAGGTGTGATGAGATGAATTGTGTTTCTCGTTGAAAGCTGTAACATTGTCTGAGGCCAGCGCAAATTGTGTTGTCTAAACATGCAGATCTCAGGAACGTTAATTTTAGATCAGCTAAAGCTGTTCTGTTACGCAGACCTTCTGGTGAACAGCAGTCAGTGACTGTGATCTGGTTTTTGGTTTTCAATTCTTCTTTAAAGTTACATACTATATCTTCTTCCTTTCTTGTCTAAGTGAAAGACTAGCTGTTGAATTTAGCTAGTATGGCTTAAGGACATCCGTGTTTTAATTTACTTGAAAGATATGGTTTTTGTCCCTTTTGTTCAGCCACTGGGAAGTATAAATGGATTTGCTGTGAATAAATTTGATTAAGGAATAAATTTTTTTTCAGTTTCCATAAGCACCTTTCTTGACATGTATTTTTACATGCATTTACACTTTTTACTGAAATCAATTATTTATATAAGGTAGCATTTACTCCAAGTACTATGTTAGAATGTCTTAAGAATGGACTGTTTTACAAAATAATAAACAAAATCTGCATTTCAGGAAAGCCAGATACAGAAGTGAAAGAAGATGAAGAATACAAACGTGTTGATTTCAGTAAAGTTCCAAAGCTGAAAGCTGTTTTCCAAAAAGAAAACGGTAAATATTGTTAAACTAGCTAACTGCTTAATTTTCTGCCAAGTGCAAGGATACTTTTTAATAGGGAAGAGTACTGTTCACAAGAGCTTGGATGCCCAACAATAGTCCCTTTATTTTTAAATGTCTGCTGAGATAAATAAACGTGCTGCACAACAGCATGAACTGGCTTGGATTAAAAGATAGCCCAAGAACCTTAAACCCATCAACATCTCTGTTTGGGACGTTTGCTTTGAAAAGACCGACACTGATTGGTTTCAGTTTCACTACTGGCTTGGTCTCTGCCAAGTGTCAGCTCTCCTTGCAGTGGGAGCTGGAGTGCCTGTACAGAGCTGCCTGTTGCTTCCTGAATCTGTAATTGATAAACCTTTCTGGCTTACTCAAAGCTGCCCCTCATTCACAACCGTTCCTGCGTGGAATTCTGTGAAAATGCCAGCAATGCAGCTGCCGTGGAAAGCATGATCTAAACCAGCACTGGAAAAAGATACAAATACCTGTGACTGCACTTGTTTAATCAAACTGATAGCAAAAACCAACTCACTTTTAGTTAACCCAGCACTACAGGTTGAGACCTCATGTTACGTGAACTAAGGGAAAACCAGTCCTTAACAGGACACGTGTGAGCTGTTTTGCGTAACACTTTCACCTCAGTTTCAACAGTGTTTTACCTTTTCTAGGAACAGTTACAGCTGCTAATGCCAGTACTCTGAATGATGGAGCAGCTGCTTTGGTGCTGATGACTACAGAGGCAGCCAAGAGACTGAAAGTCAAACCATTGGCACGGATAGTAGGTATGATTTTTCTTACCTTTGGGTATAGTCCTGGAAAATACTCCCAGAGTGTGCCCTCAGGCTGGGAATCACGTTTGGTTGGTTATCTGGCATTATGGCTGCATCTTCTCAGTACAGTCCTTGAAATTTCAAGTGTTACACCAGCAGACTTTTGATCTTAAACAGTATTTTCTATCTATAATAATACTAAAAATCTGAAAATGCTATCCTGTGGCTCTCTTAGGCCACTACATTTTAGATGCATCTACTTCATGGACCGTTATATTCAGAATTTTTCTATCTTGGCAGAGTTTCTGCTTGCGTGAAAGAAAATCATGTATGGTGAAGACAAAAGGTCTTTAAACATCTTCTGTTTTTGTTCTTTACAGCTTTTGCAGATGCTGCTGTTGATCCTATTGACTTTCCAATTGCACCTGCATATGCTGTTCCCAAGGTAGGAATAAAACTGAGTGTTTTTTGAAAAAAAAACCAAAACAACCCTTCCCTAGCATTCCACTCCTGGTTTATCCCTCAGTGTGTCTTCCTGTAATTAGGATTGAAATTATAATTATGTCAGAAATGCAAAGAACATATGTTTTTCAGAGGATCAAGGCTAGAATGCAGATCTTCAGAGTAATAAATTTCTCACACCTATTTTGAAAGAGAATATTGTTTTATACTGCTTTTACCAACTTTTTGGGCAGGTTTGCAACTTTGCAGCTGTGTAGCTTGTATGGCTAAAAGGCAAAATAAATATGATTATACAAGGATAGACTAATTCTAAAATGAACTGAAGTGTATGGTGTGAGGCAGTATTGTTGTCAGTTTAAATGTACTTACAGTAGCAGCAATCTTAGTGTAAGTGTGATGGAAACGTATCCTTGGCATGGGCTACTCTCCATCCCTTCTTTTGTGGAAACTCAAGTTTATGCTTCAGTCCCTCAGTTTTGCTTTTTCACATCTGACAAAGAGGTTCTGAAATGTGAATTTGAATCAAGAGTATGGGCAGCCTGAGTCACCAACTTCAAATTGGGCCTGATTATTTCTATAATTAGCTATTCAATTTTTTCATAGTAGTAATTATTTTTTATTATTTCTAGATTCTAAGTGAGTCGGGCCTGAAAAAAGAAGATATTGCAATGTGGGAAATTAATGAAGCATTCAGTGTTGTGGTGCTGGCCAACATTAAAATGCTGGGCATTGATCCACAGAAAGTAAATATTAATGGTGGTGCTGTCTCTCTTGGACATCCAATAGGGTAAGTAAAATAAGCACTGTTCTGCACAGAGGCATTCTTTTCTAGGGAAACTGCTCACACATTTACCTTTATTCTCAAGTTTAATGGAAGTAGGGTTAAAAAATTTGCTGTCAAGTACAGTTACTTCAGTCAGGTGTTAAATTCAAAGGTATCTTGAAAAGAGCATTCTTCTCTTCACAGTTCATTATAATCTACTTTTATAAAGAACTTACTTGTAAGTATAAGAAGTGCTAAACCAAATCCCTATTAACATGACAGAATAAACAATAACTACTAATAACTTAATCAAGTAGTTAAACCAATAAAATTTACATGTAAACTTAGGAAAACAGCAACGTATATGGTCCATGGGCTTTTGTTTTTCTGACATGAGCCAAGTGAAATTCCAGGTCTTGTCACATTTTTGGGAGTGAACCCAGGTGTCTCCGAGCACCTGACGCAGCAGCCAGGGCAGTCTGGTGGATGTTGGTGGGTGTTGTGTTTGATTACTTCAAACACAAGGGGTTAGAGAAGCTGGACCACCTGCTGCGTCCCCCAGCTGCTGTCACCTACTCCTCTCCCAGTAGATCCCACTGAGCCTCCCCGAGAGCGGTCACACTGCCCAGAGCAGCCCACACGTGAAGTAACCACGCTGCACACCAGTACTGGAGCTGCAGCTAAACAAGCTGTATCACACACAGCTGTAGATGAGAGGATGCGTTTGGTCTTTTTGTCGGTACTGTATTCTGCCAGCTGTCCTGTGTGGGTCAAATTAAGAACTTCCTTTAAACTAAGTTGTATCATTTTCTTTTTCTTACATTTAGAATGTCTGGAGCAAGAATCGTCGTTCACATGGCCCACGCCTTGAAACAAGGACAGTATGGTCTTGCAGGAATCTGCAATGGAGGGGGAGGAGCTTCTGCAATACTGATAGAGAAGCTGTAGCCCAAGTAGCATCAGAAACACAGCCTTAAATGCTCTCTGATCAAAATTATGAGTGGTAGCTGTTACATCTTATTTTATCAATCAGTGGATGAATTCTGTAACTGCTATTCTAAAATCTCCTAAAGCATCATTGATTACTGATCCAGACAACTGGGCTTTTATTGCTTTATCAGTGCATGTTTTTATACAGTACAAATAAAAAAATGTCAAAATACAATTTTGGCTTGAAACCTGACAATAAAGAATGTTAACTATGGCTCCTCTGTCACTGATGTATCATTTCCCAAAGGCCCTTGCAAAGGAATTCTCTTGGTAAGGCAGAGTTCTGCTACTGGAAACAGCTGTTTCTTAGTTCTGTTGCTTAATTTCCCTAACTAAGTGATTTTCATGGAAAAAAATTAATCAAAGGTTGAGTTTCTACTGTTGTGTACTTCAAGCCCAGCTCCAATGCAAATTTTAAATGAATTTTAACAGGAAGTAACCTCCACCCAGTGACTGTCCTAACATTTTCCTTCATAAAGTAGAGAGAATAAATACTTGACTAGGCTGCAGTGGAACCTGTTTTTTCTGTGAAGGAATGCCCATGTACAGGTAGCAAACCAACAGTGGTATTTAAACACTACAGTCTAAGACAACTCATCTGTTCTCATAAAAATTATTTGCTGTATGACAGCAGCTTGGTACCGCAGATACCTTTGTCCTTTGAAAGTAAACTGATAATTCACATCTTCAGTAGTGCCAGAGTGACTGAGCTGAAAGATTATGGTGGGTAGTGACTGTCCCATGCAATAATAGCTACATTAGGTCTCAAATAAACAGCAAATTATTTTAAAATATCACGTCTCAGACTAACACTAAGCATTTTATGCTTAAGACTATTTTTGTGCTTGCCAGCCCTAGCCCCTCTGACAATTGCTATTAGAACTTAGTGTTTAATACCAGACACTTTGTCTTCAAAAACAACTGACCATTATGACTTTTCCATACAGTATCTGCAAAGCTGCTTAGTGGACTAAAAAACATTAAGCAAGACACACAACTTTTTATTACAACAAAAATATTTATTCAAGCTGTAAATGCTATGCAGTATTTAGTTACTGGATGGGTTTAATATAAACATCTACTGCATAATATTGGTTCCTTAGGAATCCTTGTATTCTATCTGAAACATCATTGCCCTGTTGCTGTACAGATCTCTTACAAGAAAACTTGCTTTTTGTTTTTTTTTAAAAGACCTCAACAATTTGAGAACAAAGGAAGAAGTACCAGTAGAGAAAACTCTGCAGTTTTGGAGCAAGGGGTGCTCATTTAGTAAAATGTAGGCTGAGATTCTCCTGCACCCCTTTTGAAGAAAGCTTCTTTAATAGCTATGACAACCTCTATGTTAAACAGAAAAATCAGATGCAAATCTTTCCATGTCTGGCTAAAAATGTAAGAGATGATAACGAACTTCTCAGCAGTACAAACGGAAGGTAAAGGAATTGATTTCTGCCGCAGAACACACTAATAATTCTTCTTTAGCTGTTGCTTCAGTTTAAGTATTTGTACTGGGGCATGACCCTACACAAAAATCATTGCTTGAAAACAGCTTCTGCATCCTACGCCCCAGGTGACTGTAAACAGAGGAGGCCTATCCTAATTAAAGTTTTTGTCTGAATGACTGGCTGGGAAAAGCGTCATTAGGTGAGAAATGCTTTTTGAGGCTTTACTGGCCTTATTTTTAGCTATTGGTATTTTTGTTAATTCACTCAAAGCTTTACAAGATGGGTGACGGATATGAGGGGAGAGTGTGAGTACAACCCACTTAGATCTGAATATTAAAGTCCCTTTCGGGCTCAACAAGACAATGAGAAGTGGCCAAGGTAGCTGCCCTTGTCTCAGAACGGTGAGTGACAAAACATCACCTTCAAGTTCACCACCTTTTCAGACTGGCTGAGTGGTTCAGATGGGGAAGTAGAGAAAGCAGCAGAACACAGACAACGTGGTGTAACAGGAAATGTACAATCTTTCATTTATACAAATTTACAATGTCGCAAATTAAATGGCTCTATAATTACGGAAGTGCTTTTTCAAAAATAAACATATACCAACTCAATGCTATTTACACTTTGCAACCTGCTTCAGAAACAGCACGACTTTGCTATAAAGTGAAACTTCAGTGCACTGAAAGTGCAGCTCGCCCTGTAGAGTTAACTTCTCTTCCCATGCAAAACCTCAGCTCTCAGCTTCAGACAGTCCCAGTTCAACTTCTTATTGTTCATTCATCATAATGCAAAGACAGCAAGAACTTGTCCACATCCATTCCTGCTGGAAAAGAATTCGGTAGCTTCTTTTTCTGTAGGAAAGTAACAACTGTGTTAAATACAAAGCAGCTGGGGTTGCTGAAGAGCCTGTAAGCATTCCTTGCTTCCTCATCCTTCCATCTACCTTGCAGCCATGCTGCACAAAGCTCCCCCAGAGCTCAGCCAGCCACGTGCCCTTCCCGTGTGCCTTCTCTGTGGGACAAATGGCACAGGCACACGGGGCAGGGGGAGCTGAGCTCAGCTTCCGAGGGAGCCACCACAGCCCCCCGGCCTTGGCACGGACACAGGGCGAGGAACGGGGTGTTTTTCAGGGACTATTTCAGGAGTGTGCTAGAACTAAGTATGGGGAATGACAAAGTTATACTCCTTTTGGGTTATTTACATCCATCACCTTTTGGGTCTCACACCTTTGCTATCTGCCCTTACATCTGCAAGTCAAAGGCACACTACAGTAGTGCTGCATGCTACAGCCACTGAAAATACAGAAAATAGGAATCACTCATGGTGATAAATGAGGACGCAAGAATAGCCGGAATTCTAGGAAGGTCTACTTTGAGTTTGGCCTAATTCCTACATTATACCTAAGTAGAATTTACAAACTCATTTATGTTTTAGGAGAAATAATGTAGTTATCATAGATTTGTAGAGAGTCAGGAGGAATTACTCGTGTGGATCTGAAGACTAATCTTAAGAAAACTTTTAGTTCAGAGTAGGCTCGAGAGGCAAAGTTAGAAAAACTGACAAATACAAATAGGTTGTGATGGATTTGCACTAGCATCTCTGAACCATTCCATTACAAATACCATATGTGTAGATATCTAATATATATTTAGAACTTTAAATAAAAAGAGTAAGTATTTGTACTTGCCTTTATTTTCTTCTTTTTGGATGATGTTGGAGAGCTTTGAAGGTCTTTTCTATTTGCAGAACGAGAATTTCTCTCACCCTCGTTCAAGTCCTCTAGCTTCCTCTTCTTTACCGTGCTCCGTAAAGACCTGAACTGCTGGGTGTTGTCCTTCAGGGGGGTTGCAGTGCTAGTCCTTGCGATGGCTGCCCGTGACAGGATCATCAGCGTGTGGGCAGCCATACTGACGCTGTTCTCACTGCCCGTCTCGCTGGCCGGGCTGCAGGCAGGCAAGTCTGGCGTAGCGGGGGGCACCATGATCCTGGGGGTTGTGCTGTCCTCGTTGAAGCGCCGACACGTCGGTGTCCGGACGCTGTCTGTAGTGTCATCCGTGTGCCTGTCCCCAACTCCAGACGGCGTACGGGGTACTGGCAGGTCTCCGTTTTCAACTGCCTTACCAGCTGGGCTTTGCCACTGAATGTCTTGCAACATTTCCACGCACTGTTTACTGAATGGACTTGACAGGCCAATGCCTTGGTTGGAAACTTTAGCAGGTTCTTGCTTCGGCTCCTTCGAGGACAAAGGAACGCACACGGATGATTTGCCACTGCCAGCTCCATTCGACAGTGACCCCTGCTTTTTGTTCAGCTCTTGTACTGAAGCAACGGCCTTCTCATTCCACAAGCCAGCGCTTTGTTGGCCATTTGAGAGCTTGGCAGTGTCCTGGTTCTTCTGCTTTTCATCAGTATCCCTTTGTAATTCATTTTCTTTGTTTGCTGTAGTCTTGTGGAAGGCATCCAACGAAAGCCCTGCAGTTGCCACCTTCCGCTCGGGCTGTGGCTCCTTTGCAGATGTGCTTCTGTTGCTACCAACTTCTGGTTTACACAGAATTCTGGGCAATGTTTTATCTTTCTCTCTTTTTGGTACCTGTGCCTTAGCAGAGGAGGATGCAGAATCAACAGCAAATAAAGCATTTTCGTTTCTTTCTTTCTGGGATGAACTCTTAGTAGCCTGAATTTGGGGGGTTCCTCCTGGAGCAGGTAGGAGGTTATCAAAGCAAAGCACTCTCCTGTGACTCTCACTCTGTCTTGAATTTGAGCTTGTGCTCTCTGCTGGTGCAATAGGTAAGTTCTCTTCCACTTTCCTTCCTAGTTCTGCACTGGCAAGCTTGTCCCAGTTTCCAGCCCTGAAAACAAGATGAAAACATTTCAGCGACGCGTTTATTCTTACTAGGCAAATTAATTTCAGCTGGCTCAAAGTTCCCACCCATCCCTCAAAACATCCATTTAAAGCTCTCTCCATCCTAAATGTAAGTATCTTATCACCAGGCAAAGACCAAGAGTAAGGGATGACAACTGCAGAAAACTCAGAGGCTTTCTTGACAAAAAGGTATGAAACAGAGTGTGTACACTGAGCAATCAGGTAGACTGGGGCTCTTCAGCCTGGAAAGAGGCATCACTGAGGAGAAATGCAACAGAGCTCTGTGAGAAAAGCCCACAAAAAAATTTGTTATATCTTCGTTGAAAAAACACGGGCATAAAGTAAAAGTAGTATCAGGTTCAAAACACAGCAAAGAGGTCTGGACACTGCACGTAACTAACCAGTAACTAAACCTGGGAACTTCTTTACCTTGGGATCTTTGTGGATGCTGATAGTTTAGTTGACTTCAAAAAGGAACTGAGCGCATTTATGACAGCACAGTCCATCCCATAACACTACTTATGGCTCTGGAAGTCCTTGAAGCTGAAATTGCTAAGAAGCTGCCAGAGTATTTTGGACAACATAGTCGTGCATGCCTTGTACTCTCCCGTGTGCATTTGCTGTGGGTGGCAAGATACTGAGCGTGACAAAAACCTTCCAGTGGGCATCTGGACAACAACAAGAGACAAACTCCCTGGGGCATGGTCCCACCTGACAACCAGCCACATTCAAGTGAAAAAGCCACCACTGCACTGCAGCCACGTGAAAAGGAGAATGCTCCTGTCTGTCAGCTCATACCACTGCTGTGTCTGTGCCCCCTGCCTGGCTACGGCTGCATTTCCAAGAGAAGCTTCTGGATCATTCATCTATGCCAGTAAGACTCTCCCCACGCAGACAAACCTTCCTGACTTCTAAGAGAAAAAGTCTAATTTTTGGGATGGTAACTTTGGTACCGTTGAGATGGTAAAAACAGGTCTGAGTGGGAGCAGTTTGTTTTATTTCCATGAAATTTGAGATGAGACAGAGGGTAGAGAGTAGAAATGCAAAATTACATTTCTTTGCAGGGAATGTTTGTTCTCTTTGCTACTCAACACATACGTCTAGAAATGAATTAAAGTTAACAGAAAGCTGAATTATCCAAATGATATTCTCCAAGATCTTGCTTCTGCAGCTTTAAAAAAACCCCAGTACTTTCTGCATGCATATATACTGTATAACTTGGTGTATGGGTGGGGGGTTTTAATAAGTTGACTTTATTGTTCCTGCTTTTCTCCACTTTTCCAACATTTTAACTGAGTTCTGAACAGGCAGATTTTTAAGTATGTGTCATTTTTACAATAAAAGATCATTTCACCTCTAATATTTAAATTGAACTTCTGATCTCTGCCTACACTCTTTTGCTCATTCCAACATCCTTTTGTTTCTGAAGTCCATTAACGATAAGGAGAGTTATTACTGCAGCCTTGCTTTCTTCTCTCATTTGCCCAAAAGAAAACTAGTACCTACCCCAACTAGAAATTAAGTCATGTTCATCAATATAAAGTTAGCATGCTGTTGTCCTTGCCACCTTTGCATTCAATTTTCACTTTTTAAATGACCAAGCAGTGTTTTAATTGACACAGCTGAAACACAGATGCAGAGCCCAATCTAATAAACTCTACTGGCTTTGGGTCAGAGAATGGTAAAGGCAATGAGGCTACACTACAAAACCATGGGTACCACTCATCTGAAAAGGAAAAACAAAGGTTTTAGTCATTTAAGTCTCTCAGTAAATACAAGAGGCAGTTCTCCTAGCTTAGACTCTGCTCAAACAATTTTTATTTGACAATTGAGACAGGAGAAAATAAACATAAGGCCATACAAAATTAACACAGGAACACTAACCAGAAAACTCTAGCACAGGCTGCACCAGTACCAGCACACATCAATACTCCTAGACAGACAGGAGGCAAGGGGGTTATGCCACTATTAAAAAAAGCTGCTCTCTTCACCAATACTGAATGAAGAAATTCACGGCAGGAAAAAGAAAGCAAGTTTCAATACCTAGCACTACTGACCTCTGTGTTCGAGAATTTGTATGGTTCAAAGGCTCAGCAACATTTGGTACCAGTTTTCCTGGAAAAACAGATGAAGTATTAAAGAGCAACAAGTAAATAATTTCACAGTTAGTACAATGACATTTCACCTGACGAGAACCAATAAAGAAAAACCCAGCAACAAACTCCGCAATTTTTTTGTAACTTTGAAGTTTACAAGTTAGTAGACCAGCAAAGGTCCCCAACTAAGTATAAACTAGAAGCTTGCTGTCTTCACTTAGATAATACATGGCCCTGGCAAGACAAAACCAACTATCCTGGACTTAAAAATTAACAGTGAGGATTTTCAAGTAGAAGGGAAATAACACAGGAAACTCTCAATTATCTATCAGCAAACCAGAATGCAAACTAACTATACAATCCCAGCTCTTTTCTTAATTTGAAATTTCATTCTATTTTCATTTTTATGTGTAAGCCTACATGTTTTCGAAAAGGTAGATAGGCTAAAGCACAATGGTTCTATTTTCAGTTATTTTTCTTTACCCCTTTCCAACACTGAGAAATGAACATAATTCCAGTCTTACTACAATTAACTATTTAAAGGAGCAAAGTCTCAATGAAAAGAATATATAGAGGCATATACCTGAAATGGCAAAACAAAAACAGACAGCAGAACGCACTTTTTGTGTAAATATGCAACGCTTCTATTAAATATTTTCCTTAATAAATGTTTAGAACTGCCAATTCGTCTAATATCTTCGTTACTATACGGGTTGGTTTCAATGGCAGCAGTAAACTACTTAAAACCAACAAGATGAAAAATAACCAGAAATGCAAAGAAAAGTAAACTTTTAGAACTGGATGAGAGCCTTGAAGCATTAAATATTGGAAATAAGCTTGATCCCGAATCTGGAGCTATGTTATGTGCTGTAAATTGAGCAAGTAAGAGTCACTAACTGCAGGTACAGACCTCTCTCAAGCCATCCCAGCAGTTGCCTAGGCAGAGAACTTTTACTTAGAACTGATGTGTCTTTAGAAACTCCCCCTTTTCTTCTGCCCTTCTCAAGAATGCAAGGCAGGTACCTGTATTAGTCTTGTTTCTTGGCCCAGGAATCTTCTGTGATTTGGGAGGGATGGGAAGCTTTGGGACACTTCCATTGCACATTGGATTAGCAACAGGCATATGGAGAACCTTGAAAGAATCAAAATATTCTATTAAAATGTACCGAAAGACTTCTTATCAGTTCAGCTTTAATTTCGAAAACCTTTATTTGCGATGCGCTACCTGGCAGGCAGGTGCTGAGAACGTATTTCCGTTTTGTCCTACTACTGAGAGGGGTATCATTCCCACCATGCCTTGCAAAACTGGCTGCACTGGAGATGCAATTATAATGGCAGAACCTAAAAAATACCAAAGTGTTAGGATTGCAGAGAAACTAAAAATACTTCAGTGACAAGAAAAGCTTCAAGACAGGATTTCTTTAAATTATGTGCGGCCAAACCTGTGGCAATAAAAGCTCCAGCATTTTAGAAAAACTTCACTGTCCCTGCTATACTTCTCTACTGGAAAAGAGGGTAAGTACCAGTTGTTATTTTTAGTTTATACAGAATTCTTTAGTTAAAGCCTGTTTTCCTTTGTAAGATAGATCAAGATAAAGCTTGAGGTATTATAAACCTATCCTAAGGTTTAAACTTTAAAATGATATATAAAAACCAGGAAGTGTAACATTAAATAGCTTATTTGGCTGCCAGATATACAGGAATTATAAAATACAGAAACTAGCATAGCACATTAATTGAAAAGCAGAAGAAAATTTTCAAAAGTAAAAGAGAACTATTCCTCTCCCTATGAAAAAAACTAATGAAGGTAACAGCTGCATAAAGAAATCCTAAAACAGAAAAGGCTGGCACTCTAGGATCTTGCACATACTGTTGCACTGGCCTCTGACCTCAGCAAAATGACTACACACAGAAATTCAAAGGTAACTGCAACAAGTTTTTAGTTTTTATAAGAAATCTAAATGGTGATTGCAACTGTTTTATAGCTAGTTTTAACATTTCAAAAAGCACTCAAAATTTTTATTGCTGTAATAAAAATGCATGTACCAGATTTTATATCATGGAAAGAAATGATGTTATACTTTCATATTTACTGAAATGTATTTCTAATGTAAAGTAGGTTTTAGAAAAATGAAACAAAACCAAGGGAGTCATTTGGAAAGGATTAGGTATATCTACCCAGTTATCTAAACTAAATATGGACACCTATAACACATAGCATTCAATTTATAACAGGAATCTTATTAAAATAAAAACCTATTTTATTTAGCCAAAATAATGGAAAGCTTTCCAGTGTAAACCAAAATATGCTTCCTAAATCTAATGCTGCTAAAATAATATAATTTAAGCTTTTGAAATACGAGGCTTTTTTTTTTCAAAGCAGCCTGGACAATGACTTTTGGTAGTTTTTATTTCATTTCTACTAGCAACTAATACACTAAAAAAATAAGCAACTCCTGGATAGTTTCAAGGGGCAGACAGAGCAGTTTAAAAATTGTTTACTTTTAATGCACTCACAAAAAAAAAAGAAAAAAAAAGAACAAAAGAACAAAACCACTGTATAAACACGGTATTTTCAGTAATTTTCTAATAATGAGATTACCTTGTGGGAAGTTTGGGGAGACAGTCTGGTTTGCTGGAAATGTGTTGCTGGATCTAGGAGGAGTCCGTAACTGTTGTACAGCTGGAGCTTGGGAAGTGAGTGGCATCGAATTGCCAGGCAATACAACTACATTTGATGGTGTTACAGCTGCGCCCAAGGTGGCTGGATCAGTCATACAGGTGGCTATGTAAAGGTTGCTTGAATTCCCAAAAGCTGTGCTTGTGGCTGGCATCAACTGTATAAATCCCCCTTCATTGGAAAGATGAGTTGAACCTGCGACTGAAAAACCAGTGCAGTCTTCATTCTGAGTGTTAACCGAGGTGACCACAGGATCCTTAGGCCTAAGCACAAGAAGATTCTGCTCTGCCAAAGCTGAATCCACATTTTTTTCTGTGTCTTCTGAAGTCAGACATTTGGACAGGCCTGTAGTTTTGGTTGGGGATTTGGCCGGAGATGACAATATTATAGTAGGCAAATTTTCTCCTGTGATGCTGGAAACAGCATTATTTAACTCCGTGTCTGACGAAATAAAGGGATCATCACTGATGATGATCTTGAGGGACATTATATTAGAAGGATCAACATCCATTGGTTGACTACTAGAAGATACACTGCTTATACTCTTGGCCTCGGTACCTGTCTCATCTGTTGAGGATGCAGTTTCTGGGAGAGGAGAGTGGCATATTTCAGAGGTAGTAAGATTATTTTCAGTGGATACTACAGAAATTTCTGTACACGCATTATCACCAGAAGAGAAATATAAATTATCAGCATCTACTTTTGTAGAAGAGGAAGGTTCTTGCATTTCCCCTTGTGTACCCTCTGAGTTTGGCAGTCCTGAAGGGAGGTTAAAATCTTTCTTACATGGCTTATCGAGTGTATGCTGATCATTTGAGTAAGTTTTGTTAGAAGTGTCAACAACTTCAAGCTGCAACTCTGTTTTGTCAAGATCTGTGATCTCCACCTCAGATCTCACCACACAGTCGGACTGTGTGCTCTGGTCCTGATGGTTAGAGTGGTGACCTGAGTTCTCCTGTAAAACACCCGGCAAGGCAGCTGTATCGTCTGCTACAGTCTGTGCTTTCCCTGCATCTGCTGGTGGGCTAGAAACGGATGAATTGTTTCTTCTCAGAGGTACACTGTGACCAGGGCTCCCATCAGAAGGGCTTCGTGAAAGGGTGTTCTCAGACAGGGATGTATCTGGTGATAATGGACATTTACTTCCAGAATTAGTTTTGTTTTCACTGGCTGTAGTATCTTCTGCCAAAGAAATCAATGAAATCTGGGGAGTATCAGAATGAACATATTCTAAGTTAGGACTACTTTGAGAACTGTGACTTGGTGGGCCTTTTTCAATTTCCACAGCATTCTCACTTTCAGATACTAATGTAGATGACTCTTTTGTAACGTAAGTATCTGCACAATGTTCATTGCACCTGCTATCAGAACTCTGTCTCTTATTAGGTTCAGTCAAATCAGGCACAGAGTCAAAAGCAATTTCAAGCTCTCCAATATGTTCAGAAGTAATGGTTGTAAGCACTTCAGTCTGCTTCCTTTGGCTACAGTTTCCATGCAGCTGTTCATTGGTTGTATTTTTCTTAGCCATATCATCATCATTAATGCTGGTCTTCAAGGCACAGGATGCTTCTCCTAACTGAAAACCTTTGCAGGATAGTGATTCTCTAGAATTATCACCTGTAAAACATAGGATAAACTAGTTCCAGAATTATTAGAACAGATGATCCTTTTACAGTGTTTTAGAAATAACATATCAGTTCAATGGAAAACTGTTTCACATGAAACTAAGTGGGAATAATGTTACTCATGCTTACATTCAAATTGATTGGAAAATATATAACACATACAGTTACACACACTAGTTAATCTGGAAAATCAGTTTGTACATTGCTAATAAGTGCACACATAACATGTAAACAGCTCATTAAATCAGATTTCCAGAAGCACAAAAACCGTCTCATGATAAAAACCTCTTGGCTCTATTTCTCATACATTTCACTAAATATCTGCTACTCATGCACTATTGTTAGGAATAGTGGAGACAGACCAAGCATACCTTTTGTCCAGAGTAAGACTCTTTTTGTGTATAAATTAAGAAATACATTACAGAATAGAGATAAAAGATTTATATGGTAAGATGTAAAATATTATCTTTGTGTTCCACAATGGATACTGTAAAGTATCTCTGTTTCAAATGAGAAAACAGAGGTGCTGATAAGCTGGTTGCACTAAAGAGGTTATCAAGTACAACTTTTAAGTACACTGATGGGACTACTGTTAAATTTAATAGACTGAAACTTTCTAACATACCAGGTGTATCTGTACATTCATGCAATGTAAATGCCCACTTGGATATTACCAGTGAAAGAAGAAAATTTTGAACTGTACAAATTGCCTGAAAGTATTTTCATAATGAAAAGTTAACAGAGAAATCTTAGAGAAAAAATTTAAAACCTACATCTATTAGTTTCTTCCGTTCCTAAAGAACTCTCAAATGTTTCCAGGCTATCCTCTCCTACCAGGACTTCGTTTTCTACTCCGTTCCGTCCAGAAATACCAGCAGGTAAGTTCTTGTTTACCTTGCTCTTTCCTATTTTCAAAGTAAAGCATGAAGAATGGTTAAATATGTCATTTTACACATAAATGTGATCACTACATTTTAAATGAACCACAGTATAAAAATCTTCTTGTGGTTAATATGAGGATATTCCTGATCAGACAAATAGGAAATTTCACAACAGCAAACAAGTATAAACTATCATCCTTTAGACCTGGAGAGTCTAAAATAACAGCAACAAAACAAATCATTAAGCCAGCACAATCCCAGAATTTCAGCCACAGGAAAATGCTGTACTTCATAGCCATGTATAAATGTATCCAAGAATCTGGTTCTGAATTGAGGGATACCGATGCCATTTCTCTTGCAAGAGGCCTGCAGAATTACTTTGCTTTGTCAAGCAATACTCAGGAAAACTCATCACCCACAATCCTTTAGAGTAACAGTACAACTGAGTACCATGTAGCCTACCATAATCAAACCAGTCAAAGAGAGCCTGAAAAGCTGGATCTGATTCTGTCTGTTCCAGAATGTCCTGTATAGCCTCTTCTGACATATGAATTTCACCCTGAGAAAAGACATGATATACAGAAGTTAGTTACTTCCATAACTTAAAAAGAAAAACAGACAAGAATTGTTTTCTTTTCAGAATGTTTTTAGTTCTATTACTTCTGTTCAGCACAGAAATATAAAGACTAATGCTGGGAACATTTCTGCCACAAATTTAATCTCTGTTAAAAAATATTAGTGATTGAAGTTTAAGAAATAAGGTTCCCCAAACCCCAAATGTGTCTGTCAGACATTACACCCTCTACAGGCATACCGGAGTATTCTCCACATAATGACCAGCATTGACCAACAAGGAGGACTAGATCTCAGGCTGCACTGGAAGCTTATGCAGATGGTATGGATGCTGTGAGCCTGTACGAGCAAACGACTGGAAAAAAAATCCCCAAATTAACCCTAATTTCTTGGGTTTGAATATATCTGAAAGACAACACTAAGCAAAGGGAAGTTTTACTTCATTTAACCATTACATGTTCTATAATAAAACATTCAACAACATACTTTTCTGTGGAAGGCGTTAGAAAAGCACAGCTACATGGGACAGTGCGCTAAGGTTCCTGTTTCAAGCTGAGTTGTTTTATAGCAGCCCAGAAATAGAGTGGGAAAGTCAGTACATAGGGTGGTTTTAAGGGTGGATATTCCATGTGATATGCTTGATTTTGTCTCAGCTACTCTAGCTAAACCAATAAGCTGTTTTGATTTAGTTCTGCCCAGGAAAATGGAATACAGCTTTTCAGCTCTTTATTTTGACAACAATTGACCTAAAATCACCAAACAGCAGAAGAACAGCATTTACAAACCAGACACCTCTACTTCATGAACAGAGGATTGCCTCTACTCTCCTGTCCTTTCCCTGAGGGCCGTGAAGATTTAACTTCCCTCATTAAATATATTTTTTAATTCTGTGGTTGCCAGCTTGAGGCTTGTAGGAGAAAGAAGAGAGAACACTATAACGTTTAGTTTGTAGAAGTAGAATGTACATTTCCTCCAAAAGCAAGAAAATACTAAATTTGAAGAAAAAGCATCATTATTTAAGCTCCAAATATAATTTCTCTCACTATACTAAATGACCCATGCTTATCTTGGAGCAAATCACAAAATGAGATCAGATTAAACGCATTTGGAGACTGCAAGGTAGTTTAAATTCTTTTTTCCTTCTCTAGGGCTATTGGCTAGATCCCCAGCCAGAAGCTAGTAGCCAATTACGGTTATGAAAGATTTCAGTGAGAAGCAGTCAGCTGGTGACTGTGGGACAGCGTTCTTAAACTCAGTCTGAATGTAATGTTACCAGCTAATTAGTGCCAGGAGCAATCTCACTCCCTTTTGGCTTTTGACCCTGTTGCATGCTTATGCTGCCTTGTGCAGGCACTGGGAATGAATTCAGAATGCTAAACCGGCACAAAATTAGCTCCTGCAGAACACCAGTGTCCTGTCAGCTCATGTCCTCAAACCTGCCAGCACCACACAACAAGATCAGGGTTCACACGGCTGCGAGGGGAGCTGTGGAGCTGCCCCAGCACAGAGGGGAGCCATCGGGTAGGCTTAGCTGGCAAACAAAAGCTAATAAAAGAAAGGACAGAAGAGGAGAGAATATCCTCAGATATCAGAGGTTCAGCATAGCTCCCATAACTGAGCATTCTCACATGCCTGGTGTTAAAACAAATGTGAACAGGGCAATCTACACTTACCTGAAGTCCAAGGATTTCATCAATCGAAGTCTCCTGTTCTGTGGGACCATTGTCTGTCTGTTTAGGGGCCTGAGCAACACTGCCATCACTGGAACACATTAGTCATTAGTTCAGAACTCAAAAATAAATCAAATAAAAATACATATAAAGTTTAGAGGTTCCTTTTATTACCTGCCCAGGATTTTGTTGATGTTTTCAGCGAGCTTCTCCTGAAGAGATTTGTTGCTCAAAATTTTTTCTCTGGCATTTTCAATAACAAGTTGCTGGAAAACAGTTTTGAAGTGGTCATGTTTCTGTTTTTATCATCACTAGAAAAGGAGCACGACTTTGACTTACCAGTAAAAAATAATTAAAAGATCAATTCAGAGAGATAGGACTTTTATAACAGAGAAACAGCAATCTGTGACTGCATGACATTGCTTTGAAAGTCAACCCAAAACATTCCTGTACTTTCTGAAAATATATCAAGGCTTATTCTGAAGTACAGCAAGGCTTATTGTGCCTTCTGGTTTCCATTCTCTAAAGAATGACTGTGTTCTGACAGCCTACACGTATGTTAGCAAAGCAAATAAATCAAGAAAAACAAAACTCTACACAGCCGTGCCAACTTTATGAATTTAGAGCCAGTATGAATCAAGAGCCAGTTCAAATACAAACCAATGCATTTAACTTCTAAAGGTGATTTCTATAATACTCAAGATGAACAACAAGTTTTCTTGAGTCTCAATTTGTTTCTTAAATGTAAATACCTTCTGTAAGTATATACTCACTGGGAAGTTACCATCAATTAATTCTTCAAGGGGCTCACTTTCTTTTTCTGTTACTGCTTCATCAGAGTCTTGAGAACTTCTAGTTGCTGAAAGAGGTCCAGATGTTGCAATACTTTTCCTCTTCTGAGAATCACTGAAACATTCCAAGAAATTCATGATGTATTTTATGAGAAAATTGCTAACAATAAACCTAATGGTTAGTAAATCAAGTGTTTCTCTTCCTTCCTAGCAAACAGAAGATCTTAATCACCAGAAAATTAGCTACATATTGAAAATACAATAAAAGCCGATACCTGTTTCGTTATGTGTTATGCACCTACTGTGTCTGACTTCAGAGAAGTTACAAACAAAGACACAGACTGTGATAAGCAGCACAATGGCAAACTGAACTCCATGCCCACTGTTCAGTATTTACTGCCCCTCCACTACACGTGACTTTAACTGGAGGCACAGGTCCTAATTAACTGCAACTCAAAAAAAGATTTGGGCATTACCACTGAAAATAAAGAACTCTCAAGGAGCAGCTGTTCTCAAAGAACAAAACAAATATTAGGTTCTGTAAGAATTTAGATGATGAATAGGAAATATAATGTTTTTATGAGACCACAGTGTAGGTTCTTCTGAAAACATCAATCAGCAGTGGCACCAAAGTCACTTACACACAAAAAAGTAATGCAGAATTAGGAAGGACTTGGAAAAAAGTATAAATTAGTAAACATCTCAAAAAACAGTATGCAAAACCATCAACTGGGATTTAGTCAGGGGTAAAGAAAAGAAACAGAACACAAATAGACCAGTCAACTTATTAAAAAAAAAAAAAAGAACATTGGAATCAGAGAATAAAAAACGCAAAACTAGTGTAGGAACAGTTTTTCACACCACTTCAAGTATCAATTTTTTTTCTGACAAAATTTACTCAAGTCAATAGTTTTGCAAAGTTAAATGCACCCTTGTATCAATACTAAGAATTTTCATAATTGAAAAGGACATTTTGGAAGGAATACCAAGTCTCAGCTCCAAGATTATTTGCCTATGTCTAATAGTGGAGTATTGTAAAGACGAACTCTATATAAAGAAGCACAAGTAGCCTCCCACCAGTCTAATGTTAAGATCTTTGACTTTCCTTTCCTTTGTGAAACATCACATACTGGCCCCCCTCAGTGGATCTGAAATTTGAAACATGGCACCATTTAAACAAAATTTACACTAGAGGTTAGAACACTGCATAATCTCTGAACAACTAAAAAAGAAAATAAACAACCCAAAAGAACCCCAAACCAAACAAAAACCACACTCATGTTTACCTTTTTCGCCTTCCTGGAGAAAGCAAGTTTGAATGAAGCTTTCGTTCTTGTGATGTTGGAACCTGAATGTGTATGAAACCTCCTGCTTTATAAGGGAAAGAAAAAAAAAAAAGAAGTCATTATGGTAGTACCTTTTTCAGTAACACTGTTAAAGCTCTACAGAGACCTACACATTACTTATTATGTTCCAATCAATTCCCGGAAATTCATACAAAATAATTTGGTACTATCATGAAAATGACAACCATTCCTTTTAAACATATCCTGAAGCAAACTTCCACTTGATGTGGATCATCCCTATCTGCCGAAACAAGTTATTGGGGTGGAAAGTGAGAACACAGGATAGAATAACCACAAATTAATGCACTTCTGATCTCTGAACTCACGCTGGTAAGCAAGTACACAAGGGGCATTTCTCTTTTGGGCACTTCTTTTATTTTAATCACCTGAAGCAGTCTGGAGAGCTAGGGGAACTAGCTAGGAGAGCTCTGGAGAGCTAGGAAGCACAAGTTTTCTGAAACGTTTAGGTGGAAGATGATTAGCCCTGATTTTAGAAAACTTCCATCTATCGCCACAGATTTTTCACAGAAAAAAGGGTTTAAAAAAGTGAGCAACTTACTGTTGATCTTGTTTTCTTGAGCTTGCGACTGGTTCACAAACAGTGTGTTCAGTCTTGTCTGTGACACACTTTGGTTTACTGCTGGCCTGTGAATTACTTGAGGAGGTACAACAGAAGAGGAATTCTGTGGCCCTGACTGATGGGCTACTGACAACAATCCTGAGTTTGCAGGAGCTGACTGCTGAAGCATTCTCTGTCTTTTCATTTCTACAATTCCACTTCTTGTACGTACTGGAAATAAAGACAAGATGAAAATATATGAGAAACGAATTTTTAAAAGTCACTGATATTCCAAGACCTAATTAAGGCTGCTCCAGAGGAGCTTTTTTCTGCTTCAACAACTAAATCCTGAAACCCAAACAGTAAGCAACACCAATCTTAGTCTTCTGTGTTATAGGTTTGAGGCAAAATAATTCATGTACAGTCAACTTACACTGACACTGTAACCATGCTTGTACCCCTGCTTAAGTAATTACAGGAATAAACCATACCAAAAAGAGATTTTATTACATAATGTATCACTCATATAATTGACTTTAACTGAAACAGCTAAACAAATATAAGTCTGCATTTATTTATCAGACTAAATCTGACAAATTTAAACAACAGAACACCACCCAATCCACTGAATCTCAGATCCAAGAACAATCACTATCTATATCTCACATTCTCTATTCTTATATAGGTTACTCAGCAGAAACACTACAAAGAAAAATTTATTTCTAAGTAAAACAATTTTTTTTTGTTGAGAGTTCATTTTCAGCTTTTGTAATTAAAGAAACAACTCTAGATAGAACATGTATGTTTTCATATTTTGGTTAGATGTATGTTTGTATGTGTAACAAATGCTACAAGATAAGCACAAGTAATATGCTTTTATGTTCCCCTTTCACAGAAACCAAACTGCATCATAATTAGACTGGTTATGTTTTCAGTTCCTCTATGAACCAGAAATTAAGTCAACAGTTTCAGGAGCGAAGCAGCAGTTTTTAAACCTTTTAACATCTAAAAAGTTTTCAGCAGAGAAAATGCTACATAGAAAATTTAAACCCCTTGCAAAAAGCTCAGCTTTTTAAATTTTCCTTTTCTGATCATTACAGTAATCCACAGACTATACTGAAGATAACAGACATGCTGAAAAAAATACTGCAGAAGATATCTGACAAGATTTTAAGAGTAAGGATGCATTACTGATTGCTGCAGCAGGTCCCCATTTTTTGCCAAAATGGGTAATTGCAACATAAAACCTACTGATCCGTGGAATTGACTCAGTTACTTACTCCTCTGATTAGAAGAAAATCTGAAATCTGAATTCTGCATGCTCCTAAAAAATAAAGCAAGTGACATAAATTAGTGGAGCATAATGGAAGCACTCAGCTACACAGTGTGACAGTACCTATTACGAGGTTAATGCCAGTCTGGTCCCAACCACACACTCCTTCAGAAAACTCCAATCCACTGATTGCTATTTTTATTCTTTCCAACAATGGTCACAGATCCTTCAAATGCAGCTTACTGTTGCATTTTTCATCAGGTAACCACAAAGGTATTACATTCTAAATGAGTCATAGTATATCATTTTATTACAGGAAGGCCATGTGCTCACACAAATGCCCTCCTTATCTGCTAGTCCCACCTTAAAATCTTCAAATGTCTACTCAACTATCAACTTTCACATACCCACCTTTTTCACTGTCTCTCAGAGGAAACAGAGAGCCAAATCACTCTCATACAATGATATGGGAAGTTGATCAACATAGGGACTCACTCTCAAGAGTGAAATTTTACTTTCTTGATTTCAAAACTACATTACCTGATCTGAGAAAGTGTATAATCTAATTTTTTCCACAGAGACGACATCATTGCTGGAACTTCATTTGTTGTTTCTAAAGTGAACCATAAAAAAAAAAATTGATAGCAAAAACTGATCTATGTTGAGAAAAAAGTAAAATCACAAGCAAAATAATTATGGAATGTTTCAGACATCATCTAACTTCAGGTGTCTAGCTGCCTTCTTAATATTCTATTAATTAGAGAGCTCTAACTCCTAATTTAAGAATTTTGATTGATATGGATACAGTTCTCAGTTTCAGAAGCCTAGATGAAACTGAGGCAAACACATAAATGATTACAGTTCTCAATGGAATTTGTGCATGGTGTTGACTCCTTGGCAAACACATGCAAACCTAATGCATGTTACCCCTCTAACTTACTTCTGGAAATGGTACACATATTCCCAAGTCACTTTTGTGCCTTTGAAAATTGTAACCTGGCAGACAGGCCTTTAAAAGTAATGGTTGATTTTACACTGTTATCTGAACATGTAAAAACACTTGGCCTTTCTGAAGCAAGAACATTAAAAGTGTAAATTAAAAGACGTAAGTAAACAATGCAATTTACTAGGTTTTTCAAGGTGCCAGGCACAAAGCATTTCGAAAAAAGTATGTCTGTGTCTTAGTTGCCATTCCTATCAAACCTACTGTGAAAGGAAAAAAATGTTCAGAAATGTTCCATACATCATAGGTCTTAAACTGCAAGTTTTAGAACCAAGTAACATTAAAATCTGATTGTACAACACGTATCAAAAACCTGTGAGACTTGGCAACACCCAGAAGCACAACAACTGCTTTTAAAAACAACAAATGCTCTGTCTCCAATATTCATACAAAATATTAAGTAATTCTGAAATTATTTCAATTAGTTTTAAAAACAAAACCAGAAATATTTCACACTATAGGACTCCTCCTGATCGTTTAATAGAATCACAGAATACCTCAGGTTGGAAAGAATCCATAAGGATGATTGAGTCCAACTCCCTGCTCCTCACAGGACTACCTAAAACTAAATCATATGACTAAAAGCATTGTCCAGATGCTGCCTGAACTCTGACAGGGCTTGGTGCCATGACCACTTCCCTGGGTAGCCTGTTCCAGTAACTGACCACCCTCTTAGTGAAGAATGTTTCCATAATGTCCAATCTGAACTTCCCCTGACACAGCTTCACTCCATTTTCTCATGTTCTATCGCTGGTCACTAGAGAGAAATAAGCACCTCCTCCTCCCATTGATAGTATAAACAATAAACAGTATCATTTTACAAGCATAAACCCATGCATTTGGCACACTTTATTATATCTCCATGCTTTATTATATCAGACGTTCTGCTCACATTTGAAGTGAAAATACATGCTGGCATAGGCCAACTAAGATATCAATTACTTTGCTCACCAGATGCTTATGTAGTGGCTGCTGTCTGCAGAATATGGTAACCTTCACCTTGCAGCATAGATAGGGGATTACTCAAAGACCATATACCTCTTCCTCAAGGAGTTCACAACAGATAAATAAAACAACACCTCATTCTGAAGTCTTACCTTTTGTTTTCATGGCTACGTATTCATTAAGAATAGTTGTCAAGTTTTTTCCACACAGCGACTGGAAAAAAAATACCGATCTTAGAATCTTCACTAATAACTTACACTGCATCTGCTGTATCACACTGTATTTAAGGAGTTCTTTAGAAGACTACACCATGCTGGCCCTCAATACAAGGAACTGCACTTGGTAGAGAGCAATCAATGGAACAAAATGCTATTATGTACACAAAATCTGAAGTACTCAATACATAACACTGGTACAGCAATTAGAGCTGTCTGACCTTCACTCGCCTTTGTTGTTACAGAATAAAAACATAAAAATTAGATGATGAACACCTGTAACAGAGTAATGAATATTTATCATGCTGAAACACAACATGCATTAAGAAGCAAACATGAAGAGAACCTCTGTCTAAAGTAAAATTTGTAACAGTCACAGAGAATTAACCTTCATGTCGTGTTTACTTGTCCTGTTACTTTAGGTGAAACAAGGAGAATTAAGGTTTTAAAGTTACCACTATCAATTGCTGTATCTTTCTGTCTTGTTGGCTCGTGGGAACTCTACAAGGTATGACAAATACAGCCCTTTATTGCAAGTATTTGAGCTGCAGTGGGAATTTTGTCTTAGACACTATCGTATTACCATAAATAATAGGAAAAATGTTTCTACTGAGAAAAGGATGATAATTAAAAGCTTTAAGAATCTGGATAATCTATTTACATTTGGGTTTTCTAATTTTTGCTGGACACAGTTTGGTTCTCAATTCCCTATCACCAAAGTACAGATGACTAAACACTTGCAAATAAAGTAAGTTCAATAGCTTGTTTTGAATAGGTGCATCAGGAAGGTGCACTTCAGATGTTAGAAAAGACTTCCATAAGTTTTGCATACTGTGGGCAAAATCTCATATGAAATTAAGTGATATACTAGAAGAATGAAACAGAAAACATGAAGAAGACACACACAAACACTAAAAGGTTGATACATAGCAATACCTAAACCCTGTCATTTGCATGTAATAGTAAAAATCCCATTTTGTGTGTATTAAAAATGCAAACTATCTAATTACACTTTAGCTCTATACACATAGCTACATATATGGCTACACACTGTATTTATGCACACCCAAAATTCCACCTTTCACTCAGAACAATGCAGATGATACTGAACAGAGAGGAAGCTGAACACAGTTTTTGTCAACAAAATTTGGTAGACTTACATAAATCTGAGGTTCCTTACCTAAATATTTAATATGTACCTGAGACGGAACATTATTGACTGCCATGTCTAGAACAGGATCTCCAGTAAATTACAAGAGTAGCCCTGAAATCAATAAAACCCTTGCGACAACACCCTTCCATAAATCAACCTCAAAGCTGTAAAGAAGGGTACGCATAATATGCTGAAACCAATTTGCATATTGCAAGCTTAAATGTTTCTTAGCAAAATTAAATACTAGAAACCAAGTAACTGCTAATATCACAGGATGAAAAAACACCAAACAAATCAAACGCAAAGCCCAACAACCTAAAAAGCAGAGGGGACGACCTAACCAAACATTTTAAGCAGCATTTGAGAATTAATTGTTATACTCAGAAATCCCCAATATTATTTTCCATGTATGCAAGACAATGTAATTTTCTGCTTTGCAAATACAAACTCACCAGCAAGCAGGCTGGAATAAACCCATCTTCTGTACAGTGCTCTGCATATTCTTTCAAATCTGAGCTTTCCAAAATAAACTGATGGCAGGTAGCTTGAAGATTTTCCTGTTGTAAATAGCCTGCAACAAATCAGATGGAAAACTTTGCTATTTCATTCATTACTTCTGCTCAGTAGGTACCAAAACTGTACAAAGTCTTGAAATAATCAGATAAAAATTTGTATGTAAGAAAAGGAAGGTGAAGTTATTATGACAGAACATATGTCTTACAAGATATTTCTTTAATAGTTAAACCAGAAAAAGCAAAAAATATATACTGTAATTACACTGTATTTACAAATTATTTGAGACTGGAAGTAAAGCAATATGAACAAATTTTAATTTATCTTTAATACAGACAAGAAAATAAAAGTCCTTGGCTCACAAGGCTGACAAACAAACTCTCATATGGGCTGAACCACCTGATTTGATACTTCAGGGGAAATCCAAAATATTATGTTAATAAAATGCATTGCTATGTAACAGTAACTCTCCACACACTGTACTTTTTCAAAATAGGTAACACTTGTACAGGTGCTGCAACAGTGCAAAAGATTTATTTTAAAAGTGCGCACTTTACAATAAATAGTAACAGAAAAACATTTTTTTGCCCTCATATATAGTAATTTTCATTTAGGACAGATTACTACATCCAACTTGTGCTCTCTATACACACCCTAAGACTCAGTAGTTACTCTAACAGGAAATGTACTGAAAAAGTTTTCTTTCCCAAAATTCCATTCGTCATCAAATATGTTCTGCTTTAACCAAACCTTTTAACCCTGCCTTCGTCTTCAAACACTTTAAACATTAAAAGATAGAACTAGACCAAGCTGAATGAAGGATTCTAGAACGAAGCACCACGAAGAAAATGTTCCTTCTTTCTTGCTCTTAGCAAACTTAACATGGGGTGTTTTAAAGAAAGGATAAAACATGTGACTAATTATAAAATGCAGCATATATGTCTACATTAGCATATATATATTTCAATGGACCCTCAAAATGGTTTATCTCCATTCATGAATGCCTAGAGAAAAATGTAGCCTTTAAGTTTAAAAGAAGACAAATATCTTTGAGCAGATCCGAGCATAGCTGAAGAAAACAAATTGTATTTCCAACACACAAGCCCTTGTTCAGGTCCTCAACAAGTAGCCAAACTTGAAAGTCAACCACAGTTTAAGAATAACCACTGTGAGTTCAATCACAATGCATGAGCGGGCCTATCTGACAGAAAACATTAGTGGTGCCTGTGGAAAGGAAGGGACTGTCCTATTTAACTTTTCAAATACATTTTTCCAGAAAAATCTCAAGCCACAAATTGCTGGAAGCTGAAAGTGTATTGTGGGAAAACATGATTATATCTCAGTCTTATTCCTATCCACTGTTGCCCAGGCTGAAAGATGGGGTAGACAGCTCTGATCTGTGCTGGTATGACTGCTCTCACAATCAAACTCACCTGAACATTTACCCAAAAAGTTGCAATTTTTCTTTTATGAACCTACTCCTACAGCATTGCAAAGGATGACTGAATGCTTGCGTAGAGGCATGTTTTGCACATACACCAATTTCCTGTTAATAAAGCATTCCAAAGTCTAAAAATGCCTGTGCAACTGACCCAAACTGCTTGTGCACACACTGTGTAATGACAAGAGTACCTAATCCCTACGGTCGCCAAAATGAAATTAAAGGCACAAAAGGCGCAGCACATTTTGAACACAGAGAAATTATTCAGTATTTTGTTCTATCTTAAGAAATGTCTAACTCATAGTACACATTCACTCTACCAATTAGGAAAAGATAAACGTTCTTATGCATTTTTCTATCCATGAGCTCAGCTTATCATTCTAGTTTTGTTTCTTAAACCAATATTCATCAACCTTCACAGCACCAGAAAGACTTGTCAGGGGGCTTGGGGGAGAAAGGTGGAAGAGCTGCACTGGTACGTCTATTTATTCTCTGAAATTCAGAGATGCCTCACATAAGAGGAATCCCTACTAGAAAACAGAAATGGCTACAAGCAATATCCCATTCTACAACCTTAGGTTGCTCAGAGGTTTTCTACACGTGATGCATGCTCCACACCACAAAAGACACAAGATAGGATGGACCATCCTCAGTGCACATGATGTTGCCAAGATTGTGTACTCTGTCTGCAAGTCTCTGGTAAGCACACAAGTGTTCTACCTGGAAATTTGTAACTTAATTTTTTCTGGAGGAGTGCAATGAGAGGTCTCCCTTGTATGATTTAAAATCTTCTTTTACAATGCATGGACCTTCTAAAAATCCTCTATTACTTCACCAAAAAAAAAAAATTGCATCTCTCATTAGCCTTGTTTCTCAAGACAGGAGCAAGTAACATTTCAGGTAGTATTTAAAAATAAATTGTGCTGGAGGTACACCGAAGGAGAGATTCAGCTTTAATGACTTTGGATTCAAAAATATTGTGGACAACAGAAAACTGAATCTCACAGGGCAAGCTGCCAGGAAATCCTGGCAACCTGTGCCAAGAGGTAATTATGTGTGGAACTGAAATATGCGGGTCATATTTTTGATTACCATCCATTTGTTCTTTGGCAGTATCCAAATAATCCAGAGTATAAAGTAATTTTAAAAATTCACTGTCTGCTGTCAATGTCGTGAACACACTTACGCTGTGCTTTCCACAAACTCTGGTCACAGCTGAACTTTTAGTGCAACCTCAAAGGTGAGCAAAACACGGCAGGAAGAAAAAAACCATCTGACCTTTAACGCAACCTTCCCTGGTATTTCGGGTCACCCTTGAATTCCTCCTGCAATCAGAAATTGTTTAAATACCGCTCTCCAGCTCTCAGTCTGCAGGTGGGCACCGGAGACCACCACGTTGTCTTGGACTCGTGAAGAACCCGAGCCCAAGGCACGGCCGGGGAGTGGCCTGGTCCCTCAGGACCCGAGTCCCTCAGGACCGAGCTGCGTTCGCTTCCCGACAGAGGCCGGGCCGGAGGGCGGCGGGGGCCAGCCCAGGGGCCGCCGGGCGCGGGATAAACCCCGGCAATGACAATCCCAGCCTAGGGGGACCAAAGACGAGACCGGGGGTCAAGGGCGAAGCCGGCTCTATGTCCCGCCGCGCCTCGGGCGGTTCACAATGCCCAGCAGAGCCCTCCCGGCGCGACCGGGGGTCCGCGCCTCACTCACCATCCATCCCTCTCTCCCTCCCTCCTTCCCCGGCTCACTCACCCAGCACCAGCCGGGCCACGTCGGACGGCAGCAGCATGGCCCAAGGCGGCGCGGGGCACGGGCGGGCGCACCTCCCGGAGCGCGGCCGGCAGCCCCGCCACCCAGGCGAAGGCGCGGAAACTCCGCCAGCCAGCGGCGCGCCCGGCCCCTTCCGCCGGAACAGCCGCGGCCGCTCATCCGCTTCCAGGTCCGCCCGCAGCCGCTGCTGCGGCACGTGAGTCCCGCTCCGCTCCGCTCGGCGCCGCCGGGAGCGGGGGCTGCGTGCGCCCCGGCCGAGGTGAGGGGCCTGGGCTCGGACCCGGGTCCGGACGGGGCGGCGGCGGCCCCGGCTGCGGGTGCTGAGGGGCGTCTCGCGGGCTGCGAGCGCTGTCGCGGGGGGCGGCGGCCCGGGGCTGCCGGAGCTGCTGGAGAGCGCTGGGTGTCCGCCTGCGCTGGGGCACCTCGCAGCGACCTCGCCAGCTTCTCTCTCCGTGATTCGTGTTATCTGGGGTGTGCGCGCCGTCTTTCCCGCTCTAATTTACATAGGGGGTGAACGTGGTCGTCATATGGTAGTCGGAAAGCAGTGTAACTAGTAAGAGAAGTAGTAGATGGATTCAGTCTTGGGAAATCTTCCCTGCTGCTATTATGGCTATTGAAATATTAGTAAGTACAAACGACGGGACTGACTTCTTCCCGTTGAATGCCCAAGCCGTACTGCAGACAACCCGTGTTGCCACAGTTCTTGATCAAGCACTTCAGAAACCATTCGTGTTTAAAAAGTTATTTCCTTTCTGTTTCGTTTCCAGCAAAAGCAAGTTTGCTGGCTTGTTGCCTTTTTTTTTTTTGTTCCAGTGCCCAACCACTAGAGGGACGGAGAGTGGTTGAGCATTGGAGCAGGCTTCCCAAGGAATTGGTCACAGCACCAACCTGCCAGAGTTCAGTAAGTGTTTGGACAACACTCTCAGGCACATGGTGTGATTCCTATGTCCTGGATAGGGCCAGGAACTGGACTTCAGGGATCCCTCTGTGTACCTTCCAACTCGGGATATTCTATGAATCTGTGAAGTTAGTAAAGTAACACTTAATTTAAGAGAGCTCAATTGTACAGTACAGCCAGCCTTCACTCCTAAAATATTTTCATTTTCATGCACATCTATCAGTCACCAAATCTCTGATCATACTTAGTTCCAGCCTGCTCTTGATTGAAGCCAAAGGAAATAAATACAGTCTCAGACAGTAGATATTTAAAGTTTTAGTTGTCTGAATGGCTATTTTTATGTTCTCACATAAGCGCTCAAGATGCAGTGCTGTGCCTCATGAATACTTACGTGTGTTACAGTTGCTTATTACAGCCTCAGCAGCAGCATGTGCTTCGAGTTACTTTCAGCCCATGTGATCTGTCTTTTTCAAACAGGGTTTCTCTTGGGTCTGCTTTAAAGGTGCAAAAGTAGAAGCATGGAAGATGTCATGGTTGTTATCTGCAGCACCATAACTTTATGTAATGCAAGGCATAGCTGGTTCCAAGCTCTGTTGAAGAAGAAGAGGCATAATTTTAAGTGATCACAAACGGAAGAAGTTGTTTCCTCATATGACTGATACTTAATCATCCTTTTACATATTGGGTCCCCAGGGATTTGTCAAAACATAGTGCATACCAATGAAAATGTAGGATGTGACAGATGAAGAGCATTTTCCAAGTGCTACCTTCTCCTGGCAGCATCAGGTTAAGATAGCTACTGAGAGTTAGTGCTGCTTACTGGAATGTGTTCAGCTCTGTCATTCTGACTCTAATTGCACTCCCAACTGTCTGGCCAACTCAGCTGGCACTCATAAAAAGGGAAGAAATCAGAGTTAGGTGAAGGGGTTCTTTGCAGTTATTCCATGACTGTGAGAATAGATAATATTCTTAATGTGAAACTGCTTCAGTTTTGCAACCAATAGGACTAACCCAGACACAAATGAGCTTTTCAGTGAAGCATTGAACATTGTGGCTCTGTTTGATTTTTTCAGTATATTACAATCCCAGTTTTTTTACTTGGCTGTGTGTTACATAATTAGTGTTTTATCTATTTCTTCTGTTTGCAGGTACAAATGACTCTTCTTTAAGCTGAACCATGAGTCTTGCATTACACGATCTGCTTGTTTGTTGTCGTCGCCTTGAAAATGAGAAGGCTGTGGAGCGAAGGGTAACAAGTTTTCTTTTGTCTGTGTACCTCAATTAGCAATGAAGGGAATCACAAAAAATTACTCTTCTTGAAATACATTTTCAGAAGGAAATTGAAAATTTCAAGCGACTTCTCCGTGATTCTGAAACACTTCTCCAGCTGGACCGGAATTCTGATTCTAAACAAGGAAAGCAACTCAACTGGGATGCTATATTTAGGTAGTTTCTTTTTTTAATTTGTGAATGGTCACAGTTTTCTTAAGTGGGACATCACTTTTTCTTAAATGGGACATCTTTTGTTTATCAGGCCTATTTCAATGCTTATCTTTCTGCATATTGATTTAGACTTCTTGTCAGCTTGTAAACAAGAAATTACTTGCATTAGTCTCTAAAAGAATAAATTTTAAATGGCCAAAAATGCCACTCTTATCACTTACAGAAAACTGTTAGGAAACTGATCATTAATTGGGTTGTTGCTTTTTCTTGCAAAAATAACAGTTCCTTTCTTTTATTGAAAATTATCCTTTGCATCTGATTTTCAATGTATACTTCTTATGTAGATTATAGATAGCTTTGTTAAAGTTTCTTGTGTTGCTGAAATCTTCCAAGATGCAGTAGAAGGACTGTGGCATGTGAAGTAAAAAAGATGTGCTGAGGTTTGTAGAGGCCAATCTTTGATACAATCTGCTTCAGGTGCACTATAAGATTGGACCGAGCATGAGTGTCATAAGTTCTTACAGCAGCTTCAACTGGTGTTAAATTTCCTGTTAAAAGTTCGTGTGAAGTATTACTTTTCACAGAATGGTGTCTGATCAGCCTTCCATTATGTTTTTTAATTGGACAGCATTGGAAGTGTTCTTTTTTCACAGGTATACCAAGAGTTTTGTTAAAAGTATTTGATAATTTTTGTGTATTGCTTTAGAGACGGTCAGTAATACATTAGAAATACAGAGCAGGAATACAAATACAGACACTCTAAACTGAATTCAAATAGTAGGCCAGAAAATCTATAGCAATTACAGTGGCAAAGACAGTGAAAAGTTTAATTTATTCATAGATGTAAAATATAACCCATATATTAACTTTGAATGATAGAGAAATAGGACTTCAAGGCTTTCCCCAATACAAACAATGATAAGTACTTCTTATTATTTTGTTTTATAATGTTGCAGCATAAATATAAAGACTTAGCATTGCTTTTTTTCCTAATTATAAGTTGCATGTTTAGCATTATGGAAAGTTGAAAAGAAAGTTTGGTTCCTATTCCAGGTTACTTCTTGATTATCTTTAAAACTTAGATCTCCTTTTATAGACTGTTTCCAGCATGCTTGGACTGTAATATATTTCAGTTGATTTTAGTCTCTGATAATTAGAATTGTGAGAAGAATGGGAACTGCCATTTTAGCCTAAAACATCTTCCCATTTTACTTCAATCATAAATGAGCAGATTCTTGGTTAATATCTCTTCAATTTTTGCAGTGTCTTGCAGAAGTATTTCCAGAAAGAAATTAAAAACCTACAACTGACAAAACCGAGTGCATCTGCTTCGACCCAAACTACCAGACAGAAAAAGATACAAGAAGTTGGAAGCTTGGTCAAATATTTCATCAGATGCGCTAATAAAAGTCAGTAATCCCTATTTTCATATAGAGTTACTGTTTTGGTTTGGTACTTTGCTTTCAACTTGGAATTTTTACTTTGAAGTTAAGTTATCAATGTAGGGTTCATCTTACTTGCTTCTAGGTGTTTACTATTTAAATACCTTAATGTGAATCAGTCCTTTGTTCTCCTTCTCTGTCCTTGTTGATGTTCACAGTGCTTTTTTCTAGTTGTTCAATGTGTCTGTAACTGATATATTCTCTCGTGGGTTATTTATTTCTTAGAAACAATTTAAGAAGATATCTCCTAATAGAACTGTTTCAGAATTGTAGGTTTGGGGGTTTTGCTGTTTTTTTTTTAATTAGGTAACATTTACAAACAATTAATTGCAGATTTATTTGATAGAATTTGGGTTAATTATAGTCTCATGTTGTTTCTTCACGTAGGAGGACCCAGGCTGAAATGTCAGGAACTTCTGATTTATGTCATGGAAATTTTAAGAGATCCAACAAGTTGTGCTGCTTATGGTTCTGACTGTAGTAGTATACTCCTAAAGGATATCCTGTCAGTAAGGAAATACTGGTGTGAGATATCCCAGCAGCAGTGGTCAGGTAACATTTTTGAGCCTACTTAGAGTTGTCTTTTCCTTTTACAGAAACATATTTAGATACGTTTTAATTTGTTTGCTGCCCTGTTGTGTGAGGTAGTACACAAAATATGGAGTAAAGCAGTGTCAGCCTTGAAGGCTTACAGTTGAAATAAATTTTGAAAGTTGAAACAAAGATTAGGAATTGGGCTTTTTTTTTTTATTCTTTCTGTGTACTGTCTGTCTATTGCTTGCTGAAACATATGTACTTACATACAGTCAGGTTATGTATGTGTGGTCTGCACAGGGCTTAACATGTATAACAAATCCATGGAATGTGTGTGCAGGAGAAAACCTTAGTTAAACTGGTATTGGTGTGCAGTTGTTTGCAAGTTATTAAAAACTGGCCGGTATACTTCTGGTATAGTTAATATATTACTGCTAAATTTTATTATCTGAGTTTTGTTGGCTTATGAAGTCCTAAAAAACCATTGACTCACTATATACACATATTGTATATAAAGAAAAGCAGATATAAAATTGAATAATGATTTAGCATGCAACCTGAACTGAGTTGAAATGCAAAGATAATTTCTCACTTTGCAGAGGATTGGATTTGACTCCAAGACAGTACTTTATTTAGCATGGAGAAAAATATTTATGTATTCTAAATTATCTTACATATACTAAACTCTCAATTGACCTGATTTCATTTGCTAATGTAAGAGAAAAGTGTTTTGAAAAGAAAAAAGGAATTTTAGAAGTTTTACAGTCTGTTTTGTTTAATGTTGCATGTGCAAGTGTGGAGAAAGTTTAGAAGTACTGTCTTTATATGTATAGTGACTGACGTCTGACCTTGAAGTCAGTTTGGATTTCTGAAGAGCATATTGTGAGAAAATGCTCTGCTTTGTAGCTTGAATAGAATGTCCTAACTACAGAATAGAAATAAACCTGAAAAGAACTCGGTGGAGGGATCTGGTGATACTGGGAGTGAAAGGGAAGGCAAAAAAACCTGCTGAAGGCTGTCAAACCAGAGCGACTAAAGTGGAGTCATTCAGAATGGGAGATTCCTGGAAGTGTCCAAGGCCACGTTGATGGGGTCCTGAGTAACTTGCTTTAGTGAAAGGTGTCCCTGACCCCACAGCAGAGGGCTGGAACTGGATGATCTTTAAGGTCCCTTCCAACCCAAACCATTCTGTGATGCTGTGATTCTATGTGGTTGGGTAATTAAAGAGCCTGAGGGTGAGATCTCCAAAGTTGAAGAACTTGGTACAATCTGGCTATGAAGATAGAACCGGAAGATTGAAGAGGAAGCTGGAACTCTGTGGGAGTGCTGCCGGAGACTAGGAGCCAGTGAGGGGAGTAGAAGAAAAAGTGCTGTCAGCCTGCAAGTTGGAACAGAAAGTGAAGGCAGGTATTGATCAGAGAAGGAGGCTGGAAGGTGGAGTTCAGAGCAATAAAAAGGAAAGAAGAACTGGGTACTTAGGTAGAATTGAAGATACGTGGGTAGGGAATGGGACAAGAGGCCAGGGATGTTGAAGACAGATATTGAAGGAGGTGGAGAAGGGAAACTGAGGCTGAGTGTCACTGGAAGAAAGCATAGGCATGAGGAGCCAATGGGGGCTGCTGTGTTAATTTCTTTAGGAACATGGGAGTTAGCTGAGTCTGTGTATGGGCAAAAGCCGGAAGTGTGACAGAAGAAATTTTGACATTAGATCATAAGGAGCACAGTGGAATTTAGTTGCTGAGGTAAGGCGGGACTGAAAGCCATAAATCTAGAGGAAGTCAGACTTTAATCCATTAAATGAAACAAGTTGCTTTTATTAAGGGAGGGATAGGTAATCTTCGTAAAGCTTACCGTAACATTTTTTAGTGATTCCACCTTAATGCTTGCTCATGACTCTTGGGGTACAATAGAGAAGTCAGTTTGTTATTTATAAAATCAGAGGTCTGTTGTGAATGAAAGTAAGAACATGGATTCCAGCTGTTGACCACAAAGTAGTGGTCTCTGTATCTTTAATGCAATATTTCGTGTCAAGCTTTCTTTAATGTAATCCTCTGTGATATATATGTTTATATTTATTTGGGTTGTTTTTTGGTTGTTTTTTTTTTTTGTTACATTTGCAGAGTTGCTGACCCTGTATGGCCAATTATACCTCAAACCTTCTGGGAATATTAATAGAGTCTTGGTGGCTAGGATAATCCACACACTTACGAGGGGGTACTGCTTCCAAACTGATGGGTTGAGTTCTGATATGCTTGTCTTCTTTTCTAAAGCAATGCAGTGTGCAAGGTATGTTGCGAGGGCTCCTTTTGTGTGCTAGAAAATAACTTCCTTTAAGTATTTGGGATTAGACTTGAGTAACAGCAGGTAATAACTTCTTCAGACATATTTTGTTCTGTCTTTGAATGTCAATTAAATAACTTCTTTAAAATACTGATAACTTCTGCATTTGTTAGGCAAATAATATTCTGAATGTAATTACTTGCTAGTATTTACATTTAAACAATTCTTATGAAAATAAATAAGATTATTCCTTTTGGAAGTTTAAGTGTTAGGTTTATGTTACAGGCAGGGGAAGAATACTGCAGGCCTGGATCATATTGTTGGAGCAATGAATATCTTCTGCAACAAGTTTGCTGACAACTGTCGCATAAGGATTTGTAAAATAGGGGAAGAAATTTTGCCTACATTACTTTATATATGGACTCAGTATAGACCAAAGGATTCCCTGAAAGAGTCAATAATTGAGTTATTTCACCTCCAAGTCCATATTCATCATCCAAAGGGTGCAAAAACTCAGGGAAGAGGTATGTGATTGTCTAAATTATTGTGCCAACTCTGAATTTTGATACTGAGTCTTGGAAATATTAGTGGAATTGATAATTATTTGTCCGTAGTTTTACGCTATAGGTTAATATTGAGTGAAAGTGAAAAGGAGTTTTCAAATTGTATGCACTAAGAGGATATTAGTTATGTTAAGGCCTTTAAAAGTTGGTGTGTCTTTTGATCCAAGGCGATTTTGATTGCTAAATGAAAATACGATGTCTTTCAGGAAGGGAAATAATAGTTTATATTGCCACATGTATTGGTATCCTACCAGGTCTATTTAAGACCAGAAATTACTATTATGAATTAAGTCTGACTAACACTATAAAGTTGCTCAGAGAATATAACTCAGTAATTGTGTTTGTCTGTCATGGCCTATTTTAGTTATAGCATAATTTTTTTTATAATTTGTACAAATCTAGTCTTTACCTTTCACTGTATTCTTTCCAGTTAGATGAAGAATTGCTTATTAGAAACGTAATTCCTATCCTAATTACTTGTGTACGCTGATTAAGTTCTCTCTTAACTTTTTTACTTTATTTATTCTCCATTATAGAACTTGCTTCACGGGTCTGCATTTATTGAACTTTTCATGTTTTACTCTGATTTTGGATGTATTTTGCATTGTCTGGATAGGTTTATATGTTGTATCGAATGGGTGATACATACTATCTTTTGTTTTTGCATGTACAGGTGCATATGACTTAACAAAATGGCAAAGCATCTTGCATAACCTATATGATCTGCTGGTGAATGAAATAAATCTCATCAGTAGTAGAGGAAAGTATTCTTCAGGCTCACGTAATGTTGCTGTAAAAGAAAATTTAATTGAGTTAATGGCTGATATTTGTCATCAGGTAACATTTTTATTGGAATATAGAGTTGACTATTAAGATTATAAGACTATTAAGTTGTATGTTTTTCATTCTAAAGTCATGTGATGTAAGCATTTTCTCAAAATAATTTACTGAAGTATTCATACTTTCTGTCTGTGTTCTGTTGTGTTTAGTTAATTTTGTACTGTTTAGAAATGTATTACACTGTATTTCACTAGTGTTTCCTGTTAGGGTATAAGGACAGGTCTTGTTAAAGTAAAGAGTAATAAATAATAATTCTGGTTGCCTCTGAAGAGACTTTATACTTAGTAAAAAATGAATTAGTTTAGGTTGACATTTCAGCTTTCTTGTAAATACTTTTTTTTTCTTTGCATACTTTTTAATTTCTCTTTCTAAAAGGTTTTTGCAGAAGATACCAAAGTTCTTGAAATTACCCAGTCATATTCTGTTTCACAAAGAGAGTCCAGTGAGGACACAGTGCCAAACAAGCGCAGGAGGATTGAGCTGGGCTGGGAGGTCATTCGAGACAACATGCAAAGATCCCAGAAGGATTTTGATGTCATACCTTGGTAAAAACATATTTACCTGAAAAAAGTATCATTCCAGACGTATTTTTACGTTTAACATTCTCCTGAATATGTTTTGCATTCAACTTGGGTGCCTGCACATGCTGTAATTCTATATCTAAGCCCTGAACTTATATTTTCTCACAGCATTTGGCAAGCTGCTTTAAACTGTCTGTGTCATACAGCAGCCATTAAGAGTTTGGCCATTTTGGACTAGTTCACACAGTTTTCTGTAATACCTGTCCTGAAAACTGTTGCAAGGCCTGGTGGCTTCCAAGTAAAAATGGTAGAAATACTGAATCTTTAACTTCTGATAGTAAACAAATCAGCCCAATACTGGAGGGTATAAATGTGAAATGACAGTTGGAGAAGGCTTTGTTTGTTTGCTCGTGTACTTGTGAAAATGCAAATTTCTGTGTGTTTGGTATTAATTGCTTCACTCTGTGTTTTCAAGGTTACAGATCACAAGTCAGTTAGTATCGAAGTATCCCACGAGTCTTCCTAGCAGTGAGCTACCTGCCTTACTCAATGTGCTTCACCAGTTACTGCCTCAGCAGCGCCGAGGAGAAAGGACCCCATACGTGCTGAAGTGTCTCACGGAGGTAGCTTTGTGTCAAACCCAAAAAACTGATTTGAAAAGCACCCACAAGTTGGAGCTCCAGAGAACCTGGGCAAAGATCTGGACTCTCACCATTCGCAGTGTAAGCCTTCAGCAAATTGAAGTGGAGAGCTTTGGGCTACTTGGAGCTATGATTCAAGGAAACATTGTTGTAACAGATAAAGAACTCTGGAAGATATTTTCAGGGTCTGCATGCAAGCCTTCAAGGTAAAATGGAAGCAAGGATAGTGTTTTGTGTCTGATTCACATTCCTCTTTACTGTGCAACCAAAACCACTGTGTAACTCAATATCATTGTTGTGGCTGTATTTGTATTTAAGAACTGCACACATTGGTGTTCTAAGCATTTGAAATGATCATAAATACAAAATACAACTGAAAGCAGAGGCAGGAGAAGCAAGCATCTTCACATTTAAAATGGACTAAAATTTAAAATGGACTAAAAATTTTAAAATCTGACTGACAGATATGTTGATTTTTTGAAGTTAAGTATGTTTTCTTCTAAATTTGTATTCTGAAATAAATGTTCTGAAACAGTCTTTAAGATAAATAAGAAATGTCTGTAATAGCCAAGAAAAATGAAAATGCGAAGATTTTAATAAGGAGTTGACCAGTATGCATGCTTGCTAACTTACTTACGTACTTGATGCTTCCTGTGCATGCAGAAATACTGACTTTGTTTTAGAAACAAAGGTCAACAAATACCACATGGTTTCTCACAAGTCCCCTGTTTCATTTTTGTTGCAGTTCTGCTGTATGTTGTTTATCATTAGTAATGTCTGCCTATTCAGTGCCAGAAAATTTGGACATAGGCATAGAACAGAATAATTCGGAAAGAAATCTGGATTCTCTGTTAAGGGAGGCAATAATGAAATGGGTCCTGTCCTGCTATTTGGAGGAAGAAATAGAAGAATGTGCAGAGTTGCCTCCCGTGCTCTGCAGGTAATGTCATTTTGGCATCATTTTACATGTAAGCTCACCCTATAACAGAGATAATTATGCAGAGAAAAATGTGTTATATTAATGCAGAATTCTATTACATTAATGCTTTAGTAGAGTTTGTAGGGTTTTTAAGATTTCTGTAGAATGTCGTTCTGGGTCCATAATTCGATTGTCTCTCCTTATCATAGCAGATACATGATCTATGCATTAGAAATCTTCAGTGAAAACTTAGGTTTCTTTGAAGATACACTGTTAATCTGGTTAGTGTTCGGGCGTACTTCAGGAATCCCAAGAACTTGTCTGATTGCAAGAAAATACAAAAACGTTTTCTTTTTTACAGTGATTTTCCTCATCTTGTATTACAAAAAATTCTTGTGAGCCTTACAATGAAGAACTGTAGAGCTGCCATGGTCTTTTTCCAAAATGATGCTAAATGGTATGTTTTAAAATTAATCATTATAGATACTTAAACTAGGAATGCTGCTGCATCTTTCACTGATGCATAAATTCAAGCTTTTGGACTCAATGCAGTTTCCTCCTAATGCAGCTAAAATGTGTATTACTTGTTCTGATGCAAGATAAGACTCATCTACTAGAAGTTAAAAATACTGGTTTCAAATACTAGGTTTTGTGAATTTCTGCTCCAGCTGTGTAAAGTGGGCTGAGGTCAGGGATCCTAACACAAAGCAGATGCTGCTCTGGGAACTGCAGTAGAAGGTATGAACTGTGTGCAGGCTTCGTGTTTCCTTGGAGTTCAGTTAGAGCTAAAATGGTAGCGCCCATTCCGCTGTGAAAGTCATGTCAGAAAGTAAAGGTCAGCCAGAGTCTGGAAGCATGAAAAGATAAAACAGTTTATTTTGCCTTTGTATATTCCTTATATTTAAATAATCATTTTTAAGATTTCCAAGTTGTATCACTGGCTGCTGAAGTAAAAATCTTGTCTCTTCTTCAAGTGAGCAACATGTGCAAGGGAAAGAAGAAGACAATTTTTCAGAAGTTGAAGAGCTGTACCTGCAGACAACATTTGATGAAATGGATATTTTCACGAACTTTGCAGTAAATGTTGCAGATAAAAGTGTGACTGGTTCAAGACTTGCCATCAACCAAAATCTTAGGGAAGCACTGGAGAACTGCCTTTTAGCAATGTCAGAAAAGCTTTTAAGCAGTTGTGGTCCTAAGGTAAGTTAGAAATTGCTGTATCCTTACATTTGTGCTCCCAAACAATATATTTTCAAGGCGAAGTGTATGGATTCTATATTTTGTGGTGATAAACCGCTGGTATTTATACAATGTATTTGATTTAGTCTAAGGTTGTTACTGCTGAACACCTTGTCCGATGTGTCAGTCTCTTGATTGGTGTTCTGGGTTGCTATTGCTACACTGGAATTCTTAAAGAAGAGAATGCCTGTAAATCAGAGTTGTTCCAGAATGCTAAGGTAAGCAGTAATGCGTTTGGGAGCTGTTAAAAATTAAATAAACCATTGACTATAAATTAATTCATAACATTCTGTTCATGTTTGTACATTTTCAGAGTACTGGTTTCTACTCAGAAAAAGGCAGTTGAGAGAGGTTTAAGTATGTTACTGCTACTGACAGAGAGGGGTCACTCAAATTCTGTAGTACACCAGTGCCTGAGATTTATAGGGGAGATTACTCTAAATATTGATACATTTCTGAGTCATACCTTTCAGAAAAACAAAAATCATGGACATGTAGACAAATGACCACTTAGAGGATAACAAGCCCTTTCATTTATAGGTCTTTTATGCAGGAATTTAAGATAATTTGATGGTTCAAACCAATATGAAGACAGCTGTTACTGTTATTTTTATTATTACTACTATCCGAGGTGGTTCCTTGCTTAAATATGGAAACTCAAAACTTACACGTTATGGAGATATGCACTATTTTTCTTTTGTGATGAAAATACTAGTATTTCGAGCATGTCTAGGCCATGTTCTTGTCACTTCTCAAGCAAAAATAACCAAAACTCAAAGAAAAAATTTGTGTTCATTGATGCACACTATGAATATCAAAGTTATATGAAGGAGAATGTGTAATTGTCAGTGAGAATCATATCCTTTTGTCTCTATGTGTATGGTGTAAGTGCCAATGTATAAGGGCATTTCACTGAGTTTTTCTAACTGTATTGTATTTTTACTAGTCCCTCATACATTATGTTGGAGAAAGCATTTCTCAGTCTAAAACCAAACTAAATGAAGATACCCAGATCAACACCCTGAGGACTCTGATAATGCAGTGTACAAAATGTTTATGCAATTGTACCAAGGTAAAGTTCATAAGGAAATTTAGATTTCTTTCTTCATAAATGATATCACAGAGTTGAGTATCATACAGATGATTCCTGAAAAAAATTAACTGTCCTATCTGTACACCTTGCTTTCTTACAGAACAGTTCTAATAAGATCCTGTCTAATATATTCCTGCGTTTGTTAACATCAAAATTTATGAACGATCTCATAGATATTTGCAAGAATCTGGTAAGTGCATTCTGTCTGTTTCTGACTGCAGTGCTCTTCTATGAGAGGATTGTTTTTACAGCACTATGATCTGGAGGCAAACCAAACGAGATACATATTACTGAAAAAAATAAACTGAAATTCATTAAGTTTTACAGAGAATTCCTAACAGGAAACATTTATTTTTGGCCATTAAGCACAGGCTTAGGGTAAAGAGAAGAGCAGATGGATAACATTTGGTCAGGGTTAGCATTCCAGCTCACATTAAAAAACAAATTTATGCTATTTTTCTTTTTTTTTAATACTTTGTTACAGTAGAAGTATATACAAAAAATATCTATAACACATTACATTTAACTTTAATGCACTTGTACAGTAGTTGAGTTCTTTGTGCTTATTATATGGATATTAAATCTAACTGTAAATAACTCTCCCACTGGGAAAAGTAGAAGTATGGCACATCACTGTGTTTAGCACAATTCTTAAAGCTGCTCTTTTTGGCTTATTGTCCTGTAGTTAAGTCTAGGTAGTCAGATTCCTTTGTTTTTTCAGATGAGTAAGAGCTGTGGGTTTTGCCTTGTGTTAACTTGTCTTCTGGTAGGGAAAGTAGTAATTATTGTGCCTCAAAAAGTTATATGTTTTCTTTCATTTCTCAGTAATGATGAAGTATAGAGAGAAGTTGGTGAGTCTTACAGAGAGAACTGTTTTTAAAAAACTGGCACTGCCCTTGGCACAATCTAAAACACAGAGATTGGTATCTGTGTGAGAAAGCTTACGTCCTAAAGAGAATAGTTCAGACAATTCACATCTGTAGAAGACAGGTTTATCGCAAAGGATGAAATTCATCCATTCTGTGCAGCCCTTACTGTCTTCACCTGTTCCAGTTCACTGGGAAGCTGTAGTGTCTCTCTTTGTACTGTGCTTGTGGTATTTCTTCTGTCCTTAAAAGCTAACTTTAAAAGGATGTGGTGTTTTTGTCAGATGACAGTTACTGGAAAACCAAGTGTGCTGGGAGAGGCGGATCTCAGGAATGATCCTGAGGAGAGTATAATGGAAGTAGATAATCGGGTATCCGATGATCTGTTTGATGATCATTCCGTGACTGACATCAGTGATACAAATGAATCTGGTGACATGCAAACTGTAACAGGTAAGTCTTCTCTATGTCCAAAACTACTTTCAAAACCTTGTTTTTGCAAATACCTCTTTGCTTGAAAGGTAGTGAAGTACAAATTGTGCTACTTTATTAGTAGTTGAAGCAGGTAATGTTTGAATCAAGTACTTTCTAAGCAATAATAATTTCACCAGTGTTTTAAAGATGTAATGAAGTGTTCTAGTTCATTTAGAAAAGAGAAGTTTATTTTTTATTTTATAAAGTGATGCAAGAAGAGAAGGTAACTAACTTTTTCAAAGTCAGGCAGAAATTTTGGTAAAGAAAAGACAAGAAAATGTATCTGTAGAATACCTGTTTCTCATTAGACTGTGCTTCATTTTCTTAAAAATAGTTCTATTTAACTTCTGTCCTTTTTCTGGTTAGTAATTCTGGACACTATGTCTGGACCTTCAGAGGTACAGGGGCATGAATCTGTCCTTTTACTTCAGTTAGGAGCTACAAGTACTGGATCTTCTCTTTTGGTTTAAATTCTTGCTTAAAATAGTGTGTATCTTAGTTTTTAACTAGAACTATATCTTCTGTTTATTGTTAAGTGAGAAGGAAATTGGGATGTTATATTAATATCACAAACAGGACCTGGTGTGTTTTTTCATTACGTTGAATAAGTGTCTTTAGAAGTATCTTCTCCAGATGTCTGATAAATAATTCTAGTAAATAAAGCCAGCAATTGCAGAAAGTTACAGAGTTCTAAATGTGACAGGAAAATGGCATTTGTACCTATCTTGGTTAGGTTATAATTGACATTTCAATGAGGATATTAACATAGTAGTCATTGTCATCATTTCAATTTCGGGGAAGCTTGAATCTGTAATTTAAAATATATCGTAAGTTATAGTTAACAGCACAAAAGAACACAGTTGCAGATGGTTGTACTGAGTTCATTCTAACCTTGATGGAGAAATCAGCTGATCTGTGGGCAGATAAATTTAAAATTGTCTGCTTTAGAGAGGACCTTTGCAGAAGTGGGAAGCACAAGAGGCTATTACTGATGCACTAAGTGCTCAATAACAAACATAAAGGTTGCTTGTACTCCGTTTTGAGAACTTGTATTAGTTTTCGAAAGACCTAAAATGTTACCACTTTTTCTGTCATCCTTGGAGAAGTTTGTCTTACATGAAGTTCTTATTTCCAGGTGCTTTGAGCCCATTAGCTGAAGAGCAATTGACAAAGCAGGATTTGCTTCTCCTTGAAATTGTGAGATTCTTATGTATTTGTGTAACTACAGTCCAAATTCAGACAGTGAGCTTCCGAGCCTCTGATATACGGAGGAAGCTGTTAATGCTTACTGAAGGCAGTGTCTTTGATAGCACTAAGCCACTGCATCTGCACATGGTGAGTATGAGGGTTTCTTACAGCAGACCCTCCTCTGTAATTGTACTGTTATTAAATTTGCGTAGTCTTGTCAGTTATATATTGTCTTTTTCCTGTTGTCAGTGCCCTGAGAAGACTTAAAATGGCTCCATTTAGTGTTTTTGAAGTGTGTTGTGGTCGGAGAAACAGCAGTTAGAATTTGTAAGCCAGAAAATAAAGAGTTCAGAAATACAAATATCTTGCCTTTATCATAAATTATTTGTTAAAGAAGTAGAAATAATCTCTGTACTAGAATAATATCTGTGGTTTAGTTTACAGAGGAAGTATTTTTTGCTGACAGAATTAAAAATTTTTTGATCTGTATTGGTGTGTGACAGTGTTTGCATGAAAAGATGAGCAGTCTAACGTGCAGTAGCTGACAGTAGGTGTCTTTGCTGCATGATTTTGTGTAAGACTTACCAAAAAAAGTTTCCTCATTTTTCTTTTTGTCTGCTTATTTTCTTAAGTACTATTTTCCATTTTAGTTTTGTTTGGTTTTTTTTATTCCATTTGGTTTCTTTATTCCGCAGTACTTGGTCCTGTTGAAGGAGCTCCCTACTGAAGAACACCTCTTGCCTGCAGTTGATGTTGATATGCTTCTTAAACCTCTTTCGTAAGAGAGAAACTACTCCTGTTTTACGTCTGTATTAGAGGATTTGCAGCTTTTTAGCGCTTCAAGATATTTTTTCTTTCTTTCTTTCACAGTGCTGTGTGTTCTTTGTATCGTCGAGATCAAGAAGTTTGTAAAGTAATTCTAAATAATTTGCTCCCTGTAGCAATAGGGTTGGCCCAGTTTCACGAACATGCTGAAGAGACGGGGGATGCCAAAGGACAGTTTTTAACAGTTGTTGGAGCCTTCTGGTATGTTATTTAATGCAGAAATCTGATGGACATGAAATTTTTTACTTTTAATTTTTTACTTTGCTATTAGTGAGAAGACTGGAGTACTCTTGGGTATCTTGCTGTTTGTGTACTATGGTATCTTTATCCAGCATTCAACTTTTCAGATTTTCTGTGTCATGCTGTATTTGTAGTAAAGATTTGTCCTTAAGATAGTATTAGAATAATAAACACTACATTGTTGTATATAAACAAAGACTGAGTCTGTGCTGATTTGCATCAGCAATTATAAAAAGTGATAACTTCAGCAACCAAAAATGAATATTGTTTGTGATTACCAATAAAAATGTCAAAGTCTCCCAGACATGCTTAGGGAGCATAAAAGAATCAACTGTGAGCAACAGAAACTAGCTTGCTAGAATGTATCTCGAAATTGTGAGCAGCTTTTGCCTTTATTCAAGTCTTCCTTATTTTAGGCATTTATCTCAAGGAGGGAAATGCACAGCATCAGTAAGAGTGGCCCTTTTAAACTGCATGAAAGTCCTGCTTGAGGTAATCCAAATTTTCTGACATTCATCAGCATACTAAATATTTACTTAAGGTGTACTTAAAACAGTGTCTAAAGATCTTTTGCATATTTTAGCGTATCCTCCGTACATTCTAAATCACAATATTAATTTTCTTCAGGTTGATCCTCATTGCCAGTGGGCAATCCTAAATGTGAAAAATGAAGATCTACCTGTGAGCAATGCTTTCCCACATTTCCTTGCAGACAGTCACCATCAAGTTCGCATTCTTGCTGCAAAGTCAATTACCAGGTTATAATGTAGATTTTTTTTTTCTGCTTATAAGAAAAATGCTTAATTTCACTTAACTGAGTGTCACTTCTGCTACTGCATAGCTGCTCTTTTCAGTCACTTCTGTGACTTCACTCTTGACAGAATATAAAAGCCTACTGAGTTACTTTGATTGAAGTGTTCAAACTTTGTCTACATTTCACTTACTCTGTGATGTCAGAGATATATTCTCTCTATATATAGAGAGAATATAGAGATAGATTCTCTCTATATATAGAGAGAAATAAATTAAAAATATATGTACATATATATGAATGCTATACTATAGCAAATTTTGCACTAAATTTATTATGGCAAACTTGAATAGAAAATAGGTTTTTATCCTCTAGAAAGAGATTAGCTACATTTTATAGCATAAAAACTCTTTCAAAGGATCCTGTGCTTTAAATACTGTATGTAGTTCATTCTCCATCCATCAAAAAGAGTGTAATTGAACTGGAATAGGAGTAGAGGAGAGGTGTTCGAAAGCAAAACACTTCTATGCACAGCTATCAGTTGCATAAACTGGAGCCCTTCAGCACAAAAAGAGTTGAATTTCAGGAGGAATAGCATAATTCCACAAAATCTTGAGCACAGCAAAGTGAATATTGACAATCTTTTCCAGTTTAAAGACTAGGGAACATCAGGTGGAGCTAACAGGCTCAAGATTCTGAGAAAATGAGGTTGATTTCTTCGTGCAACTTTGTACAACAAGTTACTCTGAGTGTTATCCTGCTGCCTTCAAATGTCTGGATGTTTACATGGGTTCAAAAAGCAGTAAATTCACAAAAGAGGAAATAATTGAAGGATCCTAAATACAGTCAGCACTGCTAACTCATTATCTACCTAGGTCTCCTGTGGTCAAATGTTATATTCAAGGAATTATTATGCATTCAAGGCAAGCATATGGTGATCTTTCTTAGGTAACTGCTAATAGTCACTTAAAAATGGCTGGAGTAACATTTGGTCTGATAGTCACTTAAAAATGGCTGGAGTAACATTTGGTCTGATGCACTGTGGTGGTCCCATTTTTGATACAAAGAGCAAAGTGGGCTGGGCCTTTATCTACAAAACATATGTTGTTTGAGAAACTCTTTTTACATATACCTCTTTTCAACAAATACACTCCTAACATACTTCATGATATGAAATGTTCCATTATGTTGGACTACTGAAGTTTGTCTTCCTGCACTGGCAGAGATTTGTATATTTTGTATATTTTCAGGCTATTCTCTGCCGTATGATCCCAATAGAGACTCTTGATCATTTGAGGGAGAAGAAGGAAACTGCTTCTGATAAGAAAATTAAGAAGGAAACTACTTTCTGATAAGAAAATTAAGATAAAAATAATTATATTCAGAAATTCAGAATCTTGTTGATACGCACAACGTGTACTAATTCTGTAGTATTATGCTAATAATTATTGTTCTTTTTTTTGAAGTTTGTTTCAAGATGTGAAACAGAGAGATTCTTCTGGAATGTCAAAACCTCTTCCTCTGAAGCTCCAGCAAAAGGCTTTTGAGAACGCATATCTCAGAGTTCAGGAAGGAATGAGCAATCTGGTACCAACATCTAGTCATTAGTTTTGCCTAGTTTTGATCTTTTGAATAAAATTACTTCTAACATGATCATGTTTAGTTTTCCAAAAACATTAATTCTTCTGGACTTCCGGTAATTTGAGCTTGTGAAGCAAAGTGATAGTCAGGAAATTCCTTTCACATCCAGTCACAGTTTTGCTCACAGTAGAAATTTGTAAATTTTTTCACTGTTTGTTCCTGCCTGCTCTTCTGTATCATACCATTTATTGTTGCAGGTTTCAGTGCTGTGACACCTAGGAATCGTAGAAGAATGTAGCCTCAATGATATAGAAAGCGTATGAATAGTGAATAAGGGGCAATGTAAATTAAATTATGTGTTTATATAGTATAAAACCAATTTTGTAAATTCCAGAAAGGTCACGTTTCCAGTGATATTAGAGCAGTGATTTTCACAAAATGGAAATTTGCTTAGAAATTAGAACTATTCAGAAGAAACCTGAAGGAAAAATTTTACTTCTGTGCAGTGACTGGAAATACAATATTGTCGTATATTACCGTTGAATTTCTTTAACTATTAATTTTTCTTTTCGTGCCTTTCACTTTCCTCCTTCCTTGCTACCACACTAAGTCATCTACTTCATTTTCCATTTCTTTCTGTCATGCTGTCATCTGTCTGCATGTCATCTCTCTGCTGCATTTTTCTCTGTTCCCTTTGCTTTCTGTCTTGTAGCCTGGGCTTGCTGCTGAGGCCTCATTTCTGTCATCTTGTTTCATCTCTCTGTACTGTCACCTCCAGCTCTTTGTCATTGTCTCATTTCTGTGTTGCTTTTTCTCCTTCTCCCCTAAGCTTGGTGGTGTCTGTTAGTTTCTATCCTTTCGCTGCAGTTTCTTGTTACTTTTATTTAAACTCTTTTCTTGTCAACACCATGCCTTAATAGGGGAAGAACTGCATTGGTATGGCAAAACAGTTCTTTCCTATATGCATCAAGGAGTAGCAAAAAAGGAGACTTATCCTGTCAGTGCCTCTGTCCTTTCTCTATGAAGTATGTTGCCTTTGTCTAAACTGCTGATGTTATAACATGAACTGGAGGTGTATTAGCAGGTGTGCTGGCATGGCTTGAGAAGTGAAGCAGACAGCGGGGGAAAGTAATTTATAAGCAACTGAAGCAAGATTTTGAGCAGTATTTGTGTCAGAGCCTTTAGTTTTAAATTATTTATGCTCATTTATGAGTTAGGAAATTACTTTAACAGAATATTTGTCCAAGTTCTTCATAATTTCTTATTGAAGGCCAGGGGTGATGCAAGTCCTGAAGATCTTTTGGACAAACAGTGTAATGGAAAAGCAGTTTTGCTGATGCTTATAACCATGGTTCTGTGCTGCAGTCCAGTGTGTGAAAAGCAAGCTCTGTTTGCTATTTGCCAGTCTGTGAAAGAGAATGGATTAGAACCTCATCTTGTGAAAAAGGCAAGTCTAACATTTCATTTTATATTTAGATTAAAAATTAAGGTTAGGTTAAAATTTGAAGACTACGAAATGTTTTTGTCAGTATTGAAATTTGTTAGATATTGTAAAGGTATGACTAATGTGGTGCTTAATGAATTTGTATTTATATTTAATGACATATAGAAATAATGACATCATAAAAGGCAATTTTAATGGTACATCTTGTGTGTTCAAAGCACAGATCTGAAATACAAATAGACTTTTATACATTGAATATTGCAGATCTCATTTTTAGAAGTAATTCTACCCAGTGGAAGCAAATTTTTCTATGTGGAAAATATGTAAAATAAATACAAAGTATTGGAAGATGGTATGTGTCCTCTGGAATTCTATTTTGAAGTTCACAAGGATGTACTGAAATGATTGCTGTTTATACTTCAGGCTTTCATGCCAGTCATTTTTTAAGTGGACGTGTTCCTTTTATGTTTTCTTTCTATTCATTGCCTCCTGCTTTTACGCAGAGTCTGTACCCCACAAAATGTGTACTGGCCATTCTTCATTAACTGGTATGGGTTAGTTGTAGTTCCTTGCTTGCACTCTTCTGAGATATGGCAATACAAATAATAAAGTGGCTTATGCTAAGTAGGAGCTGAGTTATACAACTATCCATTAAGAGGCTGGAGGGTACACAAGGAGGTGTAATATTGTCAGTTTGCCATAGTACCCTGTACTCTGTATGCTATTTTTGCACTCTTAATTCATGCATTTCAGGTTTTGAAAAAAGTATCTGACATTTTTGGCTATAAAAGTATAGAAGATTTCATGACATCACATCTAGACTATTTGGTGATGGAGTGGCTGAAAATAGATGACAGTGGATATAGCCTGTCTGCTTTTCCTTACGTTCTGCTGAACTATACTAGCCTTGAGGAATTCTACAGGTAAATTTGCTATATAAGAGCATTATTTAGATTTTATTTACAATTACGATGCGGGCTCAAATTGCTAAATGTAGTAATGCATCAGGTTTTTGTTGTAAGGTAATATATTGAGAACTTTCAAAATGTATTCCAAGCATCATGTGTATTATATTTATGCAGGTAAGATTTTTTTTTTGCATGTAGCAGTAGCTAAGCAATGATTGTAAGTTTAGTTTTACAGTAGAGGTATGGTGTTTGGTATATGATGCTCCAGGATTTTTCAAAAAGTAATTGAAGGACATTTTGGCCATGCATTTACTATGTGTAGGTCTTGTTACAAAGTTCTGGTTCCACACCTGGTGATTAGAAGTCAGTTTGAAGATGTGAAATCACTTGCCAACAAGATTGAAAAAGACTGGAGACAAGTTCTAGCGGACTGTTTTCCAAAGTTACTTGTGAATATCCTCCCATATTTTGCCTATCAAAGCCATGGAAAGAGTGAAGTAGCAGAGCAAAGAGAAATGGCTTCTAAAGTCTACGATATGCTTAAAGATGAAAACTGCATAGGAAAACAGGTATCCCCTTAAAATGTGTAAATTGAGTTCTATGGTGTTTAACAGACCAGAAAGAAACATTTATATATTATGTAAGTGTAAATAGTTCAAGTTTATAGATACAAAATTATTATTTTAATAAATTCAAACTAGTCCAATTTTTATCCTAAGGATTTCAAGTAGATATTCAATAGAAACTTTCAGGCAGACAGTTGACTGAAGTATATTTTTTTTCAGAATGCAATAAAAATATTTTTACCGTTCATTGTACAACCTCAAGCTTCTCTGCCATATATCTGTCACAGTTTCCTCTTAAAATACTTTGTTAATGCTTTTTGAGAAGCCATCTTCTCCGGAGGCAGACTCTATATTCAAAGCTAGTAATAAAATGAAACATAATTTTTTTTTCTATATACTGTAGGTTGTTCTATCCGTGACTGGCATAGAGAAGCTTAACCAGGCTTAATTTATGAATGAATTGTATGTCATGAATAATGGAACAAATAGAGAATCTAGACATGAAAAAGTAGTTTTTTCAGAAGCAAAAGAAATATTAAATAATTTTAGCTAAAATATTATTTTCATATTAAAATGCTATTTTTCTTCTTGTAGCAAATTGACAATTTATCTCATAGTAACTTACCAGAGATCGTGGTTGAACTGTTGATGACTTTACATGAACCAGCTGGTACCACAGTGGAAGAAGGAGCTCATCTAAGCAAATATACAGGGTATGTATTTGTATATTTTCTAAATGCTGAACGTGTTTGTATAACACTGTGCATTAAAATGTGCCCTTTGGACATAAGAAGAGCTCACCCTGACGTTGAGAATTGAAGGGTTTTATTGTCATTAGTAATGATACATCAGAGTCATGCTTTCTCATGTAGTTATTCCCCAAGATCAGGAAGGAGAAACTCCGTAATACTGCAGTTAATGGAGGGAATAAATGGATGGGCAAGAGAATGCTGTGGTATTTTGATGAGCTTGACTGTTGTGGCAATATCAGTTTAGATTAGTTCAAATTTGGATGGACTGCCTTCTCTGTAAAATTGGTTGGCTTTTAATCTCTAATTTAACATGATTCTTTTAATGGTCTTTAATAACTAGAAGTCACAGGGAGGTAAAGTGAACTGCTCTTTAGCAGTTCTTGTAGTGGCAGCTCTTGTCTTTGGTAAGGAGATTGGTTAAGCAATGCCAAATAAACAAATTCCTAATTAATAGAAATATTCTAATGCCAAAATATCTTCATTTTTATTCGCTTTTCGGTCTTTGTTGTTGGCGTAAAATATCCTTATTGGCATAATACGTGGAGATAATTTCCCAGATTTTTATGTTCAGATACAAACTATTCAGAAAAACATGGCATTTTATAAAGTTCTCAAAGAAGATATCTTTATTGTAAAAATATTAAGTTGAAAGAAACCAAACCATTTCTGTGAAAATCTGAAAAAAGTTAAATGGCTGAGGATTTCAGAACTCTTTAAAGAATTATTTTGCAGTGAGATAATTAACAGGTTGTGGTATCTCCTTGTAAACAAAGTTTTTCTTTCTAAGAAGGAAATGGTAAGAGTAAGAATGATGAAACTTAGATTATGATCTTTTTTTACTACCATGATGCATTTCTTTTCCTTTTGACATGCCAGAAAAGTTCACTACCCTGTTTTTATGTCAAGATTCATGATTACTTTTCTCTCAACCAAATTGTTCCCACAGTTACAAAAGGCAGAAGATTTATCCATGACTTGTAATTAGATTTTTGTACAAGGTGCCTTAGATGAGACAAATGTGTGGGGTTTTAGTAATAGGATCTTCCAAAAAAAATAAAAGAATGTTTAGAAAGTACAGCTTAGAAAACTGCCATAGAGGGACAACAAGCAGCTACAAGGTAAGGTGTATGTCACTTTTCTGGATGCTTTTGGTGCTTCTTACTGAAAGCAGAAAATATTTTCTAGGAAATTAATGTGTTTATTCATTGAGATTTAATGTATTAAATACAAGGGAGTTGATTTTTGGGAAGAAAAATATAAATCTCCTTTTTATTCATTTAGGGAACTGGATCCTGCTCCTAATCCTCCTCATTTTCCATCATATGTGATTAAGGCAACCTTGGACTATATCAGCAGCTGTCATAAAAGCAAATTAAAAAGTATTGTAGCAGTTCTTTCTAAAAGTCCTGTAAGTATGTAATGATGACTTTCTTTCTCTGTAGAATATAAAATTTCTATTATGGGTATATTTTGGTTAAATTAGACATTTTCGTCATTTCTCTGTGAGGAAAATAACCATCAACCCCTTTCTCTTCTGTTTGCCTTCTGAAATGGAAGATGTCCTAAATTCAGGGACAGAGTTATGTGCATTATATAATTATATTATTTTATTAATTATTGTGTGCGTTATATAATATGTCTTATATAATTGTGTAAATTATATAATTATATTCATTATATCATACATATAAAGTAGAGAGGATTAGTTTAAAGGTTGGGGAAATCTGTGTGTGCTGGATACAATTTGGAATGTGGCATATTTGTCACATGTCTGAATACCCTTCTGAAATAATTATGTTTGGGCAACTTAATCTAAATATAGCCTGCAATTAAAACATGAAAGTTTGCTTACCTTTACTGACAGTGTGAAATTTTATAGTCAGTGATACTTTTTGACACTTGATTTTCTTCCGTTAAAGGCAGATATGAAGACATAGGAAATTATATAGCCCTTGCAATAAATCATAAACATATTACTGTCTTCTAACTTTATTCCTTAGAAATGTATCTGTTTAAAGTTATGCTGTTTTATTGCATATGCATATGTTGTCAACAACTTACTTTGCCTACTTATAAATAATTTAAAAATCAGAAAAGAACTTTTCTGGACCATGTTCATCTAAATCTTCTGAGTGTAAAAGTTAATATTGCCAGCAAGTGGAATAAGTTTTTTAAAATGTAACACAACCTGCCTAGTATTTGAAAATTACTTTTTTCCTAATTTTACAGTTTTAACAGTTGCAATCTACAGTGCTATATTCTGTGAAATAGTGCATTTTGCACACATGAACATGATGTTTTAAAAAATATGAGTCAACTCTTTACTCAGTGTTTTAGTTGTTTTTATTAGATGTTTCTCCCTTGGTAAAAATCATCATAACTGTTTGGCTTTCTGAAAAAAAGTGGTGTCATGATGTGCATAACATTTCTCATGTAGTGGGGGGGGGGCAAAAGGAAAATGAGGCAGTATATGGCTTGTAGTCCTGCTTGGAGAACTGGTTTCTTTGTAGGTCTTTTGTTTGTTAAAGCAGTAAAAATAATGAAGCTTTTTTTCCCGTGTTAGGTTTTAAGTTTTTGCAGTTTTTTCTTGATATTTGTATTGGCATGATTCATAATTTTTTTACTCATATTTTATTCATTTTTAGGATTCATTCCAGAAAATCCTTCTAGCTCTTTGTAAGCATGCATCAGATACAAAAAACGTTTATAAGAAACACAGAGTTCTTGTAATTTATCACTTGTTTGTTAGTCTGTTACTTAAAGAGATCAAAGATGGTTTGGGAGGAGCTTGGGCTTTTGTCCTCCGAGATGTAATTTACACCCTGATTCACCACATCAATAGCAGGTAAATAAAGTAATTATCTCTAGTTCTTCCGTCTGTGCTCTCTTGCTCTTGTAACCTTACATTTGGCTGTCACTAGCAGATGTTAATTCATTGTAGAATTAATTGAAATTTGCGGAGATGAAGAAACAAAATTGCATTTCGTTTATAATTTCAGAATTTAAACATAGAACTCTTACTAAAATACGGAATGTTTCGTGCTAGCCTTGTATTTAGATGTTTGCTATACTGCAGGTTTTGTATCTACAATAGGCTATCAAATAGTAGAAATAAACAGTATTGTGTGATTTTGATGACAGGGTGGTTAGGAATTTAAAGCATATAGGAGAAGAATTCAAAATGTGGAGTTAAGTGCAAAGTACACACATCAAATAAAACATGCTTATTGAGTTAAGAGTATTGACATTTACATTCTCACCTGTAAGTACCTCATAAAATGAGTGAGAATTGGTACATGTTATCTTAGCTTGCCTTCAGATTGAGAAAACTGAAGAATAAGAAGACTACAGATATTTTCTTACTTGAGGTTTAACTTTGGATTTCCCAGACAGTTATTCACCTAAATCTCTTAGTTTATGTACAAATTGATTGCTTTGCTGGTTTGAAGCATTTCAAGCATTCATCAACCCGTAGATGTTGAAGAGATGTGTGGGGATTTTTATGATAAATGCCGTGGAACTTATTATTGCACTGGGATAAATTATGGGACTTGTTATTGCAGTCAACACTGAACTGGGGTGGGGACTGTGAATGCACTGGAGGACAACGCTGCCTTTCAGAGGGGCCTCATCTGAGCTGTAGGGGTGTGACAAGGTACCTGGTGGAGCTGACCAAAAGCAACCACTAAGTCTCTCACCTGGAGTGGAATATCCCATCATGAGTTCAGGCTTGGGGTCTGTCTAGGAGGGTGAGCTGGATGTGTCAGCGGCTCGCCTTTCATCACGGCAGGCTGGCTGTGTGCTCAGCTGTGCTGGCAGGAGTGTGGCCCACAAGTTGAAGGAAGCAGCCATTCCTCTCTGGAGTCTTACAGAGCTTCAGTAGCACCACTGTGTCACCACTGCAGTCAGGACACCAGAGATAGTGAATGACAGACTGGGATGGGTTGAATGGAAGACCCCAAAGGGCATAAGCAGAGTAGATCTAATTTCTCTTCTCCAGTTTCTGGAGGGGAAGATACCTAGTACCAAAGGTAAAGCCAAATTTTTCTTAGAAGTGAACAGTGGAAGGATGAGGGGTAGCACCCAGCAAGTTGCAATATGGAAGATTGTGGTTGGACATGAGGAAAAGGATTTTCACAGTGAGAACAGTCAAATAGTGGAGCAGGTTTCTCAGGGAAGCTGTTGGTTCTCCATCCAAGGAATATGTCGGAATTCACCTCAGCAAAACCCTGAGAACCTGATCTGAATTTAAAGGTGACCCTGCTTCAGGCAGGAAGCTGGACTTGGTAATCTCCAGGTGTCCTTTATAACCTAACTTTTTTGGTTTTAAACTAATGATTCTTTTAGATAGAGAATTCAGAGAGCATTTTCCACTTTGTTCTGCTTCTGTCAAGACTTTTCTGGCAAATAATTATCTAAAAGCCTTTTTTGAATTTTATTTTCTCTTCAGTGTATATTTTTCTATAAGATTTTATTCCAATTTTTAGTGATCAGTCAAATTCAGTGTTTAATTTTTCTGTATCTTCTGAGCTAAGTCCTTAAAGCTCATTGAGTTCATAAATTTTAAAGTCTAGAATCAGTTCTTCCTGATTTTATCTTTTCCTTTATTATTCTCTGTTGTATAATATGTTGATACTTGAGACAATGACAAGTTGTATTTCTTTAATTTCACTTTGTTTCCTACGACAGACCTGTTGTAATCAGAGACATATCCATGCGCAGCTTTTCACTCTGTTGTGATCTTCTTCATCACGTTTGCCACACAGCAGTTACATGTTGCAGTGATGCTCTGGAGACCCACCTTCATGTTATTGTAGGAACCCTAATACCTCTTGCCATGGACCAGTCTCAGATTCAGGAACAGGTAGTTTTGCTTTGCTGCTTATTCCTTTTCTGTTAGCCTTTTAATACATGTTCACTGCTGTTAAAGCTCTGTCTATACTCGTGTTCAATTTTAATTCCTTTTTCCTATGCTTTGGAGAGTTATATAAAAACTATTATTTGGGATGTAATACTATGTCTTTAATTTTTTAAACAAAAGCTTCTTCCCTTTTGGTACTTCTGTTTTGCCAAATAGCACATGGAGTAGCTAAGCAGTTACTTAAAAAGCTCTGTGGATGATTTCACAGGAAATACGATGAAGGCCTTTGGTACAAGAAGGTGTCTAGAGAACAAAGAGGAAATGTGTGCAGAGAATAGATATCAGTGGTTCAGCTATTTATTTAACAAATGGTCATTTAAAATAAATGTAGCACATAAGCCTTAAAAGGGAAACAAAGCAGTTTCTGTTTCTGTGAGACAAGCATTGTTTTCCTTCTGGTGTTGCCTTATGTGCCTTTTTCTGGGGATAAAAATATAGGAAGATTCCGAGCCTTAAAATTAGTAGCTGAAGGTGAGAAGAGCATGCCTGTTACACTTCAATCCTCATATTGCCTTCTGGTTTTTTTCCGTTGTACCACATGCATCTGTGTGGTTGCAGTGTAGCCCTACAGTGTCCTCCTTGTACTTCCAGTTCAGCTGGAGGGCTGTGCTGACCCACCTGAAAATAACCTGGCAATCTTGTTTCACAGCTTAATGATTGTGATCAGATTTACAGTATGTCTGTGTAAAACAGTTGCACATGCACATCTGCAAAGGCAGTGTGTCAGAGCATCCCTGGGGAGAAACAAAGTGGGAAGGACAGAAATCTCTGAATTGGAACTGATGTCAAATATGAAACCTCCTCATATCATACTCCTTCAGGAATAGCCACCCTCTAGTGATGGCTTTTCAGCTGCTTCTTTTCATTTTTAATTCTAATGTTGAATGGAGGCTAGTTAATAATTTTCAGGTAAATACAAGTCTTAAAATAAAACCCTCATCATTTAGTTTTAAAACTCCTCAAAGCTGCTTGAATTGAATATCCAGTTGCATTGATTTTTAAGTAAAGCATGAAAGCAATGTTCTTCCAAAGTATGGGACCTCTTTGACAAGCATTTATTCAAGTTGTAGATCTGTTATAAAACAAATTCTGCCAAATTTCAGTGGTTTGGATAGTAAATTATATTTAGGCATTTGTCCAAATTTTAAATCACCAGCACTTCAGTAAGAATAATAAAGTCCTAATAACATCAGAACTGCTTTGGTGCAGTGTATTGCTAAATCATTGCAAGTATCATAGTGATTATATTGGCCAGCATTTGAAATCAGATTCATCAAAAGGCAGGATAAAACTGCAGGCTGTGATAATAAAAGCTTTGCTTTCTGTTTGAAAGGAGGAATAGCAAAACTGCCTCACCATTTTAAAATATATTTGTGATTTCACCAAGCCTCTAAACATCTTACAACTTTTAGCAGTGTAAGTAAATTATCTTCCCAGTTTAATGGAATTGGAGAAATACAAACTTTATAACCTGAAAAAGAAATATGGTTCAAAAATGTTCTTCTGTCCTTTTTGGTTCTCATTTACTTTTTATGTTCAGGTCCTAGGCTTGTTGAAGTATCTGGTGATAGATAACAAGGATAATGAAAATCTGTACCAAGCAATCAAATGCTTAGATCCTTTTCCTGAATATCCAGCTTTTAAAGATTTGCGAGCAACTCAGCAGAAAATAAAATACAGTAAAGGACCGTATTCTCTTTTGGAGGTAATTGCATTTTAAAATAGTTCTCATGGCATAGTGTTTTTATGATGTAAAATTTCCAAAGAAAAATAATTTTCTGCTATAGTTTAAATTTAAATTAGACATGTGGATTCTTTTTATTGCTAGTTTCAGCCACTGAGATACTTGTGCGTCTCCATTTGTACTTTGCATCTATTAATATCCACACTGTGGACTGCTGAGAGCCACTTCTTTACCTGAAGCCTTTATTTGTATGCTGTATGTCATTAATACAAAATGTTGTTTTGCAGGAAATTAATCACTTTCTCTCAGTGGGTGTTTGTGATTCACTGCCCTTAACACGGCTCGAAGGACTGTATGATTTACGCAAACAGTTGGAACAGTATAAAGATCAGATGAAGGATCTCCTGAAGATTTTCCAGGGTACTGATATCTGATTATGTGTTTTATTTCTTTTTTATCTGGTTTTAGGTGTTCAGTGATGCATGCTACTCTATTTTGACATTGAATGTTTTACTTTTTGTCTTGATTTTTGTATGTTTAATAATGTAATCTTATTATAATTTCACATGCAGAGTAGACTGACATTTATTATTCATGTAAAATCTGAAGTATGTTTACTGAAGTGCATTATAAATACTAGATAAGGTGTTACATGGCAGAGAGGATAAAATATCCTTCCAGCTTTTGACATAGGGCATGTATGATTGTGAGTGACCAGGATAACATGTATTGATAGGAGTATACTGCTTTATGGCTGCTTAATAAGTTTTCTTGTATATGAGTCTCCCTACTCTTTTGATGAAATGAAGCTACATTTTATTAAAGGCATAATATGTTAGAAAATAAAGCTCTCAGAAATTTTAAAATGCTAGGATTTGGTTTAGTTGAATTTTGACACATCCCAGGATTCTGTTTCAGCCCTCAGTCCAGACCCAGTTCCTTCCTTTTTTGGTTTTCTGATACTTGTGCCAGACCATTTCACTTTCTTCCTCTACATCAAGTCCTCATCAGGTTGTGTGCAAGACAGGAAGATAAAAGGAGCTGATGTAATTAATTGTAAATGAGTGCAAAGTAAAATTTGGGGAAGAATTGAATGTTGTTGTTAAGGCCAGGGTGCCAGTGCATTTTGGCCCCATATCCTCTATATTGTTTATAATTTTAGTTTCCAAACTCTGAACAGAGTTAGTGAAAGGGCAACGAGCTTGTGTGGAACAACTTCCATCACAGGGGAACCTTGAGAGATTGAAAGAGATTGAATAGGAATAGAGAAAGGTGTATGAACTGGTGAATGATGAAGCAGAGTAGGTAGTACTTACCACTTTTACAAGAACGGATTAAATTATCTGGGAGCAGTTATACCAGAGGAAACATGTAATTTTTTCAAAATATATTCAGCATAGAATTTACTACTACTAACTGTGGAGATTAGGAACGTAACTGACCTTAAAGGGAGTTAGACATATTTTATAGAGATTGCTAGGAATGAAGATCAGCTCAGGCAAAACCTGAGAAGTACTTTCTCTTTATTTGCTGGAGGTGGGCTGGCAAACTTAAAGGGCCTTGCTTTAGTCTTACACTAAAATTCTCTTAAGCACTTATATATTATTACACATATTCATTTTTATAAAGATGTCAACAAGCATAAAGGTTGATTCCATGTTTCCACTCCAATCAGTACTTTTATAAGAAGTGCTTCTTCCTTGTTTGTTTGGTTTTTTCCTTACACTGACAAATCATCCTATTTTTCCTAGACCATTTTGTTTGGAACGTTTATTTTTAAAAAAAAGACCTCAGGCAGGGAGCAAATATGTAAGGAAATATCCATTTTGAGAGTTTATAATTCGGCGAGGTTAATTTGGCAGCCGAAAGGTAGTCAAATTCTGAGACATTCCTGGCAGAAAGCCTAATTTTGGGGTACTCCTTGGATACAGATTTAGAACAAAATGATGACATTAACTTAAGGGCTGTCAGTGGAGTCACATAGTATGTCTTTACTGTTTCAAATAGCTTTCTTACACCAACTTATGCTAATGTTTAATGTATTATCATTTTTGCATCAAAACACTGAAAATACTAGCATATGTGTGTTCTAGTTTGGGGGATTATTTATTCAAATCCATATATCTTTTTCAAGTCGTCATGAATAAGTACAACTAATAATTTTGTTGATGTACTGCTTAATACCAACTTGCTTCAGCATTAATAAGGCATGTTGACATTTGCAAATAAAAGACACTGAAGGAGTGTTTTGTTCTAATAATTTCACATTACAAATTTACTGACATGTTTGGCATCTATTTTTCTTTCTGAATGATAGAAAAGCCAGAAGATTCTGTAGTGGTGAAGTTGGTGGTGAGCTTACTGCAGCTGTCCAAGATGGCAGTTAACCATACAGGAGAAAAAGCAGTGCTGGGTAAGTTAATTAGTCCCACGGCTAATTAGAGCTGTCATTGCAAACACCAGACTGAAACTGTGGCGGTTCTCAGTGTTGGACTTGCCCCCACTGCTATTTTGCATTTGCTGCCAGAGGTAGCCATGAGGAATGTTGAAATGGCTAATATGTCTTCTGCTCAGGCACTGTATTTTAAAGCTTTGACTAATAACTTAAATTGCAATTAGTTTAGACTCTGGTCTCTTATTTAACAAAGAGTCATCTTCTACTATGGATCCCTTTATTAGATTGAAAAATAATACAAAAAGTTGAAGAGAGCTTACTTGAAAATTTGAAAGGCAAATGTCAGTGAAAATGAAAATAGTTGTTGTCCATTTTAAAGCCTCTTCTGTAATATTGAAATTATTCTCACTGTTCGTATTGAGCTGTTTGACCCAAAGCACCAAAGCTAAAATCCAAATTCCCTCTTGCCCAAGTGGAGAGTACTTCCATGAAGATGATGATTACTGAAATTAGGTGTCTGAACTGGACAGAAATACCTTAATGGATCTTGTCTAAAAGACTAATGACTGATAATTGCAAAAGCTGAGCAATTGAAGGTCACATTGATTTCAGTATGATAGATTGTTCAGCACCTCTGAAAGCTGAAAGTGTCAGCCTTCTCTGCATTGTGTTTCCATAGATAATTTGTTAATTTAGTTCAAAACACAACCTGTCTTCAGTCTGATCTTTATTTGCTCTGGTAGTTAAAACACTGTTGTAGAAGATGGAAACGTTTTCAACACGCCTGCAGAGTGTGAAGGAAAGAGCAGGGGAATAGATTTTGTTTTCTTTTTGATGGACATTTATCATCCCTTTTTAAAAATCGTTTTTAAGGTCAATTTTGTTTTGGTTTATTTTATTTTTTTCTGTAGTTGTGTGTTTTTATAAAATATTTAGGAAAGCAAATGAGGGACTCAAAGATACATCATTTTATGTAAAATGTTGGTTAATTCTTACTGAGTTTTCAGTTGACTGTTTGTGCTTACACAAGCTAATGTTTGTGTTTACCATGCCCTTTAAGGAATGGAAATGAGTTATTCTGACCTGTTTCTGACAGAAGCAAACATAAAATGTGGATCTGATATAGACTGGAAAATCCAGAGCCATTTGCACTGCAAGAAAATTGAGTTTAAAAACTAACTGTAGTATTTATGAGTCTTAAGCTGTAAAATTTGTTTACATGTAATTTTAATCATAAAGCTCCTTAAGTGATTATTTTTAAATGTTTGCAGCTTATTACCTCATAACAGTCTCAGTTCTAAAAGTAGGGTGAGACCTTGTTTTAGTGTGCATAAGACTGTAGAAAGACCATAAAATTACATGCTCTTGCAGAGGCTGTTGGAAGTTGCTTGGGAGAAATAGGTCCCATGGATTTCTCCACCATAGCTCTTCAACATGCTGAAAATGCCCTGGATTCTAGAGCAGCGGACTTACTTGAAGATAGAAAACTTCAGTGGGTCTTCATAATGTTAATTCAAATAAATACTGCTTTAACAGATAACTGGTGAGTATACTTATTTATTAGTTAGCCCAAGACATAATAGGAGCCATCAAGTTATACGTTGTTCAAATCACCTCAGAGTAACTCTCTGAAGGTGGTGTTGTTAGCGCCTGTTAGTGCCCAACCATGTGCTTGTTCAAGGCTCAGATTACTTACCCAGTCAAACTTAGATGTTTCCTAGAAATTCTGAAGTAGAGCTCAAGTCAGAGAGTCTCCTCTGTGCTGTAGAGGATAGCAGTGCTGCAGAGTCAATATTCAGACTTTGTTTTATAATAAAATATGCAATGGCATATCCTCCTCCAAAATTTTCTGATTGGATGCACACAGAGATCATGGAATTATTTGTCTTGTGTATTTGTAAAGGTGATGTAAAATCAAATACGTGAATGAAATTAATAATAACAATGTTGTGTATATTATTTTTCCAGTATTGACGTTAGAGCTGCTGCTGTTTCCTGTCTGAAAAACATACTAGCCACCAAGTCTGGCAGTGAATTTTGGGAAGTTTATAAAAGTAAAACTGATCCCATGTTAATCTATCTACAGCCTTTCAGAACATCCAGGAAAAAGGTACTTCTGATATACCTTATGTATATGGCATATGGGGTAGAGGAAAAAAAAACCACCTTTTTTTAAAAAATGAATTTGAACATATATTTGAGATAGGCTTTGATAAATGCAAAATTTGGACTTTTCCTCAGTATAATTGCAAATCTGATTGCTGTCATACATCTGTTTCTCCTTTGTGTTTTAGCATTTTTGGCTTATTCACATAGGAGATTACCAATTTGACATTAGAAAGCTATATGCATTCATTTAGACAGACAATTTTTGATTACCTAATCAATAATGTAATACTCTTTTTCAGGATTCCAGTGATATTTGATGCAAAAGATTGGTGGAAAATAAGTCAGAAAAAAAAGTGCATAATTAACCATAAATCAGATATTTCCTAATTTTCAGACTTTTGATTTGTAATCTAAGTATGATGCCTAATGTGACCTTGTTAATGTTATCAGTAAAATTTTATTTTTAATACTTTCAGTTTTCCTTGGAAAACTTTACATTTGCATGAACAAAAGTGATATTGTTAATCAGTTGAAGCACCGGTAATAGTTGATATGTTTTAATCTGGGCATTGCAGTATGGCTTTTTAAAATGCCATAGAATTTTTTTATATTTGCAATATGTATATTTTTCTTCTAGTTTCTTGTAGTATCTGCTAGTGATACAGAGGCTCCTTTAGAAACATTGGATGACACAAATCTGTGGATTCCTCTGGGAGAAAGTCATGAGACCTGGATCAAGCACCTAACTAGTTCAATATTGGACAGTGGAGGTGTGAAAAATGAAGTTCTCCAGTTAATGAAGCCACTGTGTGAGGTGAGCTAGATTATACAGAAGTATATGTATGTGTGCAGTGATGCACAAAAAAATCATCTTGATAGCAGATAGCAATTTCTCTGTTAAATAATTCAGGACCTTTGTAATCATATATTGCAGATACCCGTAAAATATACTCTTGAAATACAGGATTTGAGAGATAATTGTTCACATAGGTGTACTTTATATGGCTACTTTAACTGAATGCCAGCATAACCCTGTTGAGTGGTTTCCGTGTTCTTTCTCAAGCATTATATGTTTGTTTGTGTAATTGTCAGTTTGCTTGTAAGCTGAGAGAGACAACCAAAAAGCATTTCTTTCTTAGCAGCTGCTGTGTGTTATTGTTTCCTAGGTGAAAACAGACTTGTGTCAAACTTTGCTTCCATACCTGATTCATGATCTCCTTCTTCATGACTCAGATGAATCTTGGAGAAATCTTTTGTCAGTTCATATCCAGAAGTTTTTTACAGCCTGTTGCAAATTTGCCTCATCTAGTAGATCTACTCCAAATTCTGATTCAGGTAATGTGGTAATATTTTTGTTTCAACTGAATGAGGGATTCTGGTTGTGAAAAAGCTTTCTGACATCAAATGTATGATGTCAGTGCACCAGCATCCAAGAAGTTTTTTCTGTATAACTTCTTTTCTTTTTCACAACTGGATAATGTTCAGTACTTGCTGAATTTAGATGTTATCCAATGTTGTGTGCTGCAAGACTGAGTCATGAACTGACTTTTAAAATGACTTCTTGGCAGTTAAATTCCTCTCTTAATCAAAACAAGAGAAATAAAAAGCAGTTTTCACGTGGCTTTTCCCCTTGGAGAAGACTAACCCTTTATTTAACTACTGCCTAATGTTGATAATGGTCTTCCTATACATGTTGGTAATGGTCTTCCTGTACATTCAGAGGACCTGTTTCATTCCAGCAGAATTATAGAAACTTTTTACCAAAAGGAACTGCAACAGAGTATGAGAAAGGCAGTGACTTCCTTTAAAAGAAAAGCACCTTTTAATCAAACTGTTTGTGTCCTTTCCAATTAGACTGTGATTGAAGTTAGCAGAAATCTGTGTAAAAATAAGATCTTTGGTTTTATACAATGGGAATGGTACGTGCACCTTTTTTTCAGGAGCTGAAAAAATGTATTTTGTTTATTTGTGCATATCCCTTGCCTAATACAAATACAGTAACTTCAGGCTAATTTTGGGGGCTTTTTTGTGCAGTATCTACTCTGCTGTATCTTCCAACTCCCTTCTTCAGTGGCAAATCACCAAAGGAATGAATCTGTACAATGTCTTGCAGTCTATTTACAGGCAAATTATGCAAGCTTCAGGTTGCCAGAGAGGAAAAGGAACTCTTAGTATTGCTGGTTTTACTGAGTGGAGCAAATAAGCCTAATGACAGTAGGTGTGTTTTGAGGTACTTTTTGTGGATGCTTACTAGCCTGGACTGAAGTATTAGAACAATATTATTTCACATTTTTTAATTCAGTTAATAAACTGCTTCTACGATTTAGATGTTTTTATAATTGTCTCACTTTTTAAGATAAGGATTAAAAATTTTGTATTTCCTCCCTGTAAGCAGTCAGGGAAAATTCTGCACAAATTTATGCTCAGATGTACAGAGTGACCCAAAATGTTCTAAGAAAAATACAAAGGGATTTTTCCAAGTTTTAAAACTTGCAGTTAGTTCAATGACACCAGTGAGCAAATGATGGAGGCCTCTTCAAACATTGTGATTCACAGAATCACAATTACTTTGTTTGGAAAAGAACTCTGAGATCATCGAGTCCAACCTGTGGCAGAACACCACCATGTCAACTAGACCGTGGCACTGAGTGCCACATCCAGTCTTTTCTTAAACATATCCAGGGATGGTGACTGCACCAACTACCTCCCTGGGCAGCCCATTCCAATCTCTAATCACCTTTTCTGTGAAGAAATTCTTCCTAAAAAGAATTCTATGCAAGGGATCTTACTGAGGCAATAAATGCAAAAAACAAAACCAAAAACATAAAAAAGCTTTAAATGGAGTTCTTCAGGTGAAAAACTGTCCTGGTACCAGAAGAAAACCAAACATGAAGCAGCACACAGTTCATTGTCTGAGTGATTGTTTGCAGATAAACTGGAGGTGCAGTAGCCAATAGAGCAAAGATGTTAATTCCAAAGTTGTAATGATAAAACGTCAGGATTTGAAGTAAAAATTTTAAGAATCTGGTAACTGCCAGTTTTTTTAGGGAGAAGGTACTACCTTATGAAAACAAGGAGAAAACCCTTCCTAGAAAATCTAGATAAATTTCATTCCAATCCATCAGGATCCAAGCTGGAAAAGCCAAGCAGTTAGACGTGAGAGACTTAAGTGCTTTTGAACAAGAATCTTCCTGTTGATCCATTTTGACATTTAAGTTCTAGGAATTGGCAGTTTAAAGCATAAATAGTGTGAACATCATCCCAATCACTGCTCTGTCTGAGAAACGAAACCTAATTGTAAATTGCCAACTGCTTGGCAAGACTCAGACCCACCAAAATTAAAAATGAAGAACATTTTTGACTTAGTGCATGTCACTCTGGCCTGTATCATAGGTCAGTTGAATCTAATATTTTACAGAAGAGATGTAATCTTTTGTTGAATTAATCTGTCAAAATACATGTTCAGTTACTTCTCCTTAGCATTTAGATTTTCTATCTGATGCCATGAAAAAATAGACACCATTTTTGTGTTCTGTCTGTAAGCTTCTTATTAGCAAGTGAGTATGAACACTATGCTGACAGTTTACAGTTGCTATTATAGTCATTTGTCCTGTTACACAGCAAATCATGAAGAAAAACATTTTTCTTCCAGTTTTCTTGTCCACTGCCTTTTTCTTCCTCTGACTCATTAGTACTTTCTAGTACCCAAATACAAGTAATTCGGAAAGTTTCAATTATTCATCCTATGAAATTATGAAAGAGGAAGCAGCAGTCTCTTTAGGACATTGACTGTACAGTCCAACAGAATGGACCCTGCCTGTGAGACGGTATCTCCATTGGCACATGGGGATGGAGAGCCAAATGTCATCGTGTGTCAGGAGCTGAGAGTCAAGTGTCCCCAGTGTATGACTTCTGAGAGTTGTGCATGTGGGAGGTGACTTAGAAAGAAGGAGTTAGTTTTCCTTCTGTGAAATCTTTGGTAGCAGTGGAAAGTAAGCATCGTACATTTCTGTTTGTTGGAACACACAAAATGCCCAGATACTTTTTTGATGCGGCTTTTGCTTTCCTTAGGGTAAATTGATACTTCTGCATCTTACTGTGATGTAGTAGTAGTCAAACCTTTGCTTATGCACTCCTTTTTTGTTGCTTCTTGTAATGGATAATTCAAAAATGACCAGAGGAATGAAGAAATTATCAACCCAATGACCAGAACACAACCTGTAGCCATCTGATGTTTTTTTCTTCCAGAAGCAACACATGGAAACTTAGATACTTTAAAAGTATGTGCCTGTGTGTAAAAAGTAGGGATTTTGTGTAACCATACACACTATAAAATCTGCAACAACGCTAATAATAAGTATTTCCATGACTTTGGAATATCTTTGTATGGCTCAAGCCTAATAGAAGAGGTCTGTTACAGAGCTTTTTGCTGGGATGTTAGTTCACCTCTGAATTCTATAAGAAGAAGTAGAATCCATAAACTAATAACACAAAGATAATTTGATAAAATTGTGGTATAAACTACTATAATGTCTACTATACTAACATCATGTAAAGAGAAGAAACACAATTTGTGATAAACTATTAATTTAATTTTGGAAATGTGATCCAAGGAAGTTTTTATTTTCTTGAGTACAAAATAGACCTTTTTATTTTGTAAATGAATATGTTATGACTAAAGTTCATTATATTCTTTCCTTTGAAATATACATCCCAGAGCAAGAAACCCATAATTTTAGAAGTTTGGATAAAGTATCTCGACGAGCCATGCTTGCTGTTGTTGATTACTTGAGAAGACAAAAGAGGTGAATCATAGTTTTTCCAAATGTTGCTTTAATTTAATTATGACTGTTCAAAGATCTATTGATACTCTAGATTAAAAAAGAAGAACATTGTAGAGAACACGTTGGTTAAAAGAATGAAGATATAGTAGTGACCTTGCATTTGTTACAGAAGTGATATGGTTACCCTTAAAGGGTTCTAATTGCTGAAAGAGTTTTCTAAAAACTTTTTGTCTGATAAACTTCTTATGGTATGGATTTTGCAGGGGCTAAGATAAAATTAGCCTTTGGAAAGCTTTAAAGTTAGGTTGGATTTATTTTCTCTAACATTAGAGAGAAGGTCTGTTACAGCAATATTAACGTCTTTATTTAATCAGATCTGCTTCAGGTACAGTTTTTGATGACAGCTTCTGGCTAGATCTGAATTATCTGGAGGTTGCTATGGCAGCACAGTCTTGTGCTGCTCACTTCACAGCCTTGCTCTACGCAGAAATCTACGCAGACAAGATAAATAGGGACAAGCAGCAAGAAAGGTAGGAGGAATTCTTGACATTTCTGGTAAAACGGATCATGTTTTGTGTGTCCCAGCAGTGTTTTGGCTTTTTGTTATGCCAAAAGTCAAGGAAGCTTTAAAAATATTTCGTAGGTGCGTGTGTGAATATGGAAAATGCTTCCAGTCCTTGCATGTGATCCAAGCCTCAAAAGAGTGTCATGTTGACTTGTAATGAGAAACTTTTCTTAGTGCTGCTGGTTAAATTACAGCCAGAAGTCAATGATGGGGAGAAAGAAACCCCAGAATTATGTGTGAATAGAGCTAAATGGTCCTTGTAGGAGTTTTCTTCTGTAATGGACAATTAATTTTGTCTTGTGGTCTAGCAAGATCAGAATATGGAACTAGTTTAGGTTTTGTGACAAATCACTCTGAGGTAGTGAAAATATAACAGAAGTTTGGTTGTAAGCATATACATTAACTAATTGCTTTTATTCTTTCACAAAATAAAGAACACTTCAGGCATTCACAAAAGCAATTTGATTTAATAAAAGATTAAAAATTACAAGGGGGTTGGGGAGGGGGTTCTCTGAAAAAACACCTTGGTGTTAAAATCCCTTGTTATTAATACTCCCAGCTCAGCTAATCACTTCTGCATTCTGGTGGGCAGTCATATTGAATAACCTGGGGATATGACAGGCATGGTCATGCATTTGTTGTTTGTGCCCCTTATTGTTTCAGAATTTCTTTAGTTCTCTATATGAAATTTCATTTAACTTTACTAGTTGAAACATTTCTTTTAGATCTTCTTTTAAAGCAGCCAAGAGTTTGACATTTGAAGAAGAAAGTCAAAGAACAATTATTACTACTTTGAATGAAAAAAGTAAAGAAGAAACTGGCATAAGTTTACAGGTACTTGTGTGTGCTTCATAATCTGAATGCAAATTCTCATATAATGACAATAACAGTAGGTTTCATCTGATCTGAAGGCAGATCTAGTCAAATTCAAAAATTGTGTTTGAAGGTTCTCCTCATGCTTTAATTCACAGCGAACTCAATGACCTTTCAGACAAATTAAATGGAGTATTTTTTCTCCTGGAATGCTGACTAACTGGCAAATTGTAAATCACAGCAAAGCAGACTTTGTTGCCCAAAATAACTGACCTCAGGGTGGTGACTAGCCAAATACTTTTCGGTTTGTTTTGTCAGAGATTAAATTAAAAATCAGCTAGTGTTGTAGCAAGTTGCAATAATCAAATCCAAAGTAGTATTATCTCCCACGAGTTTATTTGATATATCAAATCTGATCCAGTAGCCTTGTCTAAGGTACTTCTTTCCATAGTTCTTTATTCCAGAACTGTACTTTTATAACTTCTAAGATTAATTGCCTAGCTGGTATGTCTGATGCTTATTCAGTACTGCTGCCTTTTGCTTTTCAACTAGTCCACCTAAGGCCCAGTTCTGGATTCTTTTTTAAATAAATTAGCAGAGAAAGTAGGTAGTCCTGAAGAGTTTTGCTAGACTGCATAACCTTTTTTACCTGTCATGATAGCAGGCTCAGGTAGTACATAAAGGAAAATTAAGCAGTAATGTTACATGAAATAACACGTATTTATAAACTTACAAGGTACATGTAAAACTACCTTGACCTGTTCCAAAAAAGGTAATTCTTTGTTTTGTGGTGCATCTTCTAGGACCTTCTCATGGACATATATAGAAGCATTGGAGAACCTGACAGTCTTTATGGCTGTGGTGGAGGAAGAATGTTACAACCATTAGCACGGTATGATTTATTCATGTTCTTATGTTCCTTAAAGTCATTGCTTTCATTTATTAGCAAAGAACTTAAAGTGAGAACTTCTTGTTAACTTACAACAGGATAAGAACGTATGAGCATGAAGCAGTATGGGAGAAAGCCCTTGTAACATATGACCTTGAGACAAGCCTCTCTCCATCTACTCGCCAGGCAGGAATAATAGAGGTAATCTTACTTTTTAAGAGGAAATGAGTGTAGGAATATTGATATTCATCATCCTGAGTCATTTGTAGTAAGTTCAAAATCGTTGTAGGACTGAGCATGATCTCTTTGTTTATCAAGTCCAGCCCATTGTCGTAGTCATTCAAACTGTGTACTGTAAGACAAACATTAAGGTTCTAGTCCTCTTGTCACTCGCCTGTAATCTTTATCATGGGTAATGAATTTTGTGAAATACTTTTCAAAAAGTATTTTTAATATTTTTCCAGATTTTGGCCAGCTGCTGAAATGACAGGATATAGAAAGTAATGTAATTGGTTATTTTTGCTATCTTGTTCTTTAAACCTCTCCATTATGGCAATTATCCTACTGAAACCGTGGGTTTTCTGATACAATAAATAAAAAGAATTGATGTTATTTTGAACCCTTAAAATATGTTGCTTTTTTTAGCCTAAAAGTGTTTACACTAGGTCTGTAATAATGTAGCACAGGTATATATGTGTTTCCCCTTATTTCATTTTCCTATGGTACTTTTATTTTCTTACCACAGATTATTTCGTATCATCGTTAAAATTCCATTGTGTTTGTCCTTCATAGTGGCTTCACACATAATCTGATTAATTGGTCACAATTATAAAGACAGTATGGTCTTCAAACAAATAGGAGTTGTAAGAAGTCTTCAAATCCTCATCAGGAGAAACAGTTCATTAAGAAGTAAAACTCATTTTGACTTAGTATCTAGGAATGGACAAATGGAATGGAATGAAGAAATGTGGGTTGATAGTTAATTTGAAGCACAGTGTGAAAATTTCTTTCAAAGAATACCAGCCACAGTAGTAATAAAACCATTCTCCTAGAGTTGCAGGTATCAATAGTGTGATTAGTAGTCTTTTTAAAAAGTCTTCATCTTATGTAGTGTAGAGTTTAGAAATACTTATGGTTCTGTCTTTCCTGCAAAGGCTTCTTTGTTTCCAAAGGTAAAACAAAGCCCTTAAAAAAACCAGTTCAGTTTAATAAAGGAGGAAAATCAACTTGGAGTCATTTTCTTAATTCCAGGCTTTGCAGAATTTTGGGCTTTGCCACACTCTTTCCATGTACTTAAAAGGTCTGGAACATGAAAACACTGAGTGGTGTGCAGAACTCCAGGAAATACGCTACCAGGCAGCATGGAGGAATATGCAGTGGAGCCACATCTCTTCTGTCAAGTAAACCAACTTACGTTTTTGCTAGTTCTTTAAACAAGAGGCAAGGGTGTCAGATCCAAGCAAAAAAAAGACAAGATTAGAATATAGTTTCTGTGAAGCAGGTCACCTAATTTGTCCTAATCATTGAATGGAAAAAGCAATGTTTTTCACTTAGACTTATTTAGTCTGTATGCACATCACTTTTCGTTCTCCTGGGAAACTGTGTGCAGGTGATTCTTGGTTTTGATTGTTTGTAACTCTAAACTGAAATTTTCCGTTTTTGACTCATACAGTAGATGTATCTTAAGCACAAATGAGGGATAAATAGTTTTTAATGTCTAATATGTAAGAAAATGGGGAAAATATTACTCAGTAAGCCACAAGAGGTTATCAAGACCTGGATAAGTAAACACCAGCATTGATTCACGGCTGCTGCCTCATAAGGAGTAATGTCCTTAAGAGAGGATACCTCTGGATGCCTGGCAGCAGTTATTTGATATGACTGACCAGGATGTAGTGTGAACTCTATGCCTTCTTAGTACAGCTGCATCATCTCGCATTTTAGGAGGAATACAGAATAGACTGACTATATTTTGGCAAAAGCAAAAAAAGAGTTATGTAATGGGGTCTTCAGTAACTCTTTCTACATCAATTTTCAGTAGTCAGGAAAATGGAGGATTTTTCTCCTAAGACTCCTGCAGCGGGATGGGTCTGGGAAGCATACTCTTGGTGTGTTCTTGTCCTGCACTGTCTTAAGGTCATAGTTTAGACACACCTGGAGGACTTGACAAACAGCCTGTTGAAGGGCGTATGCCTTGCCGTGATCAGAACTAGCTTCATATGGGTGGGCTCTCTTTGTCCCTGGGTTAGGGTCTCTATAAACCTCTTTGGTCATAAACCTCTTAGGCAAATGGAGTAGTCAGATTTAATACAGGAGCAGAAAAACAATGTCCAAGATGAGAGAGATGACAGGAAAGAGGAGGGCCAAGGAGAAGGAGAAGGAAAAACTAAAAGGGCAAAGAATAGAAGAGAAAATTAAATTGAGTACTATGGGTTTTTTCATCCTTCTGATCTGCTTAAATTTTCATTTTTAAAAATATATCTAAAATTAAATGTACAAAACTGTTGATTCTTAATTGAAGTTGCATACATACCATAATATGCATCTCTCAGCATATAACTGTGAGAAATGTTACAATTAAATTTTTATTCTGCAGTTGGGTTTCTGTCATATTTTTGATACAACCGTGAACATATTGTCTGTACTCCAAACATTTTACAATTTATGTTTTTCCTTTGATTAAGAAGAACAACTTGAATTTATAAAACACTAAATTAATTTAAAATGTAAAAGGTTGCGTATTATTTTTATCATTCTAAACAGCAATCCATCCAGCTAAAATTGTCACAAGGACAACATTGACTTCTTTATAGAGAGATATATTTTTCCTTTTATTTTATGTTACTTTTGTTTTATTTGTTAGAGATGAAACCAGAAGTCCAGGGTACCATGAATCATTGTATGATGCTCTTCAGTCTTTACGAGATAAGGAATTCTCTGCTTTCCATGACAGTCTTAAAGATGCCAGGTAACTGTATGCAAATATTGTGATGTTAGAGAGGGAGACGGAGAGAATGTGTGTGTTTGTATTCACAGGTTAAGTATGAAAGACTCTTGTGGGGTTTTACGGACTTAAATAAAGGCTCACGCATAGAATAACATCAGTACTTCCAGACTGCAACTGTATTTCTAAGTTTTATAACTTCAGTTTGTCATCTGTGCATACATAATTTGTGTGCTAACTGAAGGTACATTTCCTGTAGTATACATCCCTTACTTTGTGGTCCTCCTAAGTGGATTCCAGTGATGAGTACTCTTCTTTAGCTGAGCTATCACATAGGCTTTGGAGTTTATATGTGCTTACTGTGTTTTCATTTCTTGACAAACTTAATTTTTTTGAATTTTAATGGTAATACAAAATAACTCCAGACTGAATAGTTTTGTTGTTTAAATTCTGTTCACTGTATGGAAACTGTTGTGGATATTTGGAATTACTTGTTGATATTAGGAAAAGTTAATCTTCTCTTTTTCTGTTAAATCCATAGAGTGAATGAAGTAGAAGAGCTGTGCAAGGGCAGCCTTGAGTCTGTTTATTCATTATATCCAACCCTGTGCAGACTACAGCTAATTGGAGAGTTGGAAAATGCAGGTCTGCTGTTCTCCAGGTAATTTCTTAGATGGTTTCACACCACTTCCTCATTTTTCAGGATTTTTAGTAATCAAGCATAGAACGAAAACTATAATGACCTCCACAGATTTCATTAATCTACATCTCAAACTTCATGTTAAAAACTACAAGGATTTTTGCTTCTATGTGAAGACAATTTTAAATTCTCTTTATTTCCAGACTGGATTTATTCACGGTCTAGTTTGAATTATTTGATATTATGCCAGCATTGTATTTTAAATAAGGGTTTTCTTTCCTTTGCACTGAGTTCCCTAGTACTCCAAGGGAGCAATCATATCTCCTAGCTTTTGATTCACTCAAGTAACTGAGTCATCCTCTTCTATTTTCTTTTCTGAAAATGTTTTCCATTTCCTTGATGATACCCATAGATCTATTGAACGTTGTTTCAGTTTGAATCACTTTCTTCAGGGACCTCTATTACCATCAATATTCTACCTGAATTCTTAAGATTGCTTTTTCATCTTCATACAGGAGGGTATTTATCTCTGTAGTGCTGTTAACATTGAATTTTTTCTGCTATGGTTCTCTCAGTTTGGTAGCTCGTAGTCATCCTACAGTCATTTAGCCTGTCCAGGAATTTATTGCTATTTGGAATTAATGAATTGCCTGAGAAAACAATACATAAAGTGACAACCTACAATGTCACGGTTTAGAATTCATTCTTATGTTAATCTATATGTGTTCTATATAATAAAACAGGAATCTTGGTCTGTAGTCTTTCAAGCAGTCCTATGTTTGAATGTGATTCCCTTTGCTAATGGACCTTCAACACAAGTTTTTGATGCTTAATCAAGAATATTTATAGAGGAGGAGTTCACCTGAGTGGTGTTGTACTTCATGTTTGTTAAAACTGGAAGGCTGCCAGTTTGGCCTGCATATAGTAATCATTGTAGGGTTTTATGGGCTATTTCTTGATTCTGAACTGTAGATTGTGAACTTTCTCAGCAGTTTACTTTTTACTTATCTTGCATTTCACTAATATTTAGTGAGAATCAATAACAAGTCTATTTTCTTTTGGTAACAATTGCAGATCTGTTACTACTCAACAACTGAATGATGTCTATTTGAAATGGCAGAGACAGTCCCAGCTTCTCAAAGACAGTGACTTCCATTTCCAGGAACCTATCATGGCTCTGCGCACTGTAATTTTGGAAATCTTGCTTGAAAAGGAGAATGAAAATACCAAAAGAGAATGTATAAAAGACCTCCTGACCAAACATTTAGTGGAACTCTCTAGATTGGCAAGAACTGCTAAAAATACACAGGTAATGAATTCCAGGAAAGATGAGGAACAGATGTTTAGTTTTTTCGTTTATAAAATAACTTCAATTTTTAACAGTACTGAGGATCAACTGTATTCTGAGTTTATTCAATGCATAAATTAATCTGAGACTTAAAAAATACAGAATTTATTCATAAATTGTGTTTATGGGCATGTTTTCTGAATTTTGTTCGTAACTGTGAACTACTGTATGAGGTAGATAATATAAAAATGAAATTTTTAGTGAAGAATGCTCTTCTAGCTCTGTTTCTCATTTTGGTGCAGTTTTACATACCCAGCTTTCACTTGCATCATACTGTTGTAGTGTTCCAGAGTAAAACTGCAGAAAAAAACTTCATTGCATTTCTATACTTAGTGTTGTCTTCAAAGTTTTATACTCTCAAAGCACCATCGCACTGTGGTAAATCTCTTTCTGTGAATGACTTAATGGGATTGGTGGTTTTTTCAGTTGCTGATGGATTTAAGGTCCAGAGTCAGCCTTGTTTTGTTCTAGGTAGTGCATCTGGAGGAGTAACTCCAGAAGAATTTACGGAGCAACAGTATCTCCAAGGACCTCTACAGAAAATAGTTCCAGCTAGATACAGAACCTGGAAAGGTGTTTAACACTTCACATATGGAAATTAAATTAAACTTTGATTTCAGGAAGGTTCTAACTCTTGTTTGAACAATGATGAAACCAGTAGAACAACTGTCTCTGATTCCATGAATTTGCAAGCTTTACTCAGTGCCTCTGGAATTTTTTGGGAGAATTGCTTCCTATATTTTTGTCTTATGCCTGCCCAGCCACCAACCCTCTGGCAGTGAGTGTCTTACAAAAGTCTCAGCAGAAGTTAATTTTTTTTTTTTCTCTGATCTTTAGTTACAGAAGGTGATTAAAATTGGGATGCCGCATTAGGGTGGATTAGAAGGTTCTGAAAGATTGAGCCAGCATATTTTGGAAAAAAATTATGACTGCAGACTCCTCAGTGTTGTAGGTTATGTGCAACCTTTGTGGCATACATTCTTTCCTAATTTTTCATAATAAGGCCTTTCAAGTCTTTCAGACCATGGGATGGTAACACTTTCCTTTTGGCACATTAGTACTTGACAAGACTAAGTGTCTGGATGTAGGACAGTTTTTGAGGAAGCACACTTTTCAACTAATGGCTTTTCTTCTTCTTTGGTGCCACCACCGTCCATCAGGAGAAGTAAGAGAGTGCTATGCAGAGTTGTCACACTGACCACTAACTTAACAACCCAAACTTATATTTACAGGCATTCTTACATTTTAATTGTTCACCTTGCTTATTTAAAAGTTTGATTGACCAAATTACTGGTTGGACAACTTGTGAAAATACACATTTTAGTCTCGATATCTGACATTGTTACAAACATAGTTTGCTCTTTGTACTATTGTAGTGATACTAAATAATGAGAATGTTACTTCACCAGTGATAAGTGTGAAGATGCAGGCATGCAAAAGAATTACTGTATGGTGGTGGCATTTTCAAAATTATTTTTCAGTGGTCTGTAATAACATATGTAATAAGGTAATAATAGTTGCTAAGTTATAAATCCATTACTTAAAAACATACTGATTATAGAATTTCTCTACCTGCAATTTAAAATGTTAAACATTGATGCTTTATTTTAGACTTTGTGAGGTTTGATTCCAGTCTGTTTTTGTTGCAAATAAGGATTTTCTGCAAGTATATTGAAAAATAACTTCATATCTTTGCTGCAAATAAATTCTTAGCATTGGATGGGCAGACTATGCTGCACAAGTAGAGAAAATGGAGATGGAATCTAAACACAAAACTTGCTGTGAGACACAGATATTTCACTTAAAGAATTGTTCATGATTATTTTTTCAATTTCAGCTTCCAGAAAGAGCTATGTTCCAGATCAAACAACACAATCCAAAGGGATGTGGAGTTTCTGAATGGCAGCTAGAAGAAGCTCAGGTTTTCTGGGCTAAAAAGGAAGAGAGTCTTGCACTGAATATACTTAAAACAATGATAAAAAAATTAGATGCAGATTGGTTTCAGGTATGTGTTACATAATGTATAAACTTCTGGGAATTAAATTATTTAAGATCCTAATTCCACTTTCTGAAGTTTTCCCATAGAAGAAAATTTAAAGCCTGTCTGCAGTATTACTAAATCTGTCTTGTAGTCTCAAAATGTCTGAAAGCAAAGAAATCTGTGTTAGCAGATCTTGTTAGGGGTTTCCAAAGTGAGTCTGTAAGAGCAGCAAATGTAAGAATTCATTATTCATAGTCCACTGCTAAACCATGTCCCTAAGCACCACATCTGCACATCTTTTATATAGGGATGGTGACTCCACCATTTCCTTGGGCAGCCTTTTCCAATGCTTGACAATCCTTTCAGTGAAGAAATTTTACTAATATCCAATCTAAACCTCGCCTGGTGCAATTTGAGGCCATTTCCTCTTGTCCTATTACTTGTAGCCTGGGAGAAGAGGCCAATCCCCACCTGGCTACACTCTCCTTTCAGGCAGTTGTAGAGAGTGATAAGGCCCCCCCGAGCCTTCTTTTCTCCATATTAAAAACCCCAGCTCCCTCAGCTGCTCCTCACAGGACTTGTGCTCCAGACCCTTCCCCAGCTCCGCTGCCCTTCTCTGGACACGCTCCAGCCCCTCAATGTCCTTCTTGCAGTGAGGGGCCCAGAACTGGACACAGGATTTGAGGTGTGGCCTCACCAGTGCCGAGTACAGGGGGACGGTCACTGCCCTGGTGCTGCTGGCCACACTACTGCTGATCCAGGCCAGGATGCCACTGGCCTTCTTGGCCACCTGGGCACACACTGGCTCATGTTCAGCTGCTGTCGATCAGCACCTCCAGGTCCTTTTCCACTGGGCAGCTTCCCAGCCACTGCCCCCAGCCTGTAGCACTGCCTAGGGTTGTTGTGACCTGGCACTTGCCTTGTTGAACCTCACACAGGTGAGTTTGACCCATCTATCCAGCCTGTCCAGATCCCTCTGGATGATGTTTGTTAAAATATGGTCTACAAATACTTGAATAGAACTTAATTTTGTGTGCCAATGTGGTAAAAATGCCTTCATGTCCATACCTTTATGTTTAGCTATGATGACTTTCTTAGAGTGTTTCTGGAGGATAAAAGGCATTTGCTTTGAATCTATTTATGTTATTAAGGAATATCACACTTCAGAAAAGTTGGATAATTTTGGGCCAAAATCTCTGTACATATCAGGGAAAAATCAAGAGTTGCTGCTCTTCTGATTTTCCTGATTTCTCCAGTAATCAATTGGTGAGGCCCTCCAGAAATTGAGTCCTGCCAGTGTTACGTTTGCCCTGTCCATGTAAGGAGGATTTGTCTTTTCACAGCCTATGATAATCACATATGTATTTCACAGTCACTGGTGCCATCTTAGTCACATGGTCTTGAATATGTACTCTATACTAGAAGTATTTTGCAAACTTACCCTACACTACAGTTAAAGCTGAGCATCCAATCTGGAGACAAGTCCTTTGGAAACCTGCTCCATCATCTTCTCCGAGCACGTTTAATCAGTTTCCATGTAGACGTCTGTTTGAAGAATTTAATGATCACACATAGTTATCATGATTCCTGAATGTTACCTATGGAGTATATGGTGCTTCAGACTAAATGGGGATATTAGAAAATACAATTCTGGAAACATGCCAGGAATTTTTTAAAATTCATATTACATTTTGTCATTGGTTTATTTTGCTTTTCATTGTTCAAACTATCAGGTATTTTAAAATATGTGCTCTCCTTTAGTTTGACATAGAGTGTGATTTAAGGTACTGACTCGCTTTGGATGGTAGATGACTCTGTAGATGCATTATGTGTAATAGGCCTCAGTGATTGAATTCTGTTCAGAGTTTAAAAGCTTTCAAAATTGCCTACCTCATATGTAAAAGGTATTTTTGTTTGATGCTTTCCTCTAATTTTTTTCCCAAAACTTGCTTTTTCGAAGGTTGAGAATGATCCTCACCTGAAATTGATATATACAGAGTGTCTGAGGCTCTGCGGAACCTGGTTAGCAGAAACATGCTTGGAAAACCCTACAGTCATCATGCAGAAATACTTAGAAAAGGTGCATCTGGTCTTTGAAATGTGCAGTCTTTGAGATAATGGTGTGTTAAAATGTCAACTGGATTTTTCAGTACAGCCTTTATTTTTCCAGATTGAAAATATAATATCTTATGTAAATATTATAGTTTCACATTGTATTGTGTAACATTACAGTCTTATAAAATGTTCAGAATATGGCTTTGTAGAAATCACAGTGAAACGTCCGATATTGGCTTAGAAGGACAGTGGTTACAACTACTAGTCTGTTTTCCCTTTCCTGTTCCAGATTCCTATCTCTTCCTTCTCAGGACAGGTTATTCACTCACCGTGTTTTCAGTATGGCCATTATGTTTCACAGAACCACAGAATCGGTTGGAAAAGGCTTCTGGGATCATGGAGTCCAACCTGACCAAACACTGCCATGTCAACTAGACCATGGCACTGAGTGCCATATCCAGTCTTTCATTAAACATGTCCAGGGACAGTGACTCCACCACCTCTCTGGGTAGCCCATTCCAATGTCTGATCACCCTTTCTGAGAAGAAATTCTTCCTAGTGTTCAACCTGAGCCTCCCCTGGTGCAGCTTGAGGCTATGTCCTCTTACCCTATCGCTTGTAACCTGGGAGAAGAGATCGAGCCCCACCTGGCTACAGCCTCCTTTCAGGCAGTTGTAGAGAGTGGTAAAGTCCCCCCCAAGGTGCTGGAAAGTCTTGTTCTAGTGTTTCAAAGTCCTGCAGTTTATTTTTTTTAACTCTTAGCCACTAATAGAAATGTTTGTATTAATATATATCCACTCTGCATTTCTTTATTTCATGCTAATTTCTGAAACTCAACATGGTTGCCTGTTGCTCTCTGTGTTCTTTCTTCACTCTGATGATTTGAATCCATGACTTTCACATATAATTTCCCTTTTTTTTGGCACTTTTTGGACTGTCTTCCATTTTTTTCTCACCGGCTTGTGATAATACTTCATGCCTAGTTACTCTCAAGAATAGGAAAGTGTGGAAAATTCCTGTATGGTTATTAATGCTGTTTCATACAGGATAATCTTTTTGGCTGTTCTAAGATTAAATTCACTTAGGAGAAAATTATTCAGCTTGTTAGTTTCATTTTGCATGCACATATATTCCTTTACAGGCAATATTAAATAATCTATTTAGCAGATGGCCCTGCCTGAGCAGGAAGGGATTGAATGAGATGAACTCTAGATGTCCCTTGCAGCCTCAACCGTTCTGTTTTTCTTTGATAATGGAGTTTCATCAAGTCTTGTGCAGCACTATTTATCTGGTTATTGATCTTACCATTATTGTAACTTCTCCTTTAGGCTGTGGAAATTGCTGCAAGCCACAGTGGAGACAGCAGTGATGAGCTGAAGAAAGGAAAGATGAAGGCTTTCCTGTCCTTGGCTCGTTTCTCTGATAATCAGTACCAGCGAATTGAGAATTACATGAACTCCTCGGAGTTTGAAAATAAGCAGGCGTTACTGAAGAAGGCCAAGGAGGAGGTCGGTCTCATCAGGGAGCGCAGAGTTCAGACCAATAGGTGAGCATTCAGATGTGGTTGCTACGGCGCTGTCACAGGCTCTGTCTCTACTGACTCTGGGCAAGAGGTGCAGCATGGGTCACATCTCTACAGCTGAGTTTTTCTTTCTCCACAAAGCAGTGGCCAAATCCATAGTGCTTGTTGTGAGTAGTTTCTGAACTGTGTCTGAATGTGGTCTGGCCGTGTGCTGGATAGTGTGGGCCAAAACTCAGCCAAGGACTGTTACAACAGTTAAACAGTATGGATGATCGTGGCCTGGAATTCATGTTTATTCCCTGCATCTGTACTGTTTATTTGACAAAACGTTAGAGAGTGAAAATAAATGAGTTGAGATTTTTCTCCATTACATGCTTAGTGAAAAAGTAAAATTAATTTTAGTGCAGAATTTGTGAGAATTTAGTAAGAGCAATTGCAAGTGAGCAGAAAAGGATTAACTTCAGCTGTTGGAAGCTGAAGCCTTTACACAAATTATCTGTACTGGATATTCACATTTATACCAATATTGAGATTAAATCATTTAAAAGAAGACATTTAAAGAAGACTTTTATTAAAAGAGTGAAAGTTTACTTGGCACAGTGGGTCTGTGTGCACATACACCATAGGAGTAGCTCCCACAATTCAGTTTCTCAGTTGTTTATTTTACTGGGCTTGTACGTAGAAAACAATTTTTAAAATGTTAAATTAGTAAGTGAGAGAGCTTGCTGTAAGTTCATTAAGAAATAACTGGTTGTTTAAAAATAATGTCCACATAGATACACAGTGAAGGTTCAGCGAGAACTTGAGCTGGATGAAGGTGCAATACAAGCCCTAACTGAGGACCGTAAACGCTTCTTGTGTAAAGCAGTGGAGAACTATATCAGTTGTTTACTGAGCGGGGAAGAACATGATATGTGGATATTCCGACTCTGTTCCCTATGGCTTGAAAATTCTGGAGTTGATAGAGTCAATGAAATGATGAAGGTATATGTCTGCTCTATTTTTTCCCTAATACTTTGACAATTAAAGTAGCCATCTTTCTTCTCCTTCTCCTGTGTTTCTAGAAGATGAATTAGAGTGCTGTGCTTTCCTGTGTAGCTTCTTATCTTTTCCCAAAAACTTGCTTTTTTCAGTTGTCATTGCTTATCCATTAATTTTTCATCAGTGAGACCTGTAGTTCTCAATGCATTTTAATTTAAGTTAGCATTTTAATTTTACAAGTCTGTATGATTAAGCATATCTCACAATCTTTTACCATGGTCATCTGCTTTTTCACATACCTTGGAATCTACCTGTCTTCAACATCCTTAGATATATTATTCTTGTTTATGTTATATGTACTTTTGGGTGAAAAGCCATGAAAGGTAGACTAGAAAATAGTACCTTTCCTATGAAGGACTTGCAGCATTTAGGAGACATGGGCCGAGATGATGTGAGGCTCACTGAACTGCTGTTTGATCACACAACCATGATTACTCTTAGTTTAAAAAAAAGCATTTTATGATTACAGTTTTTGTTTGGTGTTTAGTACAGCTCTCTAACAGAATTTCCTCTTCTACAGAAAAATGCGCAGAAGATCCCTTCATACAAGTTTTTGCCTCTGATGTACCAGCTGGCTGCTCGGATGGGAACTAAGATGATGGGTGGTTTAGGATTTCACGAAGTTCTGAACAGCGTAATTTATGTTTTTCTTATCTAAAGATCTCTTGATAGTGCCTACTTCGAAGCAATGTCCACCTTCCTATGTGCAGTTATAGCTAAACAAGTTATGTTGTTGATAAGGACATAGTAAAAATGAGTAGTGCCAAATGGTGGGGGGAGAGGATTGGGGACTTCTTTCATTTCTACTTAATTGCTTTTCTTATTGTATAAGAGTAGTCTTATGCAGTTATAGGAATATGCTTTGAGTGTTTTTTCAGTTGTGGAAATACCGTCTAAGATTACCTTTAATTTGTCTTAGGAACCTTAGAAGTTCAAAAGAATTAATAATGTAAATTAAGTAACTTTTTTCTTCTACTGTACAATTTTCAATAACTGGAACTCTTTATTTATGTTGACAGCTAATGTCTAGAATTTCACTGGATCATCCACATCATACTTTGTTTATAGTATTAGCTTTGGCTAATGCTAACAAAGATGAGCTTCTCACAAAATCAGATGCAATAAGAAGAAATAAGTTAATTAAAAATGCACCAAAAGAAATCTCCCAGCTTGATGTGGTAACTACAAAAACTTCCATTCTATTAATCACATTCAGTCCTTTATTTTTGTTTAAAAATGAAAAAAAAACCATGTAAAGGGGTATTTTAGTGTAGAGCTCATAAGTGGACTTTCGTTAAGAAACAGTAGGAGGAAAAAAGTACTTATAATAATTAAAAATCCCCTTTTGTGCATACATAGGTAATTATTATTGAAAGAAGTAATTACAGGGTTGAACAAAATACGGTTAACATTTCATGCCACAAATAGCTCTGATTATTGCAGACTTTTGTGATAAAAGTCCTTGACGTGTCATTCTGTAAAAGGCATTTTAGATGCCAGAAAGATTTGAGTGGGTTTATTGTTAAAAGTACATGCTGAATTGAGTCTTTTCTCTGCTTTGAGTGGTAACGTGTTCCACCTAAGTATTTAGCCTTGTACACTGTATCTTTTGTTCCTTGTTATGTTAAAAGCCATGATGATAGGTAATACTGAACTGTAGTTTCATGTTAATGTTGTTATTGCTTAGTTTTTGTTTAACCTGTCTTTGGAATCATCCCGCATCTAAATTATTTCCCCTTCTTTCTCCCATAATTGTAGGCCTGACATGGTTGGTTGTCACTGCCCTTTTACCTCCCACCCTGACACATTTTTTCACCACATTTTTATGTGGTGCTTTTTTTGCCTTTCTTTCACATTTGTAGTTCTTTTGTGGTCCCACCCTTAGGAGTGGGATTATACTAAACTCAGCTAAATCTCTCAGAGTCAGGCACAGAAGGAACGCATGGACAGGTTTCTGTCTTTTTCATACAAGCTTTTTTCTTCAGTTGGGAGGAAGTAACTGAAGCAGGCAGATGGTGGAAGAATATCCAAACTTGCCTATCCTTTTTTTCTGAAGAATTTTTGCATGTTTTTTGCACTTTGCCTGGACAGATTTGCTCCCTCTCCATCCCAAGTAATGCTTTACATTACTCATTATCTCAGATTAGACAGCACAGAATTTTTCTAATTATTTCAGGTCATGTCACAAAGAGCTGTCCATTATTGCAGTTTGCTCTGTTTTCATAGGACATATCTCAATTGTATTTAATTGACTGCATGTTATGATACATCTTTAATATTACAAGGTGTAGTTTCAAGATCTGGTATTTATATTCCATTGGGTTTTTTTTTAGGACAGAATGGAGGCTGCTAACACTATAATTAATATCGTAAGAAAAAGGAGAGCTCATATGGTTAGAGACATCGAAGCACTTTGTGATGCTTACATCACATTAGCAAACTTAGATGCTAATCCATGGAAATCTCAAAGAAGTAAGTCTTGGGAAACCTATTTTTGTTTAAATAGTAAAGATAGGTTTTCTTTTCTCAGATTAAAAAGTGTATTTCTAAATAATGATACTTAGTTAAAAGATACTGCATTAGCACCCTGTCCTATTTTTGATAGATGTTAAATTTAGTGTGGATTAAAAGTCATAGTAATTACTTGCACTTGTAGGGCTCAGACTCTTATATGAAATTCCAGATATCACCAGTTGTCCTGTGGTCATCTTCATCAGCTCAACAAAAGTGTGCAGTGAGGTTTTGGGGCCCCAAAGCAATATAAACTGGGTTTTGTCAATTTTTATGTATTTTTATAGTTCTGAATTTTAAAATACTAATTCATTTTAATTACAGAAGGAATAAGTATTCCAGCTGACCAGCCAATTATTAAATTGAAGAACTTGGAGGATGTTGTTGTTCCTACCATGGAAATTAAGGTGACTGCAGTTGAAATAAATACGCACTATAATACCACATCATAGAATCAGCTTCAAGCTTTTGTAATGGCAGTCAGGGCACATATCTCTTCATCCAATTCCCATGGTTTTTTCAGGTCAACCTATGGGGATACTTTCTTGTCAGGTGGGAGGTGTGGGGTGGGTGGTTTCCTTAGGCCTTAGAAGACCTCAATCCCAAGGCTTATGTGTGCTGGATAGTGGTTTGTTGTAGGAAGACAGCTTTGGCACTGCCACCGTTACCACTGGGTCGTCTTTCATTATCAAAAGGGGTGGTGAGCCACCTAAATCGCAGAGGGCATTTGGGAGTCTGAGTCTCCTGTTTTGTACGTGCTAGCTCAGAGTCTCGGGGAGCCACTTAATGTCACAAAAGGTGTGAGAGTTAATAGGCATGTCTCTTCTGCTGTTCCTAAATCACCAGCTCGTATGTTTTTACCATTCACTAATGGGGACTGATCCATTCCCATTAGCATAAGCAATTGATTGGATGGGTGCATAGACACTCCTTCTTTGATATCACACGCTCCACCTGGAAAACTTTACAGTTTCTGGAGCTTAGAGTTGCTTTTTGGGCCAGCATCTAAATTTAAATGTTACGAAGCCAGACTTCCTTGTGTTGAAATCCCTTGGGCTGTGTCTATAAAGCTAAATAAGTCAAGGGACTGCTTTAAGCTGTTTGACTTCAGAGGCCAGAAGTTGCCACCCATGCTAAATAGCATCTGTTTGTAGGGCTCCAGTTGGCCCGAGGTGTTGCTCCTTTGTACAGCCAGATTGTTCTTTTCTTTGCCTTTCTTCCCCTCCAGTACAAACTGACTGGAATGGCTGCAGGTCTGTGAAGTAGCCTGCTGGGGCTGTATTTCCTTACAGCTGACTGAGCAGGGCTGCTTTGTGGCGTGAGGATCCGGAGGGTGCCTGAAGATCCTGTAGCTTGCAGTGGGTTTGGGATTGTAGATTGGGTCCGTTTGCAGCCTCATCTAAGCCTAGTGCTCCCCAGCCATATGTGAGCTGTTTCTTGGGCCAGTGCTAGCTGGAACAGCCCAACGTTGTGTTACAGCTTGTTTGGTGGAAGTCTGCAGCACCACATCCCCTCTACCAACGAGCTGAACAAGGAGAAATCAAAATAAGTCCTTTGCTCAGTACATTTTTGTAGCCTTTGTTGGTATTATCCTTGTAGATGATAGAATATTTATATTAATAATTAGCATATAGTCTGCTAATGAGGTTTGCAAACAACTCATTGCCACTTTGTCTGAGTGAAATTGAGGTAATATTTATATTAATTTTAACTTTATTTATAATTTCAGGTGGATCCCACAGGACAATATGAAAATTTGGTCACAATAAGGTCTTTCAAACGAGAATTTCGTTTAGCAGGAGGCATGAATCTGCCTAAAATAATAGATTGTGTAGGATCAGATGGTAAAGAAAGGAGGCAGCTGGTTAAGGTAAGTTCTGTCAGTTGTAATGGCATCTCAGAGACTTGGCATGCTGGAATTTTTTTTAAGTTCTCCTGTCAGTTTTCTCATGTATCACTTCTGTACATGAGCAGACTTTTCACACTTCAGTGTCAGTTTTCTCGGTTGAGAAATGCTTCAATAAATAAAATTGCAAAGTATTAATAAGTAGTATAATACAAATAATAAGTAATGGTATTAAATACTTTCGTAATTATTTTTCAGCAGTGCAGGTAATATCCAGTACCTTTCTTGACAGCTACCAGACCTGCGACTTGCCTGGTCATGTCTCAGCTGGTGACCTGAAGTGTACAGTAAACAAAAACCATCAACATTTTGTGTTAGATACCTCCTTTTTTCTTCTCCATATTAAAAATAAATTGGAATTTAGAGACAGTCAAAAGTATGCACATAGAAGTAAAAATCTCTAAAAAAATTTATTTGTCCTTAGACTCAGTTTCGTTCTCTCTTTGAATGTAAACATTGGGCAGTTGCTGGGAGAATTCTGTTTTGCTGTTAAGTATGGGGTAGTCTTGAAAGTTTTAAAGAGAAGATGAATCACTTGATCTGCATCCAGTAATCAGAACTGCAGTGCCAACTGATGCTGCTTCACCTGTGTGCTGGGTTGCTAAATCATGGTGAATGAAACACATGTTTTTAAAATGAGTACCATAAGACATGTAGGTGGATTGAAACCGTAATCAAATAACATCTGTCAAAAGAAAAAAAGAGAAAGGTGATGATTTAAGTTAATGATGGTTCTGTTTAAGCAGCTGAGCACTGCCAGAAAACCAAATACAGAGAAAAAACAGTTTTTAATTACGCTTTATTGCCAGTGATTATTGTGGAAAAGTAACTCTTGTGTTTTTGTGCAGTTTTTTTAAAATAATTTTTTTAATTGCTGAACAAGAAATTGGATGCTGAGAAGTGTTTTTTAACTGCTTTTTTGTTTATGCTGAAGGGGCGTGATGACCTGAGACAAGATGCTGTCATGCAACAAGTTTTCCAGATGTGCAATACATTGCTCCAGCAAAACACTGAAACACGAAAGAGGAAATTAAATATCCGAAGATACAAGGTAACCCTGAACAGCTGTGGCAGCAGAGAAATAAAGCATATTTCCCAATTCTCCTCTTTTTTAACCCAAAACCAATATGAAAGTATACTTTTTCATGTGTTACTGAAATAGTCACTGCTCCTTATGGTACGGAATAAATTATATATTTCATTTATTACAATACAATTTTTTTCAAATCCTTAAAATAAATTACTTAGTGCTCAGTACATATTTAAATACTCTTCAAAGCTTTCTTGATATGAACTTACAGTTGAAAAGAAATTAAGTCATGTACTGTCCTTGAATTTTTGAATTTAATTACAGTTGGTAGTCATTAAACTTGAGCATACAAGTTTATTTATGAATTACCATTAATTTGCCTTGTTAATTAATTAATAATTGATTTTAGTGTTGCAATATTCCTTACAATTGAATTCAGAAGTCCCATCTAGGGTATTTCATGCAGAATTTTAATTGCAGAACTGTTTCAGTTGGAATTGGGAATACAGCAATAAATTCTTATTGTGAATGCAGAAAATGTATTTGAACAGGAACTTTCCCTTCCTCCTTCCTTTTTATATACTTGGTATTATAATGTTAGCTGTGGAGGTGACCTCTGAACAAGTATGCTCAAACTCTAAGCTTTTGTCTTTGACAAAGGAGAAATGCACACTCTGGACTATCTAAAGGTGCTTATCAGAATTGCTAGCATGGTTTTAAGAATTCTCAGTTGAAGCTAAAGTCACATTTTTTGAATAATTTTCAGTTAAGACTCAGGTTTTTTTGTGTATAAAAATGAATGACAGCAGGGAAAATTAGAATGGGTGTTGCATTATGAGATTAAGAGACTTTCATAAGAAAAGAAAATGAAGGAAACAGGCAGTAGCTAATCATTAAGTTGTGCTGAAGTATCTAGTGGAAGATTCTCTGGGCTAGGTAAAAAATTGCAATTACTTGGTAGAAAAAATTTGAGTGGATTTTTATATGTGTATTTGTGTGAATTTAAAACATATATTGTGGTCAGCTGTATGGTTTGGCCTTCTTTGTCCTTTGAAACAAACAGAAATGTGCACGCATGCTCAGCAGTGTGCATGGTCATGGTTTTGTGTGCACAACCCTCCCCCATGCAGTGGTTTTGCTTTCACAGGTGGTTCCCCTTTCCCAGAGAAGTGGTGTTCTCGAGTGGTGCTCAGGAACAACTCCCATTGGGGAGTTCCTTGTGAACGCTGAGGAAGGAGCTCACAAGAGATACAGGCCAAAAGATTACTCTGGTTATCAGTGTCATAAAATAATGCTGGTGAGTCAAAATAACTTAAAAAAACACCAAAAAAATTGCTGGTTCATAGTATTTACCGTGGTGGGTGGAATTTACAGAGAACTGTGTACTATACTTTTAGTATATCTAATAATAAATATGACCAGTGGCATGACATGAATAGATATTCAGACTTTTAGTTCAGTTCCACAGACCACCTCACCATAAGTTTAGAAAATTGCAGACAGGTTTACCTGTTACTTTATAGATACTCATGATTGTGCAAGAAATTGTTTCCTTTCAAATTGCTTTGGTATGAACAGGATAAAAGTATATTTAATTTTGGTTTTGTGCAGCTATTGCATGGGAATGAGTGAGAATGACTTTCTCACAGTGACATGAAGCCATCAGTTAAGCTGAGGTGCCGGAACAGAGCACAAAGAAGGGAAGTGTCTCCCAACAAGATGCATTTACCTGTACGTGCCTACCTGCTGCACCTCTGCAGAGAAATAGGAGTGTGGTTTTTTCCCATGTTTCTTAGCCTAGGAGTTCTATATGAAAATAGAATTGTTTAGTAAAACAGATAGGTAGGTGCATTAATAATTGCGGTAAAAAAGACAATAATTCATAGCTCAGAAAGAGAAAGAAGTGAGAACAGTATTTGATGGAGGGAAGGTGGGTAGAAAGGAGGAATTTGTTGCTTTCAAAGGAAGAGGTCATTTTCTTCCAAAGCAGTTAGTCATGGGTAAAATATTTCTTATGTGTTTAAAGGAAGCCCAAAAGAAACATCCTGAAGAGAAATGCAGAATCTTCATGGAAGTCTGTGAGAATTTTCAACCTGTGTTTCGGTATTTCTGCATGGAAAAATTCCTGGATCCAGCTGTGTGGTTTGAAAAACGATTGGCATACACTCGCAGTGTGGCTACATCTTCTATAGGTATCATACTGAATTATTTACATTGGCTTTTTAGGTTACATAACCAAAGAGTTTATAGCATTTCAGAGTTAGTAGCTGTCCTGCTTTTGTCACATGTCAGAAAAGGTGTAGTAGGGAGCAAAAAATGCCACTAACACCAGCATTGTTTTTGTAATTAAGTTTTCTGATTTTTTACTCAGCACCCCGGTATCTACTGCATAAGAAAGAATTAAATTCTGTGTTTCTTATTTTATTTGGCAGTTTGTATTTTTAGGTTTTGGTAGGCTTTTTTCTACATGACTTTATTTCTGTTTTTTTGATTTAATATTTATTCATTTCATGTGTGGCTTCAAATGTTTTGGCTGAGTTGAAAAGCTCGATCTTTTACTTTCTTTGCACTCACATTATTAGCCATGACTGAAATGGTTATTTAGGCTCTGACATTTTTCATTTGGTTTTCCTGTCATAATAAAGAAGTAGATGTACTTGGATTGTGGATTTTCTTTGGATGACTCAGTTGAGTATTGAGTCTCTGGAAGACATTTGTTAGTAAATTGTATATATTGCAGTAGATCCCATTTTAGATGCTAACATGTTTATATACTCCCTTTTTACTGAAAAAAAAAGGTAAATCTACAATTTAGCAGAATTCAGGTGAAGTTGGAGTTCTTCTACATTTAAGGACAGTAAACCACTGATACAGGCTTACATGAAAGATCTTATAATTTGGATCACTGGAGGTTTTTAAAATTGATTTAGACAAAAGTTGGTTGGTTGGTTGGGGGGTTTTTACTATCCACAGTAATAATAAACCTAATTTTATTATGCACTTGCTTTTAATTTTTAATATTTTTTGAAAGCTGCAATATTATCCGACAAACCAATCTACAAAGAGAAGTGGGCAAGAAATCTGTGGAGTAGAGAAAACAATGCACATCCGTATGAGAATAACCTTTTTGCAATTGCATTCGGTCAACCTTTTCTTTTTGGATTTGTGGAATGGCATTTGCTCTTTTCTTGGATAAAATCTCTATATGGGGGAAGAAATATTCTCACTTTCAGTTCTTTTGCACCTATTACAATGATACCAATAATCTTTCTTAAGCTTTCTCTGGTTTTTATGACATCTAAATATGGTTTCAGCACTTATATTTTTGTTTCAGTTGGCTACATTCTTGGACTTGGAGACAGACATGTTCAGAATATCTTGATAGATGAACAAACAGCAGAACTAGTGCATATAGATCTGGGTAAGTGGGACAGGCAAGAGAACCTTAATTTTTCTTTACTTTAACAGTTTTTTAAACATTTATTATCCTTTCATTTAGGAGTTGCTTTTGAGCAAGGTAAAATCCTTCCCACACCAGAGACTGTTCCATTTAGATTAACCAGGGACATTGTGGATGGAATGGGTATTACTGGCGTGGAAGGCGTCTTCAGAAGGTAAGTGCTCCTGTATTGCTCAGGGATAAGGAGGCAGCAGAGTATTTCCAGCATTGTGGTAGTCACATGTTAAATAGTTCTGATGCTTGAGAGGAGACTCAGGTTTCTGGTGATAATACCCAAACCTAAATGCTGATCTTTAACTCACGTGCTTGTATTTCTAAAACCAGTTACAAGTTCATTATTGTTGCTCAGTGTTTCATATTCTTCACTAGCTGATGGGTTATTGTCACCCTCTTGTGGAACTCAGGGAGGGCTCAGTGTTTCCAAAGGCTCCCCAGCTAACCATTGATTTAGAATGATGATTTTTTTTCTCCTTCAGAATTATGCATTTCTTTCAGAGCTATACTATATATTTGGAGCTGTTAAATTTCTTTGAACTAATTTGTTTTGACTAATTTCTGTTTAGTTTTATGTAAGTAATTGGGAGTCTTTTTCCCCGTTTGGATTGTATATTTTATATCACTTTGCAAGTGTAAAATACAAATTTCACAATAGATCTGAACTGCAAAACAGAAAAATCCCAAAAGAGTTGAGTTTCTGTCAACCTTCATCTTATTTTTCTGTGAATGACGCAAGGGATTCCTAGAAAGTAGGATATTTCTCTCATTCTAGACTTCAATGATGTTTATGAATGTAATACTTGCAACCCCCAAATTTCATGTCTTTAAAAAAGTACCTAGTGTAAGTGTTGTCTTTCTAAGGCAGCAGTTGATGTTAATAGGCAGTTCCTAGTACACCTTTGTCCCGTGAAGGAGCAGTCACTGCCACTTCTAGTCTAAAACTGATGCTCTCAATTCACAGTTTTTGTATAACTTCGGAAACTTTGTCCTGTGATTCAGAAAAGCATGAAGTGTTTGGGTCCAGCTGAAGTAAATACAGTGTAAAAGGCCCTGGTGCAGATGCTGTTTCTGCCTCAGCCAGACTGACTTGTACTCGAAGTACAGGTGTAAGTGCATAAACAAGGCACGGCTGTGAACATGCTCTGTTAACTGGTGCATGTGTTCTCATCCTGAAGTAGACAGGAGGCCCAGGCCCTCTCCCACAGGAGTACCTGTCCCATAGGAAAGTTTGGCATTCCTTCCACGAACTTAGTTTGCTTGGGAGTGAATGTAGGTGACCACTTCTGCATCAAAACTCATTGGAGACATTTCAGAAATTGCTTATGGTCTGGCTACTGGATCTGCTCGTTTCACGTGAACAACCCTGACAAGATTCTCCAATGTGTTGCAGAGCACCTCTGGCACATGTTTTCATCCAGCCAAGCAATTGGGGTTACTCTTAGGTTAGAAATTAAGCTTTAAGTGGAGTACAAATATCCATTATTTAAATTACAAAAGTACCATTCCATTGTACCAGAAAGAACCTAAAAAGAACTGTAAAATATTTTTTAGATGCTGTGAGAAAACAATGGCTGTTATGAGAAATTCTCAGGAAGCTTTGTTGACTATTGTAGAGGTAAGCATTTTTTCATTCTTTTGGACAGTAACCTGTCAGAATGTCTTCAGTCTTTATCTTCATATGCATCACTACACCAAAGACTCTTTTAGGGTGTTTCATACTGAATTTGATCATAGTGGTGTTGGCCAGATTTGTTAATTCATGCAATCTTTGATAAAGTTGTAACCAGTTTGCATTTTCTCTGGGAACTCTTTCCTTCAGACAGTTTTTCTCTTCAATACCTAAATGCTTCTAGCCATAGTGCAACACTCCCAGCAGAAGCAGCACCGATTTGAATTAAATCCTCTTTGCATAAGTCACAAAGAAGACAAAGAAACTAATTTTTGAAAGCAGCTTATACTGTGCATTAAAAGCTAATGTTTGTATTTAGTGCCTAGCAGAGTATTAAAAATTGACCTGTTCACTGCTGAGGTGGGACTGAGTGGCAGAACTGAGTGAAGTGTGAACAATGTAAATATGTGCAAATGATCAGAGGCAGTTTTGTTGTTGGATCATCTACCAAGCAAGTTAGCCCAATTCTATTGGTAAAAAAACCAAAACGACCCAAAACACTCAACCTCCTAACATTGTGGTTCATGTGAGCATTACCAACAGTGCTAGGGCACTGAACTAGCTGTAATTAACAGTTTAAATAAAAAAGAGGTTTATTTGCTGTGTAGGTGCTGCTCTATGATCCTCTTTTCGACTGGACCATGAACCCCTTGAAAGCTTTGTATTTGCAGCAGAGGTCAGAGGATGAGGTTGACATGAACTCTACACTCGGTACTGATCCACAAGAACCTAAAAGAAAAACCAGGTGCCAGATTTTTTTCTTATCCTCTTCCTGCTGCACTGCTGCCTTGCTTTATGGTTTTATCACTGGGTGTTGCTCCTGTTGCTCAGGATCCATATCTAGAGCACCTGTTTTTCTTTTTTTATTTTGCCAGCAGTGACGACCAGAGTTTTAACAAAGTGGCTGAGCGTGTTCTCATGAGACTTCAGGAGAAGCTGAAAGGTGTTGAGGAGGGAACAGTGCTCAGTGTGGGAGGGCAGGTGAACCTCCTCATACAACAGGCCATGGACCCTAAAAATCTGAGCCGACTCTTTCCCGGATGGAAACCATGGGTGTGACTTGGAAGGATCCAGCAAGCTTTAAGAAGAAACCTACTTCTATGCAGCAAGTGTCTTAACATTTCAAAATGGTATTTCACAATTAAAATTTTTATCAGAAGCAACTATGAAGCCTTATACGTATTAGCATTTGGTGGATGGTTTGGGGGTTTTTTCAATAACCTGTTACTGAGAAAACATTTTTTGTTCTGCTTAGGTTCCTCATACAGTCTGAAACACCAAGCACTGCTCTGGTGTTCCTTGTGACCCACAAGGATTTTGCTTGGGCATACTGGATGTGTTGTATTCTGAAAACATGAGATTCATCACTGTTGTGTATCTGTTAAAGAGCTGGAGCCTTGTATCTGGTAATTTTGTGTGGTAACGTGAGTGTGTAGAATGGATGATCCAAAAACCAGGAGTCATGAAATAACTAGCTAAAGTACATTTCCAAAGAGGGGGTTATACTTCAAAATAATGCCATGGTGAAAGAAAAGAAAACCAGATAACCTCATGTGTAACAAGCCAAGGGTCCTTGGGGTTGAGTTTTTTAAGCTTCCTTTAAATGGATGCTTCTGTATATAGATGTAGACTATAGGCCGAGTATGGTATGGCTGCTTTTTTTCCTGTTGTAAATTAAATTCTGTTGGTACTTTATTTTTATATTACTCTGCTAGTATAAAGCAAGAAAAAATATTTAGCTTTTGTTGCTCAGACTTCCTTGATAAAATATATTGACTAGTGAATATAATGAAACTTAGCATATCAGAAACGCCTGTGAAGCGAACAGTTGCTCTGTATCTGGAATAAACACCTGTCAGAAACATGGAAGTTGTACTTTGAGCACAAAAATCTCGTTCTGATTTCACGTGGTTTTACAGAAGACATTACTCCTTCTTAAATATAAGACATTGGATAGTGAATGTGGATAGTCAGAGAATTCATTCAAATAATGGTCTAACTGATAGTAAATATCTAACTGATATTTAATAAATCTTCCCAAATCATCTTTAACTTTAAAATATGAATAAAGTTTGCTGTGCCCTCACATTATCTTAGTTTACATTTTATGCATTTTTAGAGCAGTATAAGTGAAAAACTCCAGTTCCAATCAGCATTTCATGGATTTTTATTTGTACAGTGTTTCCACAATTTTTATACTGTATCTTTATAAGATATTGTCTACATGGCAAAGTGAGCCTTTTGTACTGTATTTTCATGACGCTGACATAAATTTCTCTTGATCCTTGGAACCAAAAGCACATCTGGATTTTTTTGTGGGGAGGAACTATCATCCAGAGCTGCAGTGATGTTTGCTCCCTGAAAATGAAACTTAATTGACAGAGCACACACTCTTTATGTGAAATTTAAAGGACACGTAGGAAAGGGAGAAAAGTCCTATCAAGCAATGGCAGGTAGGAAAGGACTAAACAAAAAATCCTTAAAGTGGGGGGTTTTTTTGTTTTCTTGGAGACGGTTTCCGGTCCTTTGGCTGTGTGGTATTTGCTTCACAGGCTATTTGGGCTTTGCTCAGGCTTGCATCACAGCAAGCACTGGTTTTATAGAAAGCTAGACAGATATCACATAGAAAGTTCCTTACTCTGTGATGCTTTGGTCAGCATTATGGAATAAATTTTTCTGGTGGGCAGGATTAATGTCTTAGTATCTTGGAAAATTCCGTTATGCTGTGTGAGATAGCAGCACCTAAAGTGACAAAATGGCAGTTCCTTAAAGTGAGTGAACTGCATACAGTTGTGATTCTGTGCATCATTTAATGAGGGATGGTTAAGTAGTGTTTCCTCATCCATTATATAAGCACATATATATTACTGAAGTATCTACTTAAAATACTTTCATCTGATAAAAGTGGTACCTAATTCCACCAGGTCTTTTCAGTTCTCACCAGCCCCTCATAGGAACACATAACATTATGCTTCCCACTTTCTATTAACCATTATAGTATTTTTGTACAGTATATCAGTAAAGGGAGAGCGGATTCCTGCTTTTATGTGATTTTTTTTCCATCTAGATGTGGATCTTTTAGAGTCTCATCAAAGTTGTTAACACTTCCATACAAAATCCAGCTTTGCCTCCACATACGCTTTGCCCAAACTGTCTGCATCTGGGGTAGAGAGTTCTTGAGATTTCCCGTAGAGACAGATTTTCATTTCTAGACAACCAAACATTTAGTTACAGGTGTTTCTCAAGCCACTGCAGAGAGAATGATGGCTTTGAAGACTCTGTCCAAAAGTGTTCCATAGAGATTTCAGAATATATAAAATAAACAACTAATAAGGCAGTTGTTCTTCATCTCTCATGACACACCTGGAATTTCCAGACACCTTCCAGTCATTTTACCCCTGAGCTTATGTTTGACTGGACACTGCTGTTGCATTTGGGCCCATTTGGAAAATTTGAAACTACACTGTTGTACATCAGCTGAAGCTTGTGGTGTGCACGTTCCTCAACATAACTTCTAACCCCACTGTTCCTTAAGGGAATTTAACTTCTTACCAGCAAGGTCACACATAAATGTTATCAACACTATCATTGTTTGATAGAGAGTTAGTTTGTCCCCAGGTCTCCAGCCCTGCTTCCCAGCCCTTAACATGCCTTGGGAGTTCTGGATAACACTTGTCAACAGGAGAGCTTTTGCTCAAGTGAGTGCTTCCCATGGGCAGCTCCCAAAACAAATGCTTTCATGGAGGAGAGACTCCTGGATTGTCCTATCCTGTATTCAAGCAGCTGGCACTTCAGGACTAGAGCCGTACTCCTCAGTTAAGATTTTCATTCCACAGAGTTTGCCAAGATACCTGAAATAACTCCCACATCATGTAAGTCTTTAATTTGAAAGTAACATCACCTTACTCAAAAACTAAGAGTTAAGTCAATTACCCTAATCAGTCATAAAAAAATGAAGCAATGTCTAACCAACCTCATTAGTTATCTCTCATTCCTCTTGGAGTGTGTTCCTCTTGGTTTGTGTTCCTTTTTTCTACCAGACTATCTGACTGTGCCAATAGACCACGTCCAAGGGTGCATCCCTGTCTGGGGCTCTTTTGGATACCATGTACACCTACTGCTTTGGGAGGTCAGCTTCTGAAATACCTCTGTTGCAGACCAGTCCGCAGTTGTTGCTGGTTTAGGATGATGCTGAACCCTGTGTTGCATGAATGGGGTGTAACGTGAGGTTATCACGGAGTGCTCAAGGATATAAACCCTGTTGAGCCAAACCCCGTGCAGTGCTGTCCACTGTCCCTTTGGCACCCTGTTCCTGGAATGAAGTCTGACAAACTAAAGCTGAGTAAAAGCCAACTGGTGCTGCCTGAAGCAGAGCCCATAAATTAGGCGACTACTGAGCAGTGTGGAAAATCGGGGATCCAGCTTGCTTGACCCATGGTCCTCAGGCACGCTCCCTAACCCCTTTTATTTAGCAGGATAGGCAAAGACTTCAGTTACGCAAAATCCAAGGTGAATTACATGGTTCCTTAGGGCTGATGCTTCAGACAGGCCCTGTGGTTAGGCTTCATCTTCCCTAAAAGCAATACTGGCTGCAACAAAATGTCCCCTCATCACCTCCTCTCCTGAGGAGCTTCTGTGTGCTGTCAACTGCCAGCAGTAAAGCACACAGCCTTGGACAGAGAGAGAGAAAAATCAGAGTTTACAGGGGATTATTTTACATTTAAGTAAATATTACGGAAACTGGTTAAAGATTAAAATTCCTAGTAATAAGCACTAAAAATAAGGTATCACTTTGTAACAGCTTTTCCAGCTTTCAGTATAAAGTTTGAGCATTTATTCAGCAATCTACTATGCAGAAGTCTAGTGCTGTGCTATGAAGAAATGCGTTCTGAAAAACTAAATTATTGCCAATGCATTTTGAGCAGCACATTGACATTGGTGTTTATGAACAGCAGAGTCCACTATAAAGCAGCTGACACTTGCGTTTTCAGTCAGGCAGTGCTTGTGTAGACATCTTCTACTGCTGAAATTACAGCTCCACGTCACAATGGAGTAGAGAAAATATAAACAAATAACTAGCAAAATTACCACTTAGGATTTGTATCCATTGGAAAAAGGTCTTTCTCAGAGAAAAAGCAAACTTACTGGTGTTACATCTGGTCCTAATATGAAGTTTGTTTCTCTTTCTTGAAAGGGAGTAAAAGCCTCTGTTCTATTGAAGTTATGGTGTGGAATCTGAGTCAATTCATATGGATCATGCTGTGACTTGACTGGAAGTCTAAACAAAAGAGTAGAAATGCAAGTAAAGATAACAATTACATCTCTAAAATTACACTATACCTATACCTACTGCAAACCCTTACAACACTAACTTAAAACTAAAAAAACAAAATCAAAGCTAGAGACAGTTCTATTTGTGCTATAGAAATGGAGACAGAAGTGAATTAACTTTCCATAAGATGGCACATCTAACAAACTGATTTATGTGATTATGAGACATATCTAATATCAATGCGCTGGGGTTTGGGTCTTTTTTTTTTTTTTAACTTAATAATTTCTACTTAACATTGTTTCATTGTTTAAAATAAAAAATTGTCTCACAAAATCAGTTTGTTGGCCAATTTTTTTTCCAGACAGCAGTGCAAGTCCTAAATTACATCAAACAATTCAATTATGTCAGTATAAATGAGAGGAGAATCTGGTTCTTTACATGATTTTGTTTTGGTTTTTAGACTTGCCTCACTACCTTAATCAGTTGATTATGCTAACACACCTATGCATTGCATAATGTGTAAGTAGATCATACACACTAAAAGCCCCTTGGCTATGTCAAAACACAGAAACTGATGCCCTATCAGCACACAGCTGTCCTACCAGTGTAATTAAAACCAGTTTTAAATCAATTTATTTAGGTTTGTGGAAACCACTGTGGGTGCAGACCTCCATGTGACACACATCTCATTATAATTATCTCTTATCTGTTCACCTTGATTCTGTCCTTTGCACACAGGGTCTTGTAAAGCACTGACAATACGTGAGGTGTTGTGTTAAGGTGGACATTATATACAGAAAGATAAACACAGACCTTTGAGCCTCTGGCTCTCCTCAGGATATACAACCATTACTTAAAGCAAAAGTGTCCTGTCATCATTGAGTTCCAAATTGCCAGTTTTACTGTATTAAAACATAGAAGTCAGCTTGTGGGCTCCCTGTTTCTCACTGTGCTCCTCAACTTTGTTTCTCAGTCCTACACTGTTTTTTGAGTCTTGATTCTAATGTTTATACAGGCTGTACAGTATCTTTTTTTCTTAATTTCAAAAGCTGTTACCGAATGTGACTTTCAGTCTGTCCCTCCCATACTTCACCCTTTGTTTTCTGGTTTCATTACAGCATTTGCATCACAATATCTGCGTTACAGTTGCAGCTGAGGGGTCTTTTTGTAATTTGTTGCTGTGAAAGAACTACTCATCACTTAATTATAGGCATGCTTGAAGCTTTTAAAGTTAAATAATACTTTAAGAAATTGCATGTCTATAAAACCATTTTACGAAATTAATATGATGGCATTAAAGATAATTTTACATTTCTACCCTATTGCATTTTTGAATTACTCTTTATTAGAAATATGAATGTGTCAGTAAGAAAGTGTTCCAATTGACTATACACCAAGGAGTTTAGTGGATTTCTTATCTGGAGGATGAGGCTGTTACAACATTTTCTCTGTATAAAATAAGTCTTATTGCTGGCTGTCACAATGCACTTAACATATCCAATTTATTAATAACTCATTATTTTGATATTGGTCTTCCAAGTCTCTCTATGAACTAATTAGAATTTACTGAAAATGCTTTATCATCCACTAAGAAGGAAATTAGGGCTTCCTTGTTGTAGAGTGCTCAATTTTTTATGATCTTAAAGTGATTTATCCTTGTGGATTAATGCAAACCAGCTGTTTCTCGTGAAAGATTCATGAGACTACTCCCATGTATTGATGTGTGGCCTTTGTCACATTTTTGTTTTGTACAAGAAGATGCTATTTCCTAATACTGGTAGTGTTAAATAGAAAGAAAGTGCTGCAAATGACAGCATTTGTGGCCATTTATGAGATTGTTTCTTTTCAAAAAGTACAGTCAGAACCAAAATAAAATCTAAAGTAATTAACTGCATATGCAGTTTATTACAATTTCCCTTAACAAAACCATATGGCAAAAATAAAAGAAAAGAAAATGAGTTAACCCTGTGAGTAATTCAAAAGTATAGATGAAGTACACAGAAATCTTGACTGCAACAGCTGCACGTTTCAAACCAGGCTTTAATGGACGGTTGAGGCTTAGAGATTGAGCTGACACTGCCCTGCTACTATTGCTGTAGAGGAGGGTTCATGGCAATAATTGCGTGTAAGACCACTGTGGAAAGAGAGTGAAGCTTTCTTTCACAGTGTCCACCTACATGACAAGAGTGACAAGTATTTTCTTATTTTCTCAAAGGCGAATTCCCCCTGAGTCTGGAGCGATGACCACTGAACTTTAGAAATAAATACTGAATCATGATTGGTAATGATGAGTCAAGCACAAAATATTTGCCTTTCATTCTACCTTCATCTGGAGTTCTAACTCACTGCATAGATTGGATGTGTTTTTTTCTCTAGAAAGTTATGAAAGAGTTCTGTAATTCCTACTTACACAGCCTTTCCTTACTTCACGTTAACACTTACTAAAGGGGATAATTTTGTGAAAAATAAATACCTTTTTCACCCTGTCCTCTAGACTACAACTTGAACAGTCGTCTAAGCAGTGCCTAATGCTTCATTATCCTCATGTATAATTGAATTGAGGTATATTAATGACATTTTGTTCATAAGGCAAAGTTAAATCAGGAGTAGAAGGTGGTTTGGGACAGAAATCAAATAATTATGGAAGAAAAGCAGAAATTTAGTAAAAATCCCAGAGAGCTGGGCAATTAATTAGCTTCCCTCCAGCAATTTCAGGTGTGGTAGCCATAATACTTAGTTGATATTACAAGTTATTTAAATACCAAAAATCAAGAGACAAGCATTTTATGCCTAAATCAAAGCAGACACATGTACTAAGACACTTCAAGTAAAAGAACATTTAAGCATTTCATACAATTTTTCAAGTCCCCCTGTAGCACCCAAGTCAGAAGCCTACTCACCATAGGCTCACTCAGTAGCTACCAGAGCTACAAAGGTACTTCCCCAGAACAATTTCACCACAGCTAAGATATTAATTGCCCTGCAGAGATACCAGTTTCTTCCTGTTGGCTACCTAGAGCCAACAGCTCTCTTCCTTACAGATACTTCTCTGCTAAGGGACCAAAGGCAGGTGAAAAAAATCCGGCCACTAAAAGTCTTCCATGAGAATCAGGTGAATCTGAAATCAATAGGAAAACTAAGATTGAGTTGGGAGGGAAAAATAAAGAAAAAGATAAATGTTTTAGTAGAAGCAGACCTCCTTTAATAATTGCATTTAATAAATGCGAATATTCTTAATGCTTTCATGCAGTGGCAATTTTGTGCATCCAGAATGAATACCACAGAGAATATCACATACGGTAAAATGATGCTTACAGTACCTAGCCTGATTTTGATGACAACATCTGCTGCAACACCTAGCAACTCTGCAAGTAGAAAGATAATAATCTGTAATGCTTGCATGCTACAGCGAAATTAGGTCAGAAAGCATACTACTGTGAATACTCTTTCAATTACTTGGCAGTACTTGCAGAAACAGGCTCTTGATCAGGTTTAGCCCTTTAGTAGAGAAACTAGAAAACTTGCAAAACATAGTGAGGTTTCTAGCAGGCAGACAAAGCTGCTTAAAGAATACACAATCTACAGTCTCACAGGAATAAGCAAAGGAAGTCAACTGGGCTTATAAATATTTCTATAATTATCAAACAGCTTTCAAGTGGCTTGTAAGAAATGAGTTCCAGTCCATTATAATTAATTCTAAAAGATGGCTTCCTTCTGTGTGTTTAGTTTCTTCCGTTCTTCCTTCCCTTTAGTTTTGTCTGTCTTTACTTTGATGTTCTGCTTTCTTTTCCCTTGGATCATAGTTTCGGTTGTTTTCAACCTCACAGTGCATCTGTAACTGTGGGATGCAGAAAAGACTGGGGGCAATAAAAAATAACAGTTTGATTTATAGTACTGTAATGAGCCTTATTTTGCACACTGCCACAACTATAAAGCAGTGAGACAGCCAGTAGCAGAACCCAACAAGCCACTAGTAGAATGTAAATATCTTCTTTGCATTGTACGCTGCAACTTGTACAGCCCTCATCTCCTGAGGGCAAATCCTCCTCACCAGAAGAGGAAGATCTGTTCCTCTAAAACCTGCAAATTCTTTGTTGTAATGAAATGTGTGTGTGTCCTGTAGAGGAAGGCAAATATACCAAATAAAAAGTCTTTGTAACATACAGTTGTGGAAAAAGCTGTGAACCAGTTTTCTCATGTCCAACCTTAGAGAATTTAAGAACTACAGTCCTTGAAATGGTCTAATAAATTGTATTCATGTAAGAGAAACAGAACACATTTTTAGAAGAAATAGTTTATTTTTATATTAGAATAAGCTAATAGTGAGAATAAGCTTTTAGAGAGAAATATGTACCAGTATAAAGTACAGTCGCATATTCACTCCTTTGAAAGTATGTTGCAACAGATCCCTTAGTTTATTTTTTTCCTGAAAATTATGACTGCATGAAATTCAGCTCTTTTTCTGCAGCCTGGATTTACGGAGCTACTCCGAAAGATAATGCTCTAGTCCTACCCAATTTTTTTTTAAATAAAATCAGGTCATCATATCCTTTCTTGCATTCTCTTCTAGCTACAAGTAACTACTTGTGACCCTTGAAGAATTCTCTTCCTCCTCCTTTTTAAGTAATAGCAGAGGATATGTGTATGATTGATGAATTAGAATCATCTGTTGGATAATGAAGCATGTAGGACAGGCCCTTACTTCTGGAAGGATGACCTCTGTAAGTGCATGACTCTAAGGAAGAAAAGAAGGACATGCATGGAAGGAGAAAAGCAGGAATAATGAAAGGCAAAGCAGGCGGAAGCAGGTTTATGAGTGGCCTTTCACAAGAGCTGGTCCAGAAAACACACTTGGGTATCATTAGAGAGAAGAAGGAAGATGAGAGGTGAACTTGAGGCTGGACAGGATACTGGTGAGAGTTTGGAATAATTCTGTGATCATTCTTAAGGTTGGGATACACAGGATTTTGGGCTCTTAGGCACATGGTGTGAGTCTTGGGGTATCCTGGGAGCTGGACACGATGACCCTTGTGGGTCCCTTCCAACCAGCAGCTTTCATGAAGGCCACAAAACGCTGTCCTTGTGCCTGAACAGTGAAACCACCACCATTTTACATTTCTGAGTCTGTTCACCTTTCCACAGTGCTTGTTTCCCCCTCAGCCTGGCAGACAGGTGTAAGCTGAAACATAAGCTGAAACTCATGTCATGACAGGACAAATGAGCTTCCCACCAGCTGGGAATGAGCAGAGAAACCCACTTTTCTCTGAGGATCAAGCCAGGAGCGGGGAGTGACTCAGAGGGACGTGGCGCTCATGCAGCAAGCCCTGCCTGCTCCAGGCCAGGGGTGTTGGTGGTTGCCAGGGAGCAACTCTCAGCCATTTTATTTTTAACTTGATGTTTGTTTTGTATGATGCTTCTATACTGAATAGTTTTAGAGTTTGAATTAGACTTGCATCAAGAACGTTCAGGAAGGAGAGCATTGATGAGTATCCTCCCTGTCAGAATATCTAGTTTCTTAGTAATATAAGAAGAAGGAAATAGTACTGAGTGTCAACAAAGTAAATTTTATCACCAATTAAAATGACAGTTGAAGATATGCAATTGCATCTCCCGATGGATCTATTTTAAAATGGATATGTATGTCCCTTTGCATTTTTATGTAATGTCCATCTCTTTGGTGATGGACACCAAAATAAGCAGAATCTCCATTTCTTAAATCAGAGGTCACCAAATACCCTAATAAATCCCTCTATTTCTGTATAGCCTGTGACCAGCTGGATATTGTAGCAGCATGTGTGCTACTTTGACTTTCTTTGTCAATAATGTGAAGACCTGATAGATGACTATCATATTTACACTGTGGATCCAGCTCCAGGTAATGAGAAATTTTACATGTATCAGAGAAAGAAGAAACTTTATTTCATTTTGATTGATTAATCCTTCTTACCATGTAGCATATTATCCTGTATTATTTACTTTCTCACAGGCAAAAAAAGTAACTCAAGTTTTTTACTTTAAAATAAACCTCTTAAATATGGTTAGTGTTGTTAGATCAGCTAGATAGATAAAATCAGATAAATAAAAGAGAAGAATGCCAGGAGATACTGTTTCACAAAATCGTTGGCCTTTTATATAACAAAGTTTCCAAATTGTTGAATGAAGAAGAGGACATAAAGCACAAGAAAAAATACACACCCTAGATTTGCTGATAATATTGCAACCTGGTTACAAAGACTTTGAAACAATGATCAAAAAGCTGTGAAAGTAATATAAATTCTGCTTGAAAGCAGGCCCAGCTATACTCACAAGATAGCTTTTGAAACTACTCAGGCCAGTTTTAAGAGCCAACTCTTGCCAGAGGCCTTCATCTTCATCAGTATTCCAAATTAAGATTTATTACAGAAAGCAATTACATGTAATTTAATATTAAATTAAAATGCAAAGCTAAATCCAGACAAGTATTAGTCTGACAATATAGGAAGAATACAAATGTGGGTGCAATATTATACAAACAGGCAGCAATAACTAAAAATACATGACATTGCTCAGTGGAAGAGCAGACAGGACCCTGTAATGAGCACTAGTTTACCTGAAAATACAGGGGCTGGTTTCCCTCCTGTAAGTGAATTCTACTTGATAATGAGAAGATGCCAGGAGAGCTGCCATGGCTCTTAGATCTTGAGATGCCAGCCGAGGGAATATCTGCCAGCTCCATGCAAGTGCTGCTGTGAAGTCAAAACACTAATTTTGTCACTCATTACTTGTTTTCTTTGCTTGCTTTCTTTCACAAAGAAAAATCCATCTCAGCAATCAATGAACAACTGATTCTTCATGAATGGATGATTTTTTTCAAGAAGGGGAAGAGGAGAAACTTCATAGGTTTTGATTCAACCCAATACACAATATTTTTTGTGTGAAAGATAGCCCTGGCTTAGTTTTATTCTGTGTTCTTTTCAGGCAACCACTGTAAGTCTTTGAGCACTATTAGAATGTATTTATTTAATCAGAAAATATTTATTTCCCATGCAATTGCTGAATATGGAAAATTTTAACCATTTTTTAACTTGGGATAATACAGCGTAGTGATCCACTTCAAGTCCAAAATAAATAAGCTGGTTAATTAACAGAGTTTTGCAGTAAAAGCCAAACCATTTTACATGAGAAGCCCCAGAAAAGATCTGAATTTATTCTTACTTATTAAATTGGGTTACTTAAGTGACCAGTATCATAACAATTTTCTCTTTCTCTCTAGAATTAAGAATCTGTTAGGAACAGACCATGTTGTTCTCAGAAACAAGCAGGAGACTACAATCCGGTAAGATGCAATTTTCAAGGGCCAATTTGATGCATTCAGTGGGAGCTGATATTACCTCTGTTGCCCTGAAAATTACACAATTTATCAGCCACCTTCATTGGGCCTTTCATACCTGGGCAGAGGTTGTTAAAATTGTACTTGATGGCGTAACCATAAGAAATAAACCTGACAAGGAATAAAAGTTTCATCTCCATGGCTTTGCCAGTTATGTATATAATTTCTTATTTGTTTTAGGTTTTTAGCTAGTCTTGACAAATGATGGACTGACTCAAGGGAATTGATTTAGGGGACAAATTGTTAAGCTATCAAATTCCTAGAAATAGGAAACTTCTTAACTAGTTTTAGATGTCCTGTGTCATAACTGTAAAAGATATGCAAGCTAATTTTTCATTTGTCTGTAAACAGTAGGTGCTTTTCCCTTGATTTTTTCACTGGATCAGGTAATCTTCAGGACCTTCTCTATTGTTACAAATTTGAATGCACCCAGCAAAAATACAATGCCGTGTACTCTAATGGGACCAGAGTTTGGCCTTTCTATGTGAACATAATTTGTATTCCTCATCAAAAGTGATTTTTTTAATGGCCTCCTTAACAAGATAATCCATCAAGGAACAGATGACAACTGCACCTAGTAGCCTACTTAACAGATCCAGTTTGACAACAATTACACATTACTGCATGCCATCAAGGCAGGGTGTAACTTAATATTAAATATAGCACAGACATTTGATAGTGGACCATAGTTGCTTGAGAAAGTTGAAGGTGATAACTTCTGAGCAGAATTGCTTGGCTTTGGGGTAATACTGACTTGGGACTGGAATGGAGAAGACATCTGCTGCTTATGAGGGTAGTTCAATTTTCATAATGCTTGATTTTGTGAATGGTGCTCAGAGCTGTGTTCATGAAGGACTTCCTGAAGATTTAATTTCATTCAATTCGTAGGACAGGCATATGATGGTAGAGGAGACCTAGAGGAGAACTCATTAAAATTGTCATCTTAAGTGCACCTACTGCCTGTTTTGAGTTGAAAAATTCACAGAGAAAAGCCAATTTTCCCATGTCCCTCTTAATTTTGAAATACAAGATACCATTGCTAGAGTGTGTTTCTGTGACTGGAATGGAACTGCAATGAGGGAAAAATATTATCTTGCAAAAGAGTAAATAGCAATAGCCATTAACAATTCCAGTGAATGATTCACTATACACAAAGAATTATTAATAGTCAGGAAAAGGTCACAGTTTTTCTGGATCCTTGTGAATATTTTGATTTGAGACAACATTTAATCACAGGGAAATTTGCCTTCCTGCAGGTAGTCAGAATTTGGAAACTATTTCACAAGAAATACTCAGAATTATTCTGCATCTTATGTATGTACTACTTGCATTTAAGTATTGCCAAATATTTATGATTGTTATGAAGTAATAATCTGTGTGATCTGTACCACCTTTAAATGCTTGGGTTTTTTAAAGAATCAAAAGTTAATTTAGTACAAATCAAGTATTTAAAATTTACACCTACTTTCCATGTTCAGTTAGAGGAAGTTTGGGGTCAATGTGACTGTTGGTTACCTTACAGACACAAAAAAATCTTTCAGGGAATAGAGGGAATACCAAAATCTAAATAATATGGAATGGTTGTAGTGTGAAAAGGCATGCTGGAATTTATCAGTGGGGGTTAGTTCATGTTAAAGTACCTCTGTTCCTAAGGCAGAAGGAAGCAGAATTCATTGGCAGAGATGCAGCTTCTATCAGTAACATACATTCCTGACATTTTCTAAATAACTCACCTTGCCAAACAGCCTAAGTAAACTTAAGGACACTTCACAAAATTAGTTGGATCTCTTCTCTATAGGATTTTGTTTGAGTGGTTATGTAAGAGGTATGATGTTTTTTGATTCTTCTGTATCTTATGTTTTAGTAAAAAAAAATCTTGTTGTATAACCCAGGCTCTTACACTGTTTTGAATTACCTAATCATGGAGATCACTATTAGTGTACAGTAATACAGGACAGACTATTCCTGAAGTATCCCTTTAAACTTATTTTTCTTATAAAGTTCAATTCATGCTTTGCCTTCACTACAAAGAACCTCCCAAAGTATCTGTAACAGGCATCTTTCTATAAAAGAGTAACAACTTTTACTGGCAGAGTGTTTTTTTGTTTGCTTTGGAATAATAATGTTTCTTTTTTTCATTCATTAAATTAAATGAACTATACTGACAAAATTACCCTTTTCCTGAGGTAACAGCTGACAGTCTTGAGCAAACGAGCAAGAAGAAAATCATAATTTGGAAGCAAATAGTTTTTGCTCTAAACTATTTTGACTCTGAGAGCAGATTTCCATGTTAAAGTTAGTAAGATACTAGAATATTTTTCTGTTGCAACAGTGAAAAATTTGGTGATGCAAGATGAAATATTTGGTGTTAGAGCTGCAGGATATTAAGATGGTAGCAATCATTCTGATTTATCATGGGTATCAGTCATGAGATGCAGATCTCAGCAGTTGGAGTGGTGAAATAGCTTGGTTGGGCACTCTGGGAGATGAAGAGCAGCTGAAAGTGTGGTTACTGCTGACCCAAAGATTAGCAAAATCATCTGCTAATGGAAAATGACCTCTGTGAGTCGCATGAGCTACAGGGAAAGTTATGGTCTCACAAGGAGAGCTTGAATTGATCTTCTTTCAGACAGGTTCCATCCAGGATAATGTATTTTGTGAGTTTTCAGCAGGAAGGTTATCTTGTCTCACATATCCTGTATCAGGTAGGCCCTTCTGACATCCTGCTGAGCTGCCTTGAGTCTCTCTACACGACACTGCAAACCTGTGCTACAAATGGATCTTGACTGATTGTTTTGGTGTTGGGAGTGGGATGGGGATATGTCATGCTCATTCACCATTGGCCTACAGAGTATGCTAGCGTGTATAACTTATAAAATACATTAATTTTCTCATTGACTGCTTAAAATCAATTACTCTGATGGTTTGTAACTGTACTCACAATATTTTGCAGTTGTCTCATACCTGTAAAGTATATATTCAGCTTCTTGAAAGAGCAAGTCTTGCATTTTAAGTCCAGGCATTTAATGCCAAATCAATGTATCTTCTCTCGTATCTTCTGTGTACTGCATGACTATGATATACTGTGAGGATAGATAGCAGTAATGTGTAATATTAATATATAATTTTACAGCCTTATAAACCAACATTAATACCTGCAAAACTTCGTCAGTGTTATCAAGGGAGACATAAACATGAATAGAATCAAAAGTGTGAGCACAGAAAGGCTACATTGCCTCTTGGAGACACTCAAGAGCTGGATTCATCCTTCTGCTATGTGACTAGATAAATGCTTTTTGTATGACTGAAATGTAGTTCACAGAATAATGAACATCTGGAGGTCATGTAGGCCGAGCTTCATCACCTTGGGGATATGAGTGGAAGAATTTTTTTCCCTTATCTAATTGGAATTTCCCATGTCACAGCTTGCATCTGTTGTTTGTAGGATTTCTGCTGTATCCCTCTACAGAAGCCTGGCTTCGTCTTTACTACACCCTCCCTCTGGAGTTCAGCAAGGTAACCTTTCCTTCGCCTTCTCTTTTTAAGGCTGACCTAACCCTGCTCACTCAGCTTCTCCTCACACACCATGTGCCCCGACCCCTTCATCACCTTGGTGGTCCCCGGGGGATCTGCTCTGCTATGCCAACGTATTTCTTGCACAGGGAGTCCAAAACAGGATACAGAACTCCAGTTTCAGCCTCACAACTGCCAAATAATGGGAAGAAACGTCTGCCTTGACCTGCTGGCCACACTCCTGCTAATGCACCTCTTGCTTACCGCTGTTCATGTGATGGGACTCAATTCAGGAGTGTGCTACAGATGTCCAAAATGACTTCAAACAAACATGCAAATAATCTTTTTTCCCTTATTCCCAGAGCAAAATCCAAAATTAGTGCCATAACTGTCTGTGGTATAGATTTTCTTATTAACAACACAGAAGCACTGTACAAAACTCAAGCATTAGCACTCATACAGCCTCATTAAAATGCTATTAAAGTATTCACAGAGAAGAAGATTCTAGTGGCTAAATCCTGTGAACTTAAGAATATATTAATATAAAATCTTGCACTTCATCACTGCCCTTACACAGAAAACTTTTGAAAAACTGCAGAGCTAAAGGAGCTGATAAAATCGTAGGTTTATATAATGCTTATTTTCCTTATTATAGTTTCTTTGCAAGCTTCTCAAACGTGCTCAAACAGGTGATGTATGTTTTCCCTGTCAGGTCTCCTCCCTAACTAAATAATTCACTTTATAATGTAATAAATGTCGGGCGTATGCTTCCCAGCATGGATGCATGAATCTAACATTCCATCAGGCCAGCTTTGATTACAGGGTTTTTTTAATTATGAACCTACGAGGCGGGCCTGGCACAATACTGTCACCAAACCAGTATACTGGTTATCTTGAGGTAGATCTCATAAAATACAGCCTAAAATATATATGAAATGTTATTTCCTTTCCTTTTCAACAGAGCAAGATTTACTAGTTCTCATTTCAAGATGAAATTGAGGTTCCAAACGTGGGTGCCTAAAGGTATTAGGACATACATATGACATAACATAAAAGCAGTGTTCACTATATAAAACACTGCTAAGGTTAAAGAATTTGAAAATAAAGAACCTTAAGTAAAGGCTCTGTATGACCAACATTTTTGGAAGTCAGATCCCTTCTATGTAGATTCCTATGTTGGAAAACATAGGCCCTGGGCTTTGGGACATTCTATTTCAAACAAATAAACCTGTCTCTGTCATTACTGATAAACCACTGATGAAAACAGAACAGGTTTTCACTCTCTGTATTTAAAAACTGAAATTACTATAGCAAAATCCAGTACTGTGGTATGGTAACCGTTTTTTAAAAGTACCACCAAGAAGAGATTTTTACTCCTTTGAACAGTTGCTGTTCAAGAACTAGTAGAATAATACAAACTAATCCATGTAAGCCATTTAAAGATACTATTAAATGTACGTTTTACACTTTACTTGTGCAAACAGGTTTTACTGACTGTTTAGCATTTCCTGTAACACCCCAGGCCAATGGGTATCATCCCCTCACCAAACTCAAATAGATCTGACATATTTTCTGGCCTGGTGGGGCAACTGTTACTGTTGTTCTCCATTACAATTTCAATTGCATATAGTACCCCCAATGGAACGAAGAGAGACTTTGCCTTACCTTCTTGTATCTTTGGAAGATCAGTAGTTATAAATTGAAACAGATTTCCTAACATTATTACAGACTCATAGTAAAAGTTCCACCACCTCTCTAACGTTCTTTTAATTATGGCAAGAAGATGAATGTAGTCATATTTTTTAGGGTATTTCTTGCCTGTGAGCTACAAATGCATCTGTAAGGCATTCTGTGACAAACTAGTCCTTGCTTTGAAGGGATGCTTATTACAAAAGCAAGGAGTTTTAGAGAAGAATTAAGAATAGGTTTTTTTCCCTTTTCATGAGGGAAGAAAGGAGGGATGAAATATTCACATTTATTTATATTCATAATTTAAATTTTATCTGATTCTTCTTCCTGTTTGAAAGACTTCTGTTTCAAGCCAGGCAAGTTTTCCTACACAGATATTTCCAAAGAACCATGAAGTATGTGTCATAACTCCCCCTATTCTCTCCCATTTTTAAAAATATAAACAGATCATTTTCAGACTCTTGACTTGAAATATGTGGAAAACTTTGTTGTTCAACCATCTGTTATGCTTAACTGCCTTTTCTGAGCATACCACCTTCATAAATACCAGTGAATATAAAATGCACATGGCATAATGGATAATATCACAAAATAAGATCATATCACAGTAAAAATGACTGTACGCACAGAAGGAAAGAGAAGCACATACCCATTTTAAGTGCCAGCTTCAGCAATGGAACTCTGTTCCTGAATTTTGATGTAGAAAATTTTATGTCAGACACGTTGAACATACATTTATAGTCTGAAGTTCTAGGACTGATTGTCATGCTAAATAAAAATACAACCACTATATATATTAGTGATAGAACCACAACAAAGAGGATTATGGGTAGAGCAACAAGATACAGGTTTTTTTCTTAACTTGCATAATGTAATAAATGACTGATGGACAGCTGCATTAACCTCTTTAGAAACCTGACGTTCTTTCCATATTTAGCATACTGAAAAATTTAGCCTTTCTTCCTGTTCTAATGCAGAAATTGTATGAGTTTTATAACTTGCAATGTAGAACCAAGAATGAAGCCTGCCTGAGGTGCAGAGCACTAAACTTTGTGCACCAAGTCAATCAGACAAGTCCACTGTCTTGAGATATCTCAATTCTTTAGTGTAGGGAGAAGTTGGTATCCATGAAAGACATTACCTGACTGTAGTGAGTTGGGAGCTGCTCAGGCAGACTACGTTAGCCAAGATGAAAACACAGAGGACAGAAATGGGTGCTTTTGGGCACTGGTCTGGGTACTGGTTTATGCATTTTGAACTGGACAAACTTCGGTAAAAATCAACAGAGGAGCTGCATCCAGGACTAGGATTTTTCTTCTGCACCACCCAAAGGTACACTTTATTGCAATGTTATGACCAGCTCCTTTTGGCCTTCTGAATTTTGCATTCTTAGCTTCATGGCTGCACAGCTTCAGTGGAATACCTGAAGACCTCTTGTCCAGTCTGGAGCTAAGGCACTGTCTGGAAAAATGGCTTTGAATCAAACCAAGGAGGACAACCAGCTTCCAGTTGCTTAATATGGACTCTAACCCCCACACTATTATAGAAAAGTTAAACCCAGGTGGTCTAAAACTCTGCTAATAAATTTCAGATTTCAAATAGCCTAGAATACTGTAGATGGTATTGTTGAACTAAGGCACAGTACTTCCCTTGGCCTGAAATTCCCAAGTCCCTCTGTGGATCTGTGCCTACATTCACAGATACAGCCATTGGCAGGGAACACATCTTAAGAGTGGCGACTTGCCACTCAAAGCACTGAGACTGTGATAGCTACACAGCCTGTTCTAAAGTAGTATTTGATTCTGGTGACTCACAGCCACGATGCTTATAAACTTACTATTCTAATCTCTCCCCCTCCTCTCTCTCCATTCTCCCCTAAAATTGGTGAGTATTATACCATGTTGTCCATTCTGTTACCTGTCACAAACCACAAAATAATCTGAGAGCAAGACCAGATCCAGTATCTGTAAATCTCAAATATTCATTTTGTCTAGTTAGAAAATTGTTTTGTATACAAGAAACAATGTAACACTGAGGTAAACTTTACGAAGAAATCGTAACACTGTTTTAATGTATCACAAATGCTCCTTTAGAATAACTTGCACTGACTCATGGCAAGATCTTTTGTGGTGACTAGTTCCTCATAATACTTTGGTAAATAGGTCCCATCTGGAACATGAGCAGCACTGTGCTCTTCCTCCTGATGATGCAGTACATAAAACAAATCCCCCAGACACTCCCCATTGCAGGCTCGGTATCTGTCTGGTGGTCGTGGAGCCAAAACTGTGGGAACCAATGCTGTAGATCAGAAGGAGAGTGAAAAAGGATATGAAATGCAAGAAGAATACATAATTAAGAATGTCTGCTAGTGCATAAGTGTCTTAGGTTTCACAGCTTCATGCCTATTCTTGCATTTTAAGTGGTGATTTTCTCCATCCAGTACAGTTACAGATCTTCCCTTAAAGGCTTTTTCCTGTGGCAGTTGCATACTGAGTCCCTGTCATCAGGCTGAGGTACAAGTTCCATTCCATCCCGTATTTCAGGTTTGCTGGCTTGGCGCTGGGCATATTTCTGAAATATGTAAACAACATTTAAGAATGCTATAAGCACCAACATATAATTCATGAAGCAGAATTTTCCTCCTCCCTTCCACTCAGAAGCCTACCTTTATCCAGGCTTCTTATGTCATTGTTTACAACCTCTGCACAAGGTGTCTTTATATAACACACCTACTAATAGGCTCCCTTGCCTCTGAAAACCTCCTTTAATGTTTTTGCCTATTATTAATGGTAACTTGAATATTGTCATTATCTGTGCCTAACCACTTTATGCAGATAATGCACAAAAATGTCATTTTTGTACACTGAACAGTTCCAAACTTTTGTGTCAACCTGTGGCTGCTAAAGCTGACATCTAACTGCACAACAGAACAGGAAAAAGAAATCCGTACCTTCAAAGAAGAGAAATTTCTTTCACTAGAGGCTTGCATTTTCAAGAGAAGAAATTACTATTGCACCTGCTTTCCCCCCTACCACTCTACTAGTCACACTTCTGGAACTTCTTTTCCATGTATTCATTGCTTTGTAGTAGAAGTAGCTCATGATGCAAGTGTGAGAAGTATGAAGGGAAAAGGGAAGAAAACAGAGCATCTCCTACAGCAGATACAGAGCATCTCCTACAGACATCTCCTAGAAACCAAATACCAAGTGACAATGAAAACAGGGCTGACTGGGGATGGAGGCAAATAAAATAAAATTGCTGTTTCTGTAAAATAACTATTATGTCAGGTTGCTTCTTTAATGATGAAGCAGGGTTTAGCAAAGCTCCTACACAGATCTCCTGTGAATATCAAGTACCATGTCTGCTACTGATCTAAGTACAGACTGAATATGAAATTTGTAGTACCAGTAGCAGCTGGGGGGAAAGTAATAAAGTGATCTATTGTACTAACCTGGAGCACTTTATAATAGTAGCAGTAAAACCTGTGAGGCTGAAGTAATTCTCTTGCCATTAATTGTCCTTCTTTAGCAATTTTTCTTGCTTCTTCATCATTTTCCTGGAAAATTCAGATGAAACAAATTAATAACAGAGCAATCAGTGAGTTACTCAAAGCCTGGCGGGTATTAGAAGTTTTATTAAATGGACTATTCAAATCTGCAATTTTATGTGCAATTACTGGTAGACTGCAAACACATGCTTTAAATTGCAGATTTGTCTAAAAATACTGGCTTGCTTTTATTGCCACAACTGGTGCCTTAGGGCTATCAATAATAACTTTCATGAATAACTGTACAATTTTGAAAACTCCGTTGATTACTGCTCTACTGTTTTGTCCAAACCATAAGCCTCTTCAAAATCAGGTCTAACACCTCCCAGACATACTTAATTTTACAGAAGAAAAAAACACAGCTGTTGTGCTGTCCTATGCAATTGAATTCAGTGTCTTCCTTTTAAAAATAACTGCATGAATTCATTATCCTCAAACTCCTTAGGTTTATATTCAAAGTTTTTAGTATTCTCTTCTGACTCCTTATGAAGAACTAGAGTACTCTCAGATGAGAAACTTCTCCTGTGCTTTTTAACCTAACAGCACGTTCACTTAAAGCATAAATGGTGTAGCAGTAACTTCTGCTCTAGTCAGGGCCTAAAAAAGCTATAGCATTAATTAAGTAGTATCTAGGAATCTGGTTGTTTCTTTCACAGTTACCTCTGTCAGTATACTAAGGCTCTGACTCATGAACCCTTCTGCACATACCTAAAATGAACTCTTCAGTATTGCCCTAAATAGAGATGGTTACTTCAATTAAGGCCTTCCCATCTTATAATAACAACAACATGTACTTCCTTTATTCCAGGATCTTGGTGGAGTTCATGCAAAATATGTATGTGGAAATACAAAAGAAGAGAGTATTAAGATAAATTGTTTACATGCTTATCACTTTGAACTTGAATTAGTAAAGGAACTTACCTTAGCCCATTTTATTTTCTCTAGCAAGTCCTCTAAGTTTCTCTTAACTGGAACATAATGTTTCCAAGGTTTTAATCCAATATAAAAGTGTTCATAGTACTGGGAATCTTGCTTCAATACCAGGCTGTCACCCAGCAGGAGGTACGGAAACCTGTAAGCTGCTACAGTGCCATCTACATTCACTTGGTATTTGTACTACAATGTGAAGATAGAGGGGAAAAAACAGGTGAAACGTTTTGTATCAGAATGGGAACACTCCCTGTATAAAATATTACTTTAACAGGCAAGAAATAATAATGTTTATTAATTCTCATCTTCAAACGCGTTTTAGTGTTAAGCAGGTGTCGTTTCATGGCCTCCTGGATAATATAATGGAAAAAGGATTTGTTTTTGACCCCAGACTGACAGCCAAGAACCTTTGTGTCACTTGAACTGCCTGATGGGTATTCCATTGAAGTGTCCTGGGATAGAGCAAGGGATATGGCAGGGAAAGAAATAAAACTAATCTATACTTCAATTCAAACAAAGTAAATTTATTCTGACTTAAAATTACATTATTATGTAGAATAATCTGAAACATGTATTATTATATAAAATAATCTGAAACATTATACTAAAAGTAACCATGAATATACTGCTTTAGCAGATGTTCTTGGCTGTTACAGCATTTCTAACATATCAATCTCTGGAACAGGATTTCAATTGGTATATATTATAATAACTTTATACACAACTCTGTCCCCTTTCCTTTTCATATCTCTGTTGCAGTGGAATTTTTGTGTTAAAATAAAACAAAACCACTCATCTATTTTTCTAACTAATTACTATAAGGAGTCTTTCTGACATCCGTAATGTACTCGGCAATGGATACAAATTGTGTCCATTGTCTTCATATCTACCCCAAATAAAAGAAATCCCAATGGCAAGAAATCCAGTATCTCAATCTATTCAACAATAAAAATCAGCCAAGATGTCTTTCTATAGGTCTTTCTTGGCTTTCTAGGACATTGATTACAGGTGGTTTACCCACCCTGCATGGACCAGTGCACCCAGTGCAGTGTAATTGTTTTGTTTACTGACTAAAAATAACAAAAGTAAGCCTTGTCTTTTCTGTTGGTAAAAACTTGACAGCAAAATCAATCCACAAATGTAATTTTCTTGCTACCTTAAAGAAGTCAAAGAAGCCCATCAGCTGAACTTTCCCCAGCTCTTTTTCTTTTTCTCTGAAGAAGAAATATCCTGTTATTCCAGCATCTAGTAGTTCTGGATTTTCCTTGGATAACTTGACGAGATGGAGACGTTCTTCTCGGCTGTCTCGACCTCTAAATAAAGCTCGCTCAGTTTTGTTTTCCCAGAACGGGCCTGTGAGCAGTGAGTGACAGGGGGAAAGCAAACAGCAGTGAAACGTTCAGGATACATTCAATACTAATAAGGAGCTTGGTGTGACAGTGGCATTACACTCAGAGACATGGTAAAACAGGCACGGGTGAATCCATAATTACTTACTCATCACAGGGCTAAACTCCCAGTTTAGGTCTGAATTTTGGGATGAGAAACTGAGCCACTTATAAAATGAAAATCAGAGAATAGCTTTTCCACTCAACAATTTTGTGTTTAAATAACTTCAACTATTTTGAAAGCTATGTAAGGGATTATAATAAAATATGTAAGGAAGATACTAATAGAGTTAAAGTAATTCTCCATCCATAAAACCTGCCACAATAACCAAATTTCTTTAGTAAAATCTACTTCTGTTACCCAGCAATTTAGTTAAGTCCTTGAGGAATCACTTAACGATGCCTTAAAAAAGAGAATAAATAAAGGCTATGTTTTGTCCTCTAGATACTTATGAAGAGCCTGAAAGACTTAATCTCAGCTCACTGCCTGCTTTGAAAAACATTAAATATGTCCTTCCTCACCCTTCTGCTGAAAATTTCCTTAAAGGAGCTACTAAGCGGAGTAGTCTCTTATTGTTTCCTAATAGGAAAAGCAGCTGCACTACATCAGTAAGCACACAATGCCTCTAACCGATCATTTAATTAAAATATTTAATTGAAAAACTAATAAAGAAAAGAGAAATGGAGAACCAATTAAACAAAATGAAATAACTTCTCACTCAAGTTTTGCTCCTTAGGTGTTGCTTATGCCATTTGTTTGATCCCCAAGTACTCATTAATTTCCTGAGGGTGAGGAAGACACCTGTCAGTAAACTTGACTCTTCTTTCAAAGCTAGAAAAACAATTCAGAAGATCCCACTCTGAGGTATTTTTTTATACAACGTTTACTTATTTGAAAGAGGCTGCAGCATAGTATTAACTTATTTCTTTCAGGATTCAAATTAATTTTTTGAAAACAGAACATTGGGTCACAACACTCTCGGGTGATTAGAATGAACATATTTGAGTCCTTTACTAAGGAGAAAGGCCTTTAAATTATATTTAGTTTTCCTTTGCCAGGTAACAGTAGGTATCTTCTGGATACCTTGAAGTTAAAATTAACCATTATTGCAAACTGGACTTAAATTTTGATTCTAAATTATACACCTCCTTAATGGCAGTGTTGGGAAGTGTTTACAATCTGTAAAGACGAAGCTGCTTGTATTAAGAGATCTCCTAGGGCACTTTGAACTGAAGACTTTAGCACATTATCTCATGCAACTTGCTTCTTTGGTGGAAATCACAAGTTCTTTCTAAATCCATGATCTCTAATTTACCTGTATTTCCCTGAATGGAAAGAAGATCATTTGTGACTCCACGGAGTGTTTCCAGAGTTGAGTGGGTTACATCATATGTTGGAAGGATTATATCTCTTGAATCCACAGAGCCACACCAGGAGATGACAGGTATAGGGCCAGGTGTATCATTAGCTTTCCGATACTCAACTGGCCAGTCTCCAACATTAAGATAAAACTCCACATCAGGAAGACGAACCTAAATATATATCCAAGAAAAGGCAGTAACACCAAGAGAGAAGCTGTTTGTCACTCTTACATATATTCCTCAATTCTCTTCCGTCATGCAGATTCAGTAAACCTACTGGATAGTTCATAGATGTAGCTGTGCTTAAGGTATGAATTCCAAGTTTCTGCCCTGCAAGTGAGTATGAAAGAACACCCAGAGGCCAGGAAACAGCTTGCAGTCAGGCCTGAGCCCTTGCAGCTTTCTGAGCATATTCATTACTGCCGAGGCCAGCCCCCACACATTACCACTAAGATACACTGTTGTCGTGATGGAAAAACAAAAGTCAAACTCTACTTCAGGAATTACAAATCTGAAGATACAACAAATGCAGTACTGCCATATTTAAATATAGCCTGGAGAAGAGACGACTGAGAGGGGATCTTATCAATGCTTACAAATATCTTAAGGGCAGGCTTCAAGAGGATGGGGTCAGACGCTTTCCAGTAGTGCCCAGGGACAGGACAAGGGGAAACAGGCACATACTGAAGCACAGGAAGTTCCATCTGAATAAGAGGAAAAACTTCCTTGCTGTGAGGATGACAGAGTAATGGAACTGACTGCCCAGAGATATTCAAAACGCAGCTGGAGGTGATCCTGTGCAACCTGTTCTGGGGGAACCTGCTTCGGCAGGGGAGTTGGACTAGGTGCTCCCCAGAGGTCCCTTCCCACCCCAACCTTTCTGTGGTCCTGTGATACTGCCTTACCAGCCTTAGAGGATTGAAAGTGATACCTTTCTTGCCAGTGACAGGAACATTTCATCGGAGAACATTTTGAAGTCTGTGTACTTCCCTAAGGAGCGACGGTAGATGCGATTATCGAGAACAGTGTAATGAACAATAGCACCTCTTGCTTGGCTGAACTTTGCTGGGATTTCCTTAAGCATTCGCTGAAGGTCAATGGTGGGAAAAGAAATGAAGTCTTGTGTAATCTGAGGTTCTTGGGATGGACAAGACATAACGTTCTGCCAGACCTCAGGGTCTTCTTCAGGACAGTCACAGTATTCATGATACACTGGTTCTGTGGGAAAAAAAGCACCCAGAGTCTGTATTTGTGATTCTACAGCAATCATAATTTAGACACTACGCTAGCTTGGCATTTTTTATTCCATGTTTTCTAAAGTTTTCCTGGGAAATCATCCTTCCTATAATTTCTGGAATTTAGTAGTGTAACTGAGAAAACAGCAACATTCTTCTCTTTTCAGAAATACTAGACTTTGTGCTATCAGAGTGAAATTAATCTGCAAAATGAAGCTCCTTTACTGTGAACCTGCCAACCACACGGGGGATTCACAACTGTTCTAGCTGTCCACTACCACCACAGCTCAGGAATTGCAGTTTCAAATACAGCCTAATTCAGAACTTTGATACATTAATCAAAACATACCCTTACCTTTCAAAATATAAGGCGATTGAGCTACATGCTGATCACCATAAAGTATCTCAATTTTTAAGCCTTTTGTGACACTCCCATACATCCGATACCGCATAAGAAATGTACCATCATTTCTATCCAAAGGCTGAGGGGTGTAAATTCTGGTGACTTCTTTTGGAGAAAGTGCTTTAATTACCACTTTAAACTGTGTTCCTCCTGGAAAGAGGAAAATAAAACCAGATAAGAGTACTTTCAGTTATTAGAATCACATTAAATAACAGTGAGAACAAACTCTACTGGATTAAGACCACGGAATTTGATATTTTTTTTTCACTACAATTTTTTTATTATACCAAGTTGGTAATATTAATTTCCAGACCAAGTTTTCTTGAGCATCACCTACCTCTAAATGGAAGACCTGTAGGTGGAGATAAAAAGTTAAATAGTTGATTACAAGATAGAAGGAAAGGCTAACAGTATTTTGAAAGTAAGATTAGGTTTCATACTAAGTTTTCAAGTTAGTGCTCTGAGGAACAATAATTTCCTCAAGAGTAAGAAAGGCAGGAAATCAAGTTAAAATAACAGGAGAAAAGAATACTTGCCAGCTTGTGGAAAGGCAGTTGCAGCATGCAGGAGTCACATACAAATTGTTCAGCTTTGGGCTGCTGATGACTGTCTGGCACATTTAAAGTCCCAGCTACTGAAAAGCAGGGATAAGAGAACGATAGTAGAGATGCTCCCTGGACATCTGTCTGACCTGTGCTTAAAGATCACCAGCATTTCATCATTAATGCACTACGACTTTTTAACTAGATATGGAATAACTTATGGACAACACGAGTACGTATAAATATATTCCTTTATTTCAATCACTGTCAACTTTATTTTTACAAAAAAGAGAGGGACAGATTATTCACAGTGTTACAGTCTAAGTATTGTGAACCAAACAAATCCAATGAATGTTACCACCAAATACTGTACAGAAATAAATGAAACGGAAAGTATCCAGATAAAATAAAGACGTTACTAAAATTTGAACATCTTGCAACAACACTGAATGATTGAGATGCTTCAGTTAATTCTGTACTTTGCATCCACAAATAAATGCACTGATGTGGTAAGTACCAGTCTTTTAATGATCAATCATGTCTTCCTTGGAGCACTGGATCTTGCAATTGGAGTCAAGTCAACTACTGTGCATGAATCTCCAGATTAAATGATTCTCCTGAAGGAATGAACATCTCTGCCTCTAAACATCACTGCTGATCACAACCACCATTTTTACCTTGCTTAAAAGTAGCTGACTTCAACCAGGTATCCTCTCTCTATGACGATCACCAAGTACTATTTGGATGAAGAAGCCTTCAAATCCAGAGCATGTCATGAGGTAGGATCATAGAGAAAACAGTCTTCCGCTGGTATCATGTCTTTGTCTCTTTCTACCCTTTTTATTAAAGAGCATTTCCACTGGGTATAGAGATTTCCCAACAGAGAAAATGAAGCTTTCACTTGTCATAAAAATGAGTGAATATTGAGAAACCACAAGTCAAATACTACTGAATTTGATCTCCTTGTCGTCACCTACAGGACATAACTAAGTGGGTCTTTTACCCTGCTGGTTATGTATGTCCTGCTCTAGAGACATGAGGAGCTCTGGGTCTACCCAAAGGATACGTTACATTTAGTTGGTGGCACTTCAGATGCAGGAGTCATTTGATAAAGGAAGTGATTGATAACAAAGCTCTCTAGAAAAAGCTAACCCCACTGAAAGGGAGGGGAAAGAAAAAGGAGATTATTTCATGTAAGTACAAGTAATTCACTGGAGGCAACAGAATTTTTGTTTATGATTTACAACATTCATTATGGAATGGGGCCAAGGCCTCCAAGTACTACTGCGGTATTTAATTATAACAACTTTTTGCTGATTTTTTTTTTGTTTAAGTGGAGGAAGTTACCATGGTACTTTCACTCCTGTTTTTTTGTTTCTCTCAGCTCAAAGGAATTATACAAGAAAAATGTGTTCTTGTTGAATCAGCACCACTAGTATTTCTCTGTTACCCTGAAAACATGTCTGGGACAGCATTTTAAGTAGAAAATAATTTCCTAGCACTGAAGAGAGACTAAAATACAGACACTGTCAAAATGGGATACTTTAAGAAATCCAGATAAAATCCAGACACTTGCTTTATGCATGTTTTTTCTCTTGTGTAGCATGCAAAAGAGGTATTCCATGCATGGATGAACAAGTGAAGAAATGCAGAGACAGAAAGAGAGAAAAGGTAACAAGATACAGATTTAGGCAAATTGCTAGAGAAGAACAAAAAACCCTACTTCTGACATGTATGCAGGAGAGAAATTAAAAGATCTGAAAAGAAGATTTTTTTCTTCGACTGTTGTACTGAAATAATTACTGGTTACTTTTGCAGATGGAAATTTAAAAAAACCAATAAAGAGACATACGAATTATTAGCATATACTTTAAGTGAGTGGGATGTGAGAGCACATCTCCAGGAACAAAAAAATACAGGTCTTGTGAGTGACCATCACAAAAGCATCACGGTCAACCAAGGACCCGAAGGGAGGTCCTGCAGTGCCCAGGTACGAAGGTGGTATAACCAAGATGCACTAACTCTGCTTAGCAGCACTGGACGAGAGCTGGAAGAAGCATGCCCTGCTCTTTGAAAGCATTTGGTAAAACCTGCAAGAATACCTGGAAGGCCTTAAAAAACATTTGTTAGCTGATTATATAGATCACCTGAACAACAGCTAACAGCTGATTTTATCATGGTCAACAGTACTTAAAGACATGGCTGGGAGTTGTTGAACCTAGGGGAAAACCTAGCAGAAAAGAAGGATAAGGTATATCCAAGTATCGGAAAAAAAAAAAATCTATGCAGTTTACACTAAAAAAAAGTTCTATATTTTCAACAGTGATTTTTTAATCTTTGAAATAATTTTTCTAGAGAAAGAGTGAATTCTGCATAATTGGACATCTTCCTACAAAGACAGGTCAAAGAGTTACAGCCTCTGAAATTACAGTGTGATGTGCAATGGTGAATGTCTATTCTGGTGAATAGATTTGACATTCAGAAAACAAATCTGGATATAAAATCTACTAATTATGCTATACGGACCTATTTGACTGCAATTCTAAAGCACACAAACCACAATTTAATAGATTTGGACAAATTTTAAAACTGTGAAGCCTTAACTGCAGCTCTTCTGCTCTGATCACAGTGCTCGTGTTCAGTAACAGAGGTGATAATGCAGATTCTTTGCTATCCCAATGGGGATAGTTTATATTGGAGAGCAGGGTCTGAATACATATTGTTAATTGCAATTTTTAATGATATTTTACAGATACGATCTGAACATTTAAAATCATTTATGAACGGAAGCCAGTGTCTATATGAATACATTAAACAGTGCTCATGCATTGGAATATGATCAACTCTACCGCTAAATTTTTAAGTGATCCTTGGCACTCTCCTAAATAATTCTTGGCACAGACTGAGCCAACAGTTCTTCCCTGCTGGCAGCACACACATGCTCTGTCTTCGATTGGAGGCCACAGCAGGTCACGGTATGAATGGAGATCACTCCATGCCAGACGGCATTGGGATCTGGAAGCTTTCCTGGGACACTGAATTTATTAATGTGAATACTAACACACAAGAACACGCTGAGATAAAAACTAGGTTCTCAGTACCCATGTCCTACCAGTTTATCTTGGAGGATTTAAACTAGCATGAGAATCCAATTGAACTTCACACCTTTTCACCTTTAGCAATCTGTTGTTTGAACCTAGGCTCTCCCTCTACAGCTGATATCAGCCTCCACACCACTGGCAGTGAGTGTGCATTCCCACTCCTGACTGCAATTACAAAACTGCACTCACACCCAGCACCAAGCTGTAACAGCAGATGGAGAAAGTCCCTGTATAATATATGTCTGCTCTTCGATTTTGCAAGCAGTACTTTTCTAATTACCAGACACGAAGAGGCTGTGCACACTTGGTAGATGCCCTCTCATACCACCTCTACGAACAGTAAATAACCCAGAGCAAAGTAAGGAGCTTCTACCCTATACAAATTAGCAACACAGGATTTCCTCTGGGGCTATCTCAGGGTTATCTTCTTTATGGAATCTGACACACAAAAGTCACTTTTATTCTAAATTTAAACTATTGAGTGTGTGGAGTTGCAGCAGCAAACAGCTGACTGGCAGCAAACCACTGGCCTGTGAGAACAAATCCAATTCCCGCCCTCTGGAGAAGTGTCATGGGATGGTTTGTGCTGAGTAAACAACAGATGAAAATTACTCCTTAACGGAGCAGCAGGATAACAGAGCCCAGAGGACTCTGCTGACCGAGACCGAAATTTTAAGCAACTAGTGTGCGTGCAGCACTAAAGATAATTGCGTTACCACTTCCCAGCGGGATACTGGGATTTTACGACCACTAGCTCCGTGAGCACTGGTTCATTTTGAGCTTGCTCGTTCTTTGCTGTAAATTCCATGTTTAGAGTAGGCTAAGGGTGAGAGCTCTGCGGAGGAGGCTCTGGGCAGCACCAGGGTTTGACCATGTGCTTCGCTCTACATCGGACCTGCGTGTCCCGGGCGGTGCGGGACCGGGCCGGGGGACAGCCCGGGCCCAGAGACGGCACCGCGAGCACACGAAACGGGGGAAAGAAGGAAGCAAGGAGGAGGGGAAGAAGGGAAAGGAGGTGAAGAGGTGGAAGGGTGCGCAGCGCCGGCCAGCTCCTGCGGTGAAATCGCAGCCCCGGGCAGGGTGTCCATCCCGCGCCCCTGCCCGCCCCCGAGCACACGTACGGTACCTGGCGGGGAGCGGGAGAAGTTGCGTCCGGCCGCGCTGACCGCCTGGATATAGAAGTACCGCACGGGCAGGGTGAGCCCCGCGTCCAGCCCGGGGCCCCACGCCAGGCTCCGCTCGGCGCTAACGGGGTCCGGAGGCTCCGCCGGCGGCAGCAGCAGCGGCCACGCGGCGCCCAGCAGCAGCAGCAGC
>WBMZ01004184.1:0-45961 GCA_013400975.1 Atrichornis clamosus
AACCAGGCCATGCAAACTCAATATAGATGAACACAAGTGCTGAGTGTGGCTGATAATTGTAAATCTTTGCACATCAACAATCAACCATCAGCAAAGGTTATGTTATCTGTGCTTCCACTTCATCTTACTGTCAAAGAACATACTATATAAATGTATAGCATTTTAACAATCTAAGTCATTTCTCAGTCAGGTTTTCCTGACTAGCACAGACTCCTTCACTGATATTTGCCCTATAAAGCTCTGAAAATGCCAAAACATGGTGTATATTTACTAGTTTCCCTAGAGCAAAATGAAGTTTTGAACCACAGACCAAATGAGTTTCAACCTAGAAATAACACTGAAGCTGGAGAAATTACAGATTTGTTTAATGTCACAAACCACGGGTAGGATAGTTCTCTGTTTCCATAACCAGTCTGGATTCAGATGAAGAAAACAATGAGCGCATCTCCTTACCCCACATTCTGAAACAGTAATTTATAAAGGCAAATCTTAGACATGTTCTAGAAAAGAGTAATGAAGAGCATCACTGCTTGGATGTCTTCACCACCTTATTAGAAAACAAATAAAATATGGAAAGAGACAATTAAAAAATAAGACCATTGCATTTGCTTTTGTTTCTCTCACACCTAAGTTGTTATTTAAGCTAGTGAAAAATAATTTACTCCAGATCATTTTTAGATGTATAAATTAAACAGAAACTGGACCTTAGATATATTTTGTTCATTCTACACAGAGTTCATATCTTTCTTCTTAGATGCAATAGATATGTAATATATACTTACAAATGTAATAAAAAAGTTAATAACATTATTATAGACATAACATACTGTAAATTTCAATGTAAAGCAAATTAGAAAGGCCACCTAATTTCTTTACATAAAGCGTTTTCCCAATATTTCTTTTTACTCATTAAAATGCAGGTTTCTTGAAGAGTGATATCAAATTTATATTGCTTGAGGATGGCTGTTCTATGAAAACATGTATCTTTGGCATGTTTGATACCATGTATATTTGAAAAGTACTCTAAGTTCCTAGTATGATTCATTTTTCTAATGAATTTATCTTTCCATCCTAGCAGCTCTATGAATACTTCTGTAAAACAACAGAGTCCCCAAGAACTCCTTCACTGTGATATTCCCCTCAAAGCAATAAGAAATAAAGGCCATCTCCTACTAACTGGGAGATCAAAAGATTATTTGATGTTTTCACATTACTGGGAATCATTTTGTTGCACAGGCTCTCCTAGAAGCAGTGATTGGTGGGACAATCAAATACTCTTTTTTACTTTCCATGAGGAGTACTTTTACCCACTCTAGCTCCTGCTAGTCACTGAAGTATGCAGACCATACACTATTTAACAATATTGCGTTAAAGCATAAATGTCTAATGCTTAAGCAGACTTTTTCTCCTCTGCATACTTTTAAGACAGAGTGGGTTGGAAGCCACAGAAAGAGGTCATGTTAACTTTCTAAATGGACGGGTAAGCTTTATAAATGTGTATTTCCCCAAATGTTCCATTTTGAAGTCCATTTTGTCAAAAAACTCTTGTTGGGAGTTTTTTGAAAGTAGTTGCTGGCCTTTTTACCTGAGACTACAGCACTAGCCAGTCAGATTGACAGTCCACAACTTCACATTTTATGCAAAGAAAATAGGTCATTTTCTCCGAGTGTAGTTCTAAGGCTCCTTCCACCTGTGCCTACTTTTAAGTTCAGCTGTTAGTAAAATTAACAAAGAAACCGATGAGAATTCATTTCTGGAGACAAATCCAACAGGATTTGTGCAGCTTTTCTCTTATACCTCAGTAGGGTACTTCATGGTAGGACTAGGATCAAATTTAGATCTACTGTAAAAATAAGCAAATACAACAGGACAGTAGAGATTAAATTTGTGATACCTCAAGACCTTGCAACTCAGTTCCATCCTCTGTATCTTTCAATAGTTCAATTAGCCTTTTCCTTTCTCCCTCAAGCAGAACAAATTGGTTTACTGAATCCTTTGCTAGCTGAAATATTTACAAAAAGAAAAAATAAGCATACTTTTAGTTTAGAACTCCATTAGCTCAAACACCACCAAAACAAAGCTCTTAAACTCTGTGAAATTAACATCGAAATCTTGTTTATTTCCATAATACAAATTATCACTCTGACAGAAAAATACAGCTACCTACATATAATAAATTTATAATCTTAACTTAGTCTTTTACATAGCAGGGAGGCAAATATTCCTCATTGAATGAAAAATCACGATAGCTACTAGGCCCTCATAGGAAAAAAAAAAAGCAGAAGAATCAAGGGATGCATTTTCTGACAGAGGTCCCATGCAGGCTACAGATCCCTTATTTATGCATAAGGACATCTTCCTTTAACTTAAGAGTAAATACATTTTTAAAAAGTCTTAGGAAATATTTGCTCTTAAGACAAGCTATGCCCAGGCACAAAGAAAACAATTCAGTTTCCATTACTCTTTAGCAAATAGAAGCAGAATTATCCTCACCAATATGAGCATCCAAGATGAAAACTACATAATACAGTACTCTGTCATAAATAACAGTTTTAACAGAAAGGTAATTTTTTTATTTATGCCTAATTAGTTTTTAAGGTTCCTGATTTTAGAAATCCCCTTGTCTTCAGAAGTATTACAGACTAATTTTTAGCTAACATTTAACAAAATATGAATGATTTTATGCTGTAATGCTCACCTCAATGTTCTTTTTAATGAAATCCTGGTTGGTTTTATTTTTGTTATGCATTTTTTCTTTTTCTAATTCAGTTGGATAATCTGAAGTTTGAAGAAGAAAAGTTGCTATGTTATAATCATCCCTATTCTGATTCAACAAGAGCTGTAATAATGACAATCCCATTCAAATCTTTAGCAAGCATATAAAGTCAATAGACAAACTTTTTGTATGGTGTTTTCATTATTTATGTACACAATATTGTTATATTTAAAACATAACTATTGTCAAAATCTAATTTAATTTTTAACTTTTTATTATATGAGATCATTCAATGTTACAAGGCTAAAATACTTTTGAATTTCTGACCTCAAAAATGTCAAACATGGTGGCCTTAGAAGCCACAGCATTCCTTCAAACTCTATCATCATTGCAGTTTTCTCATCAGCACAAAACCAGACAATAATTTTTTTGAAAACCACAGAACTATCTGGAAACATATCAAGTACATTTTTCTAAATAAAACAGCTGAAAAACAGATGATATAGTTGATATTATTATAACACAGCTTATAAAACCAATTTTGTTAAAAAATAAAACTCATCATAGAGCTGTGAATCTATAAACAGACGCTTGATATTCTAATAACAATGGGGTTCTACCCATGACCAAAAAAATGGGCATGTATTCTGTTTTTCAGAGACTTTTACCAGGTGTAAAGTAGCAATTCCTTTACGAACAGCAAATATTTATCACATTAAATAACAAGTCTAAGCAAATACAACCAACTTGTAAACCTCAAGAACTACTTCAAAAGCAGGCATGGTACTTTTTGCTTTTCTGGAAAGTAGACATTTTAAAAATGGGTGGGCTATTGCCTACAAAAAATGAATTTGACATGTTAGATAATAGAAGACAGGCTATGGAAGTTTACATGGAAGTAACTCTTTTTCAGAGTGAACGAAATGAAAGAAAACTCCCAAAGATATTAAATAAATTCCATGCATCCTTTACACACAAACCCTAAAGGACTGAGCTGTTGCATCTAACCAAGAAAATCCCTCACAGTCCAAATGCACAATTGTTTACTGAAAGCATCCTAAGGTTTCTTTACCATGACTGGGCCACATTTTGAATATGCCAAGGAACTGGATCATGTAAAAAATTAACAATCAATATAAACTTGACAAGTTGCATCCTGAAACGAGCCTAACACACCGAACACCAACAAAACACACAAGATATATATTACTTTTAAGCTACATCTTTCACTTGACTGTAGAATAGCATCTTTGAGAGGGAGCTGTCATAGAGAACATCTCAGAACATTCAAGTAGAGAAGGGACAGACAAGGATCACTGAGACAAAGAATACACTGAAGATTGCCATGGGTCAGTAAAAGAGAGATTGCAGCTCAACAAATTTTGCATATGAGTTTTGGTAGATTTTGCATATATTTCAAATATTTGGTACAAATCTTGATGGGACCGATGAAGTAATAGTATAAAACTAATGCATACATTCTTCTTCACAAGCTCCTCTTGTCGAGGGTCTGCCTTTATGACAGCTGTGACACAGAAATCCAAAAGGAAGCCAAACAGTAAGTCTTAGCTATTCAGACACCACATCAAAAGTCTCCAGCAGAAATAGTAAAAGTCATTTAAAGCACCATATTGTTCACAAGCTGCAAGTGATCTCCAGTTCATGCATTCCCAAAGCAGGAACATGCAGAGCATCTCAAAATAGTTTAAGTGATAGCAACTTCCAACCATGCCTGTACTGGAAGCTTCAGAAGTCAGTGCTGTACTGAATACTGGTAATAAAACCCACCACTGCTATTCAAGGGCACTCCAGCACAACTCAGAAATTTTGAAGAAGGAAGCTGAGGGTCAAGCTTTATTTTAAGGGAGGAATGAAAACACATGGTAGAAAGAGAGAGAAATTAAAAGTACAGCACTACTTCAAGCCCACAAAGTTAAGGTCACATACTGGTGAACTAAGACAAGTGATAAAATGATAAAGGAGACAAGGTCCATGTTTAAAAATGTAAAAATGCAGTCACAGTCTACAAACTGCAGAGATTTTGCTGCCATTGATGGTTCAGGCTTGAGGAAAGCACTTTCATTATGTCTTTGTCATCTTAGCCAGGCACCAGGAAGATAGATTCCTTCTGTTTACATAGAATGGTAGATGACAAAGAAATAAACAACTGCAGCTGAGAGCAATGACAGCTGAAGCTATTTTTCTTATATCACAACACATGTGAAAAGTTACTCAACCACACAAATTTGAATTTCAAATTGGAAAAGAACAGAGGCATAAAAGAACAATTTCATTTATTTTGAAGTGTTGGACACACTACACCACTAACAACATTTGAAATGTCTGTACCGTGGCACATTAATACATAATCTCCAAAAGAATCAGCAGGTGTTTGAGTTTTGCCAGAAAGTACTTAATTCATAAAAGCAGTGGAGACTTTACAATAATCAGCATAACAAAATATAAAATAAGTTGTCTGAAGATTTATGTTTGACACAAATCCATACAATTTCTGCTGAAAACAAAAAAATTACAGAACAGTTGCAACTAGATTCAGCACCACTTGTCATTTCTAGATGGTTTCTTGAATATGAGCCTAGTAAAAAAAGCCACAATACCTTAGAGTACAACTTTCTAAAATATTTGCATGAAGAACCAATGATACACTTCACATTACTCTATCAGTTACACACCTCTTTCTTTGGAAATGAAAGGAAAATTATTTTATAAACCCAGAAGTAAAAATTTTCTTAGCATGTTGGCTAAAATGTTTTAGATAAGTCACAAAGCTATTCTCTTTAATCATTTGCAAAAAATTAAGAACTGCCACCATTCCAGTACGCAACCTTACTTTTTCCCATTTCACGGGCTTTGCCACAAAGGCTGAGTCTTCATTACCCACCCATTGCACATGTTGTTTTGCCATATCTAAAAATACAAACTGTACCATTAATAAAGCTTACCCTGGTTTTCTTGGGCTTTATGGCAAACATAATCTTCAGGATTCTTGCGTGTGTGAAATACTGAAGTACATCTTTCACCTTCTTTAGCATGGGAGGGATCTGTAAGGATTTTTTTCAGTAAAATTTAATTGAAAGAAGATCTAGCTTCATGCGTATCATACTATAACACTTCACACATGGAAATGAAAGAAATTCACTTGGATACATTACATAATCATTGTATTTCTCAAGAAATAAAGAGACGGGGAAAAGTGTACGGTGTGAGTTATGAATAAGTAGGCTGTTTCACATGGCTGTGTTCTTGGTTTTAACAACTACTGCCCATGGAAGACAATTAATCACATTCCCAAAGATACAGCACAAGGCCCTAAAGTTCAAATGTTTCTGCAGACACCATGTGGCAAGTCATCTAAAACTTTGAATGAGAATAAAGCATCGAGGTTATCACAGCTGGTGTCTGCTTGTGCATGCATTATTAGACTTCCAAGTGGCTTAGGTCAAGGGTATAGTCTAGAAAAACAGTGTTCAAGCATCCTAGTTGTTTCAATTACTCAAAGAAAAAAAAGTCAAAGTATTCATATGTATCAACTGGAAATATAAGTTAGAGCAGTAACTTGCAGTCTATACACTTAGCACTTACAGAAAAGGATTCACACTGCAAACAACCATATGAATTACATGTGTTTTTCACAATGAAAAAAACAGACAATAACCAGTAATAACAAAGTGTAATGGACTCAATGAGTGATTTTGTTACACAGAGCATAAGATAATGAATTTAAGGCTGTTTAATTAACTCCTGATTTACATTTCTGCTGTGTGTCAGAGGGTTTTGTTATGCGTGAAAGGTTGGGACACGTAAGTGATTAATTATTTTGTACCCGGAACTTGTGCTTGATTTCACAGTTACATTAAAAGCTATAATTAAATAACTCTCCTATAAAATTTATTTAATAAAGCTCTATCAAAATCAAGTTCCCATTTTAGATTCAATCAGGGCAGCCATCAAGGCACTCAAATAAATAAATACCTAAGTACATAAGTAAGACCTGAAAAGTAAGGCACTAGCATGCTACAGAAAAGATAAAATCCAGCTGGAGGAAAACCATAAATTAACTATGCAGTTTTGTCAGTGCAGTACACCAGAAACCGTATGATGCACATGATCTCTACAGGAGTTACCTTTGAAATAAAGAAGTACTCATATATATGAAATAAAGGAGTTAGCAATCATATAGTCTTGCTTGTCTACTGTTATTTTAATATATTCTGACATCTACTGGAGACTTTCTAAATATCACCTGTATCAAATTCTATTTTCTCCCCTTAGTAATCCAAACTTTAGCATAGAAGTAAAAGCAGGTTACATTGTAATAGTAAATTCTGTTGAAATGTTTTAACTTGCTACCATTATTATGCATGTACTTCCAACATTCAAGCTGAGATTTTTGCTCAGCAATAACCATTCAGACCTCAAAACCTTGTTCCTTCCCCAACAAGAAAAAAGATAGGATGTACCACAATTCTGTTTCTCTTTACTTACCAGCTCTATCATGCCATGATGAGAACAAAGCTAAAAAATGGTTTGTGTTTTCCATCTCCTCGTGGCTTCCTGTGGTTCTGATAGACTATTCAAAAGAAATAAATTGCAAATATATAGATACATGCATGTATTTAAAGTAAATTCTCTGAAGTGAAATATGCTGTCTGCTTATCAGAGCTAATGTACTTCACACTCTATTAAAAATTTTTTGTTCAGTGGCCACTGAACATTTACTTGCCACTTTGTTTTCTTCTTCAGGCTATCTGAACATCTCCTGAAGTTATGATAAAAGCATGGTGAAACTTTAAAGCCTCCGTTACATACTGTCTCTTATTTGGAGACCCACTTCACAAGACAAAGAAGTTCTGCAATGTGTATGTGGCTCTGAATCCAAATCCAATGAAATTATAAGATGCAGTCAAACCAATCAAGTTTTTTTAGCAACTCACATGTCTATTCATGTAAAACATACAATATTTAACCTCAGAGGAAATACTAACCTGTTTCAAGGCTTGAAGTGGCATTTAACTGCTAGAGGCCAGGACAGGGATAGTGTAAAGGAGTTTGTGATGTAGCATTCTTATGCCCTTCAGGGGGTATCTCTAATTTCTTCAACAATAGACAGTACTGAAATAGATGGGCCTAGAAAGGGTCACATTCGAGCAGAATAAACATTTTTCGGCCTGGCTTCACAGACATTACCTCTTGTTACACCTTATCATCCCTGCAAATAGTGAACTCAAGCATAACACTATGCTAGTAAACCACACCCTGACAGCTATGTATTTGGCAATTGGTCTTACCAATTTTTAAGGACCATGGTCTTCTTTCAAAGCCTGCCTAGATAATATATATTAAAAACTATCTAATGTCACTTTTTAAGATCCATTTCCTCACTTTAATTAGCCAACTGTGAGTTATCTAATAGCACAAGGCTTCTGTGAAATATGGTAATTCTGTTAAGACAGTACTCTAAGATACACCAGTCACTAAATAAGCAGAACAGTTCTAACCTGAAGTTCTTCCCAGAGCATTGCCCTCATTTCTTTGCCTTGTTTTTTAACAACTTTCTCCTTAAAACGCTGTTTTTCAAGTATTGTGTCAAGTTTATTCATTTTCTTTATAGCTTCTTGAATCTGAGTATTTATATCTGTGTCTTCAAAACATTTCAAGTCAGAAGAGTCTGCTGTAGAATATATTTAAAATTAATGTTAGCTTGAAGTATCTCAAAAAAAACACTAAAAAGCAGTACAAGTAATTTGGTAACAATCACAGACAAGAGTACAACATTCTCAAGCATATATATCATGTTCATTTCTAAGCCTTATTGTAGCAGGGAAAAATGCAGAAGTCTTTGCAATAGAATGCTGAATCAAACTCTGAGCTGCAGCAGTTGGATATGGAGGTGTGGGAGAGGAAGAGTCATCCAATTTGGGCAAGTGGTTAGACTCAAATTTATAACGTAAGCGTGACAACATCTCCACAGTATCAACCAAAACTACAAATGAAGCTTAAAAATAAAAAATAATTTCTTCAGCCTGAGTAGTAGAATACATGTTGAAATGAATAATTCTGTGGATAAGAGAGACTGTAGAATCTCTACCTTTAAATATTAGAAAAGTTTCAGTCTTGACTTACGACATAGCTAAATGAGATTCTGATACTGGTTTCAGAAAAATGTTGCTATTAAAAACAAGAATTGTGAAACATGATGGAAACTACTATTACTTAAAGTAGATTTCCATATTGTTTCTTTTTTTTTCCCTAAATATGCAGATTACAATTTCCAATCACTTTTAGCTTTTCCCCTTGCTATAGCATCCTCATGCTCGGTTCTCTTTTATGGCTTCCATATTAAGAGTAGAGGAAACACATGTAGCACTGTCCCTACCCCACAGTCTTCCAAGTTTTAGAGTCCTGCAATAATCTCTTTCATTTTCTAATCTGTTGAGGTGAAATGCTTTACACAGCCATTGATGCAAGCATTTACTGCCATGCTTGGTCTACTTTACGCCATAAAAAGATGAGTGGTACAATAAGGCAACAGCTATAAAAATCTAAGTGAGCTCCAGGGAAACCCTAAGGACAGATGATTTAAAAAAAAAGAGCACTTATTTCAACTGGCCTGAACCCAGTAGATGGATTTAAACCTAAAACTACTGAGTGAAGCCTTGAAGTTGAGTTCTATCTAATTTCTGTTCCAAAAAAATTAATATCATGTTTGGTGACCAGCATTGCTGCACTGGATAGGCTCAGCACTGAATTCTGACTTATCAGACTATGAGATCAGACTGAATCTACGGAAAACTCAAATTCTATTATCGCATTAAAGAAAGTGAATATCCATTAATAAAACAATCTTTAAATAAATAATTCATCTAACACCTCTTGAATAGCACAATTGATATACATTTTCAATTTGTAGTATTTTTTATAACTATATAAAATACACACAAATACACTACAGTTCCAAACTCTCCTAGAAGCATTAATAAGAAAAATAAGAGGTTTCACTGCACTGTTCATTTTATACACCTGAAAAGTACTATCTGATTTTGCATTACCTGGTTTTCCTGGGGAAGGTTCACAGAATTTTGAGGTCTGTGTTTCAGTACTATCATCTCCAGAATCTGAATTAGAGCTACATCCTGAAAAACACAGGGAAAAGCCTTTCACAATAAACCAGACACATTTTTGTCAATTAGGGATCACCACAGAGCAATGGATCAGTTTAAAAAATAGTATGGACTAGTATAACAGAACTCATATTAAACATAGGAGCAGGAATCAAGGGACTTCTTTTGGCCTCAATTCTGTCATCAAATCTTAACTAAATCTGAAGAAGGTACGCAAACTTATGCTTCACATACTGGCCTTTGCATCTCTATTTTTAAATAGTCGGAAGCTCCAGAAAGCTAATTCATTACCATTACAGAATGATAGAAGAATGCCATCTGAAGCACTTCTGCAAGTGCTTCAATTAAAATTATGTATTGAATACTTATAATTAAAGTATTTTATTAGTGTTAACATTGTTCAGTTGTTAAATACTATAATGTATAACCATAAATTCCAATTTTTTGGACAGGTGGACCATTATTAGGAGACAAAGTTCCTAACAAATGATCATGATATCGAAAAGTTTGATAAAAACATCTTTCTAACATGGTTTCATGGAACACACAGAGATGGTTTCTCCTGACCATTTAAGCCATCACCAAGATGCAGATCACAGCTTATGGTGCCATGAGACGTATACTGTACTGTACTGGCAGTAATAACACATTTCTTTCAAAGGTGGATTCCAAATAGTGAAGAGAAAAGAATGTATGGATTTTGACATCTTTTTTTCTAGAATTTTAACTGTTTGCAACCTCTTTTCCCGTCATCAATAGAATTTAACCCCAACTATAAAAACTTGATATCTGGTCTAGTCACAACACAAGTATTAGTCATTCCCACACCTGACAACTCGCTGGGATTCTGCAGACACTTCTGAAGAGAGAAGGACATACTCTCCACTGTGGCTTGCTGATCTGTTCTTACTTCCTGGACATCAGATTTGTCTCTGCCATCACCTTTGTTTTCTGCTGGAGAGCAATCTTCTAGACTGCCTCTCTGATAAGCATCAGCCAAACTGCCAGGTGAATCAACCTATGAAATGCAAATTATTACTACCATAAAAAGAGGGATGTTTGGGGTGAAGAAAAAGATAACCCCAATACTCACTTGCTATCACAAAGAACAAGAACAATTCTGTACAATACTGCAATGTACTTCTTAAATAAAAGAACCATTTTTAGGTGTGATACAGAGCTCTGTTTCTTAGATATCACATTGATTCTCAAACTCATCATTCCACAGACTGACAGATTTGGGATTGCCAGGCTAGGAAATTATGTCAAACATTTATGCCATTTCTGCTACAGCAGAGAGTACAAACAACCAGTTAAGAGTCTGCACGTACAACAGCCTCATCCATTTCCTGACACTGTGAGAAGTCTGCAACGTGTAGCATCCCAATCTCTTGCTCATTCTACAGTTTTTCATAGTCTTTGAAGGGCTGAAAAGGTTATGCTTCATTCATCAGTCTCAAGAGATTCCCAGTTTCATTCAATAGCCTATGACATGTAGGTCAGAACTTGAGTTCAGAGTTAGTAGCTGTTAACTCAATACCTGACTGTGAACCAATAAAAAAAATACTTTAATACTTCTGTGAAGCATCCAGGTATGATCCCATTCTAAGGAGAAGTGAGCTGAAGTACAACACAATTAGAGTAAACGAAGTAAATCAATCTAAATCTCTAATTCCCAAGTCCCAGTTCCTATATCCCAACAAATTTATCCCACGTTTGGTCCCCAAAATTAAGTTAGTCCCCAATATTAATTTTCTCAGACGATGAATGAACACCTACTTCCAACTGACTTTGTTGAATCCCTGAAAATGAAATTTCTTGGAATACACTAAATTGGTTTTTTAATCTGACTCAAACAAATCCTGAAAGAGCCTTGTAGTCAAAAATTCAACTTTTAAGGATTACTCGAATGCTTTCTTTTAATAAGCAAAATATTTTTTATTCTAACTGAAATTTAAAAGCACATATGGGATGAAAAGTGAAATTATTCACACACCACTCATAGATCAACCAACTACAGTTGTGTATTTACATATTTCTGACAGAATTTCCAATGTTTTACCTTAAAATAGAATTTATTTAATAATCCAATTAAAGAGGAAGACAACCAGGTTTTCCAGGTTGCAGTGCTGAATCGCCCTTTTTGAGGCAAATATAAAAGCAACACAAACTCAGAAACATGAAATTAAAAATCATTCCACTTCTGCTTAAGGAGCAGACCACGTTCATGACCTTTCATACAAGCCCTTAGCACACCTGCAGATCCCAGAACTATAAATGAAGCTAAATAAGCAGAATATTACTTCTTTAGCATTCTACAATAAAGAATTAGTCATTGAGTTTCTAACCTGTTGAAGGTGAGAAGAATTACCTTTGGCAAACAGGGCTCTGGTGTTAATAACTCCATAGATGTACTTAAAGATCTACGATTAGGTCTTGAGTCAGATGCAGGCCTTGAAATTTCATCCAAGCTCCCACTTGTAATATCCATTGTTACCTAAAATTGGGAAAAAACACCAAAAACAACCTTCCAAACTAACAGTTTCATAATAAAGCAACACAAGCCTTGTAATATTTCAGATAGAGATCAAATAAGTTTCAAATGCTTTTTAGCAATTCCATGTTGAGAGGTCTTTCCAGTTTAAACCAGCTTAACACTCAAGTATATACTTTTTATTATATGTACAAATATATATTTATATCATCAAGCCAACCAAAGTATTTAAATGTGCTTACTATCAAAGACACGTTGAATGGCATAAACCTTAAAAGTAATCTCTCAACAGAGGAATTATCATGGTTTTTTGGTTTTTTTTAATCATCAGACTGACAAAGTTAGCACCAACAGAAGCATAAGGGCATTTCAGAGACATCTGAAACACAACTAAAACAGCCAAATGCTATTTATGTTTAAATGGGAAGTTCCCAAATCTAAATGATCACATTCCAAATCTCGCCTGAATTTTGAGTTTAAAACACAGAAAAGCATGTTTCTCTGCAAAAACTGTGTGAATTCCCAGGAATTAGACGTCTCAGTGCGTGACACGTGCTGACAATTCTCAGAGGGCCTAAGTGAATACAGGTCTTTATTTCATTACGAGCAGAGAGGGGGGAGGGAGGCAGAGAGGCAGGCAAGGAGGGGAGGAAAGCAGGCAAGGAGGGAGGCAGAGAAGCAGGAAAGGAAGGAAGGAAAGCAGGCAACGAGGGAGGCAGGCAGGCAAGGATGAAGGGAGGGAGGCAGGCAGGGAAGGAGGGAGGTAGGCATGAAGGGAGGCAGGGAGGGAGGTAGGCAGGGAAGGAGATAGGGAGGGAGGCAGAGAGGGAGGCAGGCAGGGAAGGAGACAGGGAGGCAGGCAGGGAAGGAGATGATAGGGAGGGAGGCAGGCAGGGAGGCAGGAGCGCCGTCCTTACCGCGGGAGGGCAGCAGCAGCGGGCGCCGCCGCCGCCGTTCCCATGACAACCAACGCAGCGCAGTCTCGCGATAGCTGAAGGTGACACCGGAGCCCGTTCCCGGTCGGTTCCCAGGGATCTGGGCCTTATCCCTTATCCAGCCCCCGCGAGGCCTGCTGGAGCTCTGCCCTCTCCGTCCCGGGAGAGAGGAGTGTTGCTAGGAGGGCGCTGCCTTCTCCTCCGTGTTCCCCCGTGCCGGGCCCATTTGAACAACAGAAGAGTTACTGTGCTGCCCCTACTTGCACACAAGGATAGTTGTATCACTTTTAAATAAACTCGTTAAAACTTAAAAGTTATTACTGTGGTCACCATTTTTTACTTGAATATTCACTGTTAATAACGAATTCATTAATAAGAGGAGCGTAGTTGCCTTCCTAATCCCATCCCTTTTTATCTTTCCTGCATTTAAACAGAATGTGAGGATTAATTCCCATGTTCCAATTAACTTACAACAACTGCACAGACTACTACTGGCTCCTACTACTTCCTTTGATACCCATGGATGTTAAAATCAGGTTATCATTGGCAGCAAAAATTTACAAGAAATAGTTTCAAGAAACAAAATGCATCTCGTTCAAAGTAAGGTTTTGATTGACAAATTTTTCTGCCAAAATCTTATTTTGTTGGGGGCATGTATTGTTGTCTGCAGTAGAATTTTTATTGATGCTTATATTATATGGTGTTTTAACATCACATGTGCCACTAAGAGAGCAATATTTTCCTTGGTATTTAGTGTAGTAATGAGGCAATGTAATTCACAGTTAAAAACTGAAGACAAACAAAGAAACTGCACTAGTGAACCCTGTGTGTTTTTGCCTCCTCCCCTAAGCACGCTGAGCTCCAGGTATGTTAAAATTCTAACATGAATCTCATGCTTGCTAGTGCAATACCATAGTGGTGTTTGGAACCTGTGGTGCTTTCCAGATAGTGCAGATGATGATTTGAAGCAAAGAACAGAAGAATGAACATTTACATCTGCAAATATTTAAGGCCAGTAATGACAATGAGAAAGCAGTAGAATGGACAATATCTTTAACAAAGTCTGGCTTTTGCTGTATAAGGAATTACTTAGATATGAATAATGAGGTATGGCAAGCAGCTAGGTATAACTGCCCCAATACTTATTTCTTTCAACAGTACAATGCATGTGCTTAACAGCTGACAGAGTTGGGCTTTTTATAAGCTTCCCTATTACAGACTGCCTACAACCTCAGAAGAGCCTGTGTAAGGAGACTATCTACTTCTGGATCTGGTAACAAGTGGATATAAAACTCCTTTAAAATTGGTGCAGGAATAGGCTTCTTACTGCTGCTTGTCCACATACAATCAGTGAAGGTTTCCAATGAGGTTGTAACACCTGAGAATGAGTAATAATGGCTTAGCAGGGATATCTCAAACCACAGTTGATCCTGTGATCTACTATGTGTCCTAGACAACCCAGAGATGAAAATAAGAGGTTTATAGAGTTCATCTCACATCCTGTAAATCAGGTTGTAAGAGCCTTCCTCTCCAGTAAGGACTGAACTTTGTTAACAACAATAAATATTACATAATCTCAAATATTCTTATCGGTGGCAGGTGTACTTATACTGAAGCTCGAAGTAGAAAAGCAGAACAAAGGGTGCAATTTCTTTTTTTGCCTTTCCAGGCCAGGAACAGATCAATTTTCTTCCAAGATAAACTAGATACTTCCGTGAAGTATGATGATTTAACAAAAAAAAGGTTATAATGGAGAACACTCTTGTGTCTAGGAAGTGCACAGCAAGAAAAGCACTTCAAGATGTGCTTTTCATCCTAAAAGATAGGTTGTAACATGATGAAATCACATTTAGATAAGCTGTCTCAATACACAGAGCACAGTTACCATAGTAACAAAATTTATTTGTCCTTTTCTCCCTAATCCAATCAAAGAGAAACACAAATGAGGGGGGAAATACAAGGAACTTGTTCCCAATTACTACTGCTTACCTTCATACTTCTCTGCTGAAAAGCCTTTTAATACAAGAATAGGTAGCCGAAACACTTTCACAGTCTCATACATGTTGGAGAGAAAAATATCAACATTTTGTTTAATGCTCATTAGTTATTTATTTTTGATTATTTCTTTTATCCTTTTGTGTGCTCACCTGAAGTACCTTTTATTTACCATAAGCAATATTTTTAACGTAGACTGTAGCAATTCCAGTACTCAGTTTAGGATAAGCACAACTAATATTCACTATATTAATTCCTCAAATGTTAAGGCAATAAACAGATTCTCTTCTTGCAAAGAACAAATGGATTATGTATTAGTATCTTTTCACTGGCACGTGCCAAGTCAAGGGCAAAGAGCCATGAATTTTGGGCCATATTCAAACTTTTCCAGAAACCCTCAGTGAGGATGAGTTCAGTGTGCTCCATCAGCAATAGTGATACAGCATTGTAACCAGTCAGCTGAGGAAGACAGGCCAAACTAAAATGCTACGTCCAGAGTCAATGGTAAAACTTCCATTATGTTTAATAAACCCAGGTTTTAATTCTTTGACTTGCATTGGAAAAGCTTCTGCCTTGACAAAACTGCCTTCCATGTTGCCACACCTTCTGCTCCAGGACAAGAGCAGAGTACAGGAAGCAGGAGCTCAAGATGGATTGTATTGTGCTGAAATGTGTCAGTGCTGTGGGGTGCAGTGTGCTGGGAGTTTACCACCAGACAGGTGCAAGGGAACCCAAATAATTCGATCCTGCAAGTGTCTTGGGACCTTCTTCCATGGCTTATGATGTGATCCCGGCAAAAATAGAGGGTTTAGTTTTACAGAAAACAGAGGCAAAGAAATTATAATACTGCTTAGTCAAGTAGTGTGCACAAAGGAGTTTTTGGAGTAAATCACAATCTCAGTGCATTATGTTTAGCCATAGGGAACCCTGGGATGCAGAACAGCTGTTAGAGAAACCCTGGTTTGCATTAACAAAGGTATATTTTCAGGAATTGGATCTCATTTGATATTTCTCATGCTTCCTTTTAAAAATAGTCTGCTTTCTCCTCACAGAGAAGAGAAAAATACATTTTTTTAAGTATTCCACCAACATAGCATTGTTTAGTACTGAAGGACTGTTTTGGGTTTTTGTTTGGCTTGGGTTTGGGGTTTTTTTTATTTTTACATGATGTTTGTTTGAATTTACCAATATTTCTTAAGGGTATCTTGGAACAATAAATTGACACTCTCCTCATAGTCTTTTTATCCTTTGTAAATTATTTCCTCCTTTGTTTAATGTGAGCTCAGTTTTCCTCCCTGAAGTAGTAGAATAATGAGTTTTAACTCTCCTTCCTCCAAGTTTATCATCCAGTAGTAAGATTTAGCCTGTACATCTATTTGCACAGGCCAAATTACCCCAGGCTTTCTCTTCTTAAATTCCCACAGCTCTGCTTTTATATTTCACTTCTGTTCTTCAATAATCTAGAAAGAAACATTTATTTTACCAGCAACTGTGGTGGTTGAAAACAACCAAAAAACCAAAACCCCCCAAAAAAGACCAAACATAAAAATCTCACTCCAAAACTCACTTGTGCTTATTTTTAATGTGATGTTAAAACAACAAGACTCGATTTTAATTTTTTTTTCATGTCAGACACTGAAAAATGTTTTCCCCAGTCGAAATCATTTGAACAACAATCCAAGAGACAGCGGTAATGACTCAGTTACCACTGCCTTAAATGAAGTTTAAGATTAAACTCTACAAGTCAAATATTTCATCTTGCATAGTTTCCTGAATTACTGTTTTCTGATGGCAATTCTAGCATAGAGGCTGTTTTGTGAATTTTACACAGATTATTTTTTCTATGAAAAGGTTCTCTTTTGTGAATTTTTTCCACTTCTTTTAAACTCTCTCATGGATAAATTGCTGAATGAGGGACTAAAAACATTATCAATTAATTCTTCAGGTATGGAAAACCAAGGTAGTTCATTTATTGGTAAAAGGTTTCAATGTCTTCGGATATAAGATGCCAAAAAAAATACAATCAAGTTTTTACATGTATCCTCTTTGAAAGAAAGAGGTATTTTTGTGTCAACAGTCAAAAGCCCATCACAAACCCTTTGCTTTCCAGATATGATAACACGAAATTACATACAATTTGGCTCTTTAAATTTATCATTGGTATTTCATTGAAGATGAGAGTTGAAAAGGAGAAAACTAAGTTTGCTTTCCTGAAAATAATTCAGATCTGAGTAAATATTTATCCACATTCAGTAATTACAGAGATCTTGAGCAGTAACTATATGTAAGTGGGATGTGAATGTTAAACTTAGCCAAAATTCATAAGGAAACTGTAACTCCTACTTTGCTCTTTAGGTTTTCAAGATTTTCTCAATGGCATCTGTTCTTTCACTAACTTTGGAAAAACAAACACTCCATTAAATAACTTCTTATTGACACTTTAAAAAAATGCATGCTGTGGTCCTTCTCCATCTCTGCCACAGAAGGACCACTTTTTTCTGGAATCTTTCTTCTGTCTGATTTCAGGCAAGCTATGTCTATCTTCTCATCTCTGTACCTAAGAAGGGCAGCTTGGGTTCCCACCAGCCCTCTGGACCCCATGAAGACTGTTCCTCATTCCCAAGCTGAGAAGCTTGAACTAGCAAGAAGTGAAGTGTACTGAAACCAAAGAGGAAACGGAAAAAAACATATTTTACACACTAATTTATACACTTTTCTTTAAATACATTTTTATTAAAACATTTGCTTTTAATGACTTGTAGAAGTCCACCACCTTGGAGCCATCAGAAGCTGGTGACTTTTTTCAAACATGTCAAAGGAAGAAAAGATACATCTCCAAATTCTGCTTCAACAGAATTTTTTCTCACTTTTATGATTAACTGGTTGGATTTAGTAAGTTACTGTGAACTTGTCAAGATTCTTCACCTTGTCCCTTTAAAAGTATGCTTTAAAGAAAACTACTTTCATAAACAGACAGTAACCACAGATAAAGGTTCAACATGCAGCAAAGGGCTGAAGTACAGGAAAACCACAAGGCGTAAACAGGTGTTACAAGATTGTGCTTTTAAGAATCTACCCACAGAGACAACAGTGAGTGCAGATGAAAGACTACCTGCAACTGAACAAGGATTAAAATGCCAGGGTTGCCATAGTTTTAGGTCACCTAACAGACAGATAGAGTTTTATGTTCACATTCAGTATAAATGAGACAATATGCCTGTGATTATGCAGGGGGGCAAGCTGGAGCACAATGCCTGAACTCCGACAGAAAGGCTGCTGTGCTAATACCAGGGATAGCATGACTGTGACTCACTCAGGACTTAAGACACCAGATTCGAGAGTCTCATGTTCATACACTGGGTGGTCTACTCTGTGAGATGAGTGGACCAGGATGGTTGGTATCTGTATCTGTGAAGATAGAAGGAAAACCTCTCTACCTCTGGCATAGTGAGCAACAGCATTAATACATCTTTGCCTTTTGAGATCTGTTACCAGCTTCTTCACGCAGCAGTTCAGTTGTCACTGAAACACTCAGTATCCCTCTCTGTGAGTCTCTCTCTGTGTGAGAGTAAGAGACAGACTCAGAAACTGAGACTGTCCCACTCAGAGAAAGGCTACTAGCATTTCACACCCATTTCTTTTATTTGCTAGCTTTCCCGTAAGAAGACAGCAGAGTGCACCAGCAGCTAAGTTTATTTTAAGGTTTACCCCTTGGTCACTTACACAATACACACATTACACTTTTGGGTCATTTGTATATGCCCTTTATCAGAGGATTCTTGGCACATACATACTTGTTCATTGGAGTCAGGATTTGTCCTGCATGGTCACCAATCCAGTTTTTACTTAAAACTACAAGAATATATGTGGGGTCTTTATAAAAAGAGGTCTTTCTCAGGTTTAACACACATTATGATTTGGGTATTCTTGGCTTTGTGGACGTTTTAAGCCAAAATACAGTGGTTTAGGTTTTAAAAAACTTTAGATGTTTGGCAGATGCTTGGTAACTAATTTGTGCAAAAAAAATCCAGCAAGTTTTAACGCTGATTGAATAAATGTGCTTAAGAGAAAACAATTGCACTTAATAGTCCACCTTACTTCATTAATGAAATGTGCAGAATCTTGCTGTGTCTATTTGCAGGAGAGTAAGGCTTACCTATGTTGCATGTCTTCTGCTCCCTACAGCCTTTCTTATTAAGTTACTTTGATACCCAGTCCATTTTAATACATGAGGTTTCCCAGAAAACTGACTGCTGTATTTCCGTAATTCAGCCATACAAGGAGTTCCCAAAGCCATATGTACTTTTTGAAAGTTAATCGGACAGGTATTATTGTAAGGATTTCAAAGATAAAACTAAGAATTTCCATCTTTTGATGTATTATTTTCATTAAGTATTTCATATTAATAAGGAACACTTGTATATGCATTTTTGTTTGTTCATTTAAATTATATTTGGCAAAAAAAATCAAGCTGTAACAAATTTCAACATAATAAAGATCCATGGGATCACACATATAAGAGAAAGTGACCTTCCTCTGTCACTTAAAGCTCCTGCTCTTACTAAGAATCCACCTTGGGAAAGATACTGACTTTATTGTTTCTGCTGACTTTTCTTTCTGCTTTACACTTAGGCTGTTTAGTCTGGATTAGCTCTTCAGGGGTATTCCCCAGAGGAGGCAGGAGTCGCTTCTTACTGTTTCGGTTTTCTGAGAGCCACTGTGGAGGCAGCTCAAAGGGTCCAAAACCAAACTGCATGGAATACTTGTCATTTACCACATCAGCTTCTGTGGGCACAGCTGGGGCCACCTGAGCTGCAGAGTCTGCAATCGTCTGTGGTATAAACCTGTGAACCAAAGTCTGTCCTATCTCTAAACCAGTGGTAGGAATTTCTTTCTGTGGAAAGTCACCAGAACCAATGGATTTGGTCTCGTTCTCCTCATCTTCTGTTGGCTTGAAGATTTGTTGTTGCCCAATATGAAACATCTCCAGCAGCTGGCTTCCTGAATGGACACTGGGCTCCAGATTATCATCTGCAATTCCACCCGAGCTGACAATGTTTCTCCTGCTAAACCTTCGGTGCAGCTGTACTATTGTCCCCACTAAGCACTTCCGTACTGATTTGTTAACAGTTAAAAATAACAAAGGGTTGGCCAGCAAAGAGACCTTGGGCAACCAAATGGCAGTGAGGAGCAAGAAGACTGAAATATCTGAAATATTGAGTATGGTGCGGTAAATCACCAAAGTCACATAGGGGACACTGCAGAAAATAAATATCATAACCATAGAAAGCAGCATGACATGGAGCTCAGCTTCTCGCTGGGAGGCATATGGGATGGAAACTGTATTCTGAGGGGTCCTTAATGCAGCTATGATGACTTTTTTCTTCTGGCTGGCACTCAGCGCTCTGCGAATAAGAATCATAAAGAGAAATACCACAGCCACTGGTACAATCACAGTGGTGATATTATAGATGATGACGTATATCAGGTGGCCAAGAGAGTAACTCCAAGATTCAGAACAGGTGGACATGGCATAAATATCAGACACATTGGTCACAGCAAACACTGGAATGCTGGCCACTATTGCATGGGCCCAGATATAGATAACCAGGTCTCGGGATTTGGCATCAGATATTTTTCTTTCCAGAGGGTATAAAACAGAGTAGTATCTATAAAAAAAAAAAAGAATTCAAATTATTATAATGAACACAGTGCTTATGAGAAACCTCTCAAGAGCTGTCTGAGCGTACCACTCCAAATCCCTAACTGGGTTGCCAACTGACTGCCTGCTTATGACAGAAAAAAAACCAAACCACAAAACCAAAGGTCTGCCTTTGCAGGTCTAGCTGTAGAAAAAAAATGAATATTTAAATGTCAGGATCACATTTTTGGTGGTGAGAAATTCTTTCAATAATTGGGACTATATCACTTTGGCTGATGCATATGAGTATTATTTTGAAGATTTCATCATTTACTTACTTGTAAACTAGACAGCACATTCACACAACTCACAATTTCAAAAGACATGATGAAGGCGTATGTCATATTGAAAGGCCAGACTCAGTTTTAAAAGTTGCTTTATAACAGATTTTTTATACCTATTTGGAAAAAACTGTTGGGCACAAATTACATGTATCCATCTACTGGACAGGCAATAGTGTTTTGCTTTGCACAAGCTATGGTTGGCAAGGCTCTGAGCAAAAGTGTTGCTGAAGTCTGAACATTCTGTGTGCACTTAAAAAAAAAAAGTGCATCTCTGACCTGCACTTCAAATTTCAGACATTGATTCATTGTTTCCTTACTATTGGGCTACTGCTGTGGACTTGTAAACTCACAGAGTTTTCATGACAGACCTAACTTCTCACACTTTTAAGTGGTAGGAGTTTGTGAGGCAGCTTTTTGTGAGGCAGATCACAAGTTTTCTTGGTGAAGAGCAAGTGATATGCTGTTCCAATGGCAACACTGATGTGCATTACAGATACTGATACTGCATTTATCAAGACATTAACATTAAAATAAGAGACATATCACTTTATTAGGTATACAATTTGGTTTTGTAGAGCTAGCGTATTCTGTGGTGAGACATGATAATAGACTAACAATAATTTTATCTAACATGTTTAAGTCCACTGTTTAAGAAATGTGTTCTGTATTAAACCAGTATCTACCCTTTCTTAAAAATATCTAACTTACAGTCACTGTCAAGGGGATAGAGCTGTGCATTTAGGTGGGATCAGTGACTGACAAGAATATGCAAAAAGAATGGAATCCAAAACTTTAGCCAGTCCCAAGGGTCACTTTTGTTTTAGACTGATCTTCTAAACACAAAAATTCTCTTGACTAATTCTGGTTGTATTAATTTTGTCTGGTTTTTTTTTAAACAATCTACATTTGAAATTTAACATTGATAGGCAGTCTACCTCAGGCATTGGTAAATCCTTCTAACAGGCAATGGCTTTCAATTTTCACAGTTAAAAATGTGCACCTTGTCTATAGTCTGAAATTGTCTGCTTTTAAGTTCCATTACTGACCAAGAATTATTGATAGGAAGAAAGCATTAAAACTTCTCTGAAGACAAATCTACAGATTCAAAGTCCTTTATAAATATCCAGAGATACCAGACTAAACTGAAAACTAGAGATTTTCACTGTTAAGAGAAGAATATTTATCCCAAAACATTCTAGAAAGAAACTGCACACTGTGAACAAAGCACCATAAGAAAAGCAAGACAATATGAACAGGAGAAAAATGGTTTCAGAGGGAGAACGAAGAAAGAAAAATCCATGACCATGGCAAATTTTCTCCATTACCTGTCAAGAGCAATGGCTGGAAAACTAAGGATGGTCACTGAGCAGAAGACTTTGTGCAGAAACTTGGCAATTCTGCAGAAGAGCATTGTATAGATCCACCAGCAGCAGTGTGGACTGGCACTAAGAGCAATGTCAAAAGGCACACAGACTAGGCTGGCACAGATCCCCGAGCAGGCCAAATTCTTAATGAATCGGTTTGTTACCGATTTAAGTAGTGATGTTCTGCAAGTTGACCACAGCACCATAGTGTTACCTGTGAGTAGAGACAGGAAGCATAAAAGAAGGAAAACAAACAACCAACCAGCTATCCCCAAACCCCAATAACAATAATCTTAGCAGATTTGAATCTTCCCAAATAAAAATACTTGTTTGGAGTTTGTCAGCAATCACTGATTTGAATCATCACACTGCTCAAACTAGGAAGTCTGTAATGGCTAGTGGCTTTATAAATCAGAAGACTGAAAAAGAATTACAACCCAGCTATCTCCTCCCAGCTTCTGGTAATGAATGAATTAGGGGATTTCAGAGGCAAATGCCTATGAAAAATATCCAAACCGTATTTTTAGATGCTAATGTTGATTCCTGTATTAAATGGTCCATCCTGAGTATTCAAATACAGAAATTGGCTGAAGTGCTCATATTTTAATAAATAATGCAGAATTCTTTTTTTAAAGATAAAAATACACTAAGTAAATACAAATAAAATAAAAATATAAATATAAATATGTAGTTTTAATCTGTTTGTGTGTAAATGGATCACAGCAGCTTGCTCTGCTTTTCACTGACCACTTCAATGGCACAGACAGGCCTGTGTAGAGCCACATCCAGAAGAAATCTACCTTTCCTGCCTGTCCCAAGAGATTCTCTAGGTACATAATAACATGGTACTAAACAAAGGGGACAAACAGAACAGAAAAAAACAGACTTGATGCACACAACTTCACAGAAGTATACACAGAATGCAGCCCCCTGATTTGGATATTCAAGCCGTACACATTCGTTTCAAATAGGGCAGATGGATGGCAGTGAAGCAGAAGAAAAGAAACAGGATTAGCTATGACAGTATTTTTCCCTTATCATTGCATTTTATTCCATCCAGATCTCAGAAAGAAATATCATATGACAGGCATAAGTTCTCCATCGCGAATTTCCCTATTATTCCATCTCACACAGCAACAGGATATGAGTAAATGATGTGATCTGTTCTTACTGCATGGGCCCTTTATAGTGCAGATCAAGATACCAAAAAACTCACAGGATTTTCTCTCTCCTTTGAAAACCTGCCTTTAGCAAGATCATAGGACCATAAAATAGTTTGGACTGGAAGGGACCTCAAATATCATCTCATTCCAACCCTCTGCCATGGGCAGGGACACCTTCCACTAGACCAGGTTGCTGAAAGTCGCATTTAACCTGGCCTTGAACACATCCAGGGACGAAGCATTCCCAGTGTCTGTGGGCAACATGTTTCAGTGCCTCACCACCCTCACTAAATTATTTCTTGCTAATACGTAATTTAAACCTGTCCTCTTTCAGTTTAAAATCATTCCCCCTTGTCCTATCACTAAGTGCCCTTGTAAATAGTCCCTCTGCAGCTCTTTTGTAGCCCTCTTGAAGTACTGGAAGGCTGCAATGAGGTCTCCCTGGAGCCTTTTCTTATCCAGGCTGAACAACCCCAACTTCTTCAGCCTGTCCAGATCAAGTGCTCCAGCCCTCAGACCTACAGAGGCAATAGGATCTCTGCTAGCACAAATGAGGGAGACACACATACTCTACATCATGTAACCTGGTCCCAGCTTTCCAACCCTGATTTCACAGACATTCTTCTTCTCCTTTATTTTATTTCTCCCAGAGATGTACTGTGCAGTACCACCAGAGCAGCCAAAGCATAGCTACCAGCATACAAATACTGCTTGACAAGACAACTCCATTTAATCTCTGCAGCTGGCCAGCATGCAAAGTACAGTTTAGCTTCCCACCTCCAAGGAAAGTGAAATTGTTTTTACTGCAGACCATATCAACAGCTGTATGTTGTTGATATTATATATTGTTGACACTTACCAGAAGTTCTTTTGAGTTGAAGTGTAATTGATTTATGTGGCAGATTTGTTAGCATTTTTGTAGGTTACCTACAAATAGACACCATGAGAGAAAACAGCATCTTAAGCTGTTGATTGAGATATGAAAAAGCAGCTGCAGTCTTCCATATTTTGCCCTGTTGACATTGTAATTCTTTCCCTTGATTTTTCCTGTAACCAATAAAAAACCTCAAGCTTTTATTTGCCAAATAGAGTTTTCCTATGGCCGTCCAAATAAAATGCCAGCAGGATCATATTCTTGTTCACATGGTCAATGTGTATTCCAAGTGGCAAGTACCAAGAACTGGCAGAAAGTCTGTTTCAGCTTCTTGATAAAACAGCACTCTGTTTCAATGGTAGCATGCAATGTCAACTTTAAAATCTACCTCACAGACCTACTGTTTTGGTCTGCAGTACTTGAATGTCATTTGGGATTCAATTTTCTATGTATTGTGTCATGTGTCTTATGCAAATTCCTTTTTGATACTGACAAAATATTGAGTTACATCTTTACTATCTGATGTATTTTGAAGAAAGGAATCATCACCTGGTTTTGGCAGGTGCTTTGGGCTTGACAATGTATTCCTCAGGCACTATTTAATCAGTTGTATTTAAAGCTTTCTAAGTTGCTAGGAGATATTCAGTCAATCAAACCACTTGCTTTCAAAAATATCTCTAACTCTCCAGCTATTAGAGAAGAACTTCTAACAGTAATAATATATTATTACAATGCCCTGGAGAGGGGAGAAACTGGGCTTTTTTGTGTGTTTTTGTTTGTTTCTTTGTTTTAAATAAATTTAGATCTTTCATCTAATTTCAATTGCATTGATTTTATAACCTTACTTCCCAAGCAAGTGTCGTCTCCATTAGAATTAATACAAATGAAGAATGGAAAACTAAAAGAAACCAGAAGTGTTTTCATTAATACTTCAGAAGCCTCTGGAAAACAGCTCAGCTACTCTTCAGGGTCCTGCAGAGGAGCTTCATTCAAGACTCCATAGTCTGAGCTGTTGAATTACTTCTACAAATTATGTCATACTGTCAGTTATGTATCAGAGAGTCACAAGGAAATGAAATTAGCTCTGGTTCTGACTGATCCTAAATGTGAAGAATAAAGTGTAAAAAAAAAAGTATTGGTTCAAGGACGAGGAAGAACTCCTTAAACTGACAAAATTAAGTCAGAGCCTGAAAGGAAAAAAAAAAAAAAGAGAAGCAGACAGAAGTGTCCACTTGGGACACTGGAAAATTAGTCAGTGAATATCCCTCAGGGAAACATTATTTTTTCATTTGCAACTATGAGTAATATATATTAATAAGTTGCTCTAGGGAACCAGATCAGCTTTAGTATAGACTGGTAGATCTTTCTGCTGATGCCTTCAAATCAAGTATTTCTCTTCATGCATCCCAAAGCAAATGAAAAATTACACCAGAAACCCTGCACAGCATTAAATATAAGAAGCTTTGGAACAAAACTGCAAACATTTACCATTTCATTTTTCCTCACTTTTCCCCAGCAACTCCTTTCCATGGAAGAGGGCAACACTTCCAGGCAACAAGGCAATTCAAAAAGCATTATACCACTTGTGCTCTGAATCTTTTCACAATGTCTAGAGGCTCTTTTCCACTGTCTACATATTAGTCATTCACTGATGAACCCATGAAAGACACTACTCTTATTCTCCTTGGGTTACAACTGTACAGGGCTGTTGCACATCCTCACAGTGGGCAGAGCTGTCATTTTTTACCATGGGTTAGTTTCCGAGGGGGTTTCTGCTGGTCCAGAGCTACATAACCTTGGATTCAGACTTCCTATCGGGTTTGTACTGGTTAGCTGGAAGACATCCAGGGAAAGCTGGAGTGCACAAGCAGCTGGAAAACACAGCATCTTGCCATTTCCTGTAAGTCAATACCATCATGGACATGAGTGTCATTTATAAACGATCACATGTCACAAAGCATATCCCCTACTGGTTGCAGAGTTCCACCACTAATGCAGAAAGATGAAGTGTTTCTAATTTAAAAAGGAAAAGCATATCTTTGGTCCTCTCAGAGAATGAGCTATGTATACATAAAACCCTCATGACACCACAGATTATTTGAAAACCTTCTCAGTACACACACTGACTGAGCAGGATGTAAAAATCCACCTTAGAATAGAATATCTCAAGTTGGAAGGGACCCAGTGAGGGTCATTGATTCCAATTCCTGCCTCCTTGCAGGACTGCCTACAACTATACTGTATGACTGAGAACATCATCCAGACACTCCCTGAACTCTGTCAGGCTTGGTGCTGTGACCACTCCTCTGGAGAGCCTGTTCCAGTGACCAGTCTCCCTCTCAGTGAAGAGCCTTTTCCTCATGTCCCACCTGAGCTTCCCCCAATGCAGCTTGATTCCATTTCCTCGTGTCCTATTGCTGGGCACCAGAGAAAGGAGATCAGCACCTCCCATCCCACTGCCCCCCTGAGGAAGGTGTAGACTGCAATGGGGTCACCCCTCCGCCTTCTCTCCTCCAAGCTGAACACACCAAGTGACCTCAGCTGCTCCTCATAAGGAGCTTGTCTGTGCCTTTGACAATTTCTACAAGTAAAAAAGAGAAATATGAAATATTACAGGTAACCACTGCATGAGAAACAGCTTTTTTCACATTAGAAACAAACATATTTAAAGCCTGCCAAAGTCAAACAGATTTTATCCTGTTATTATCATAATTATCAACACTCAATAAATCTCAACATATTATATCCCAATTCTATTGTATCAGATTGAAAAGATGGTTGTTTCCAGTCATCCCCTATTTTTTCTTAATTGAGAAACATCGATAAACAGCCACATAGTACATTAAGTTGCACAGAAGTATACTGAGAAAGTAAATACAGTTCACACACAGCATGCTGCCCAGAAGTCCTTCTAGCCTTTATTGTGGTTCAAGTTCACTCTATCTGCAAACAGTAACAATCTCTAACCATGAAATGTTATCAGAGTACATTAGTCTGATTCAAAGCAGCAAAAATTATTTTTGCTCCTCTTCCAATTTGTACCCTCCTTGAATTTCACTGCCAGACACAAAGTGTTGATGGCAGGCATCAACAGCTGAGATAGTCCTGAAGTACTAGCTCTTACCAATACTTCAAATAATGTGAAAGATTCTTAAAAATACCGTTAACAAGGAGAAGCCAGATCCCCATGGAAACCAGGGACAGTTATCTAAAGAAATGCATTTGCCATGCAGCCATCCAACAAAAACATTAAAATACTGCTCTTTGTCGATTAATTCATGGAACTGAATCCATTAGCTGGGGTGTACGTCCATCTCATATTTTTGTTAACATTAATCAGTACGCAATTTAATCAAAACAAAGACCACACTCCAGCAAAATCCTGCTCCCCTCAACCTGCCATCCTCTGCTTGCTCACTTCCCTCCAGAGCAGGGTTCCAAGAATCCAGCCATGCTTCCTAGCAGAGAGTCTCTGCGTATCCCACCCATGCTCCCTGCATTGTTACAGAGAAGCAGCTGGCAGCCCTCTTTACCAAAAAACAAAGCAGCAAGCCACAAAAAAGGTTAGAAATTAGGCTTTAGATATTAAAATTGTTTATCAGAAACAACTAATGGAAAAAGTCACAGGCTCTGTGAACATGATGAATGGGAAAAACTTCTCTTGTTGAAACACCAGAGTATTTACATTCCCAACTCTCCAACTCTCTTTATTATCCTTTTTCAAGGTATTTTGAGGAAGGTGTTTTTTCACAGTACTTACTCTGCTAAAAGATATACCACAGTCCAAAAAAGTGGTTCATTGGAAACATTTCTGGCAACCCATGATAAGTAGCTATCAAATACCATTCTTATATTAACATGTATGTTTACTTATTCATCTCCAGAAAGAATATGGATATATCAGGATACATGTTGGCTTACACAGCTTGAAAAAAAGTGTAAATTTATCACAGGATCACAGAATGGTTGAGGCTGGAAGGGACCCCTCAAGATCATGTGGACCAAACCCTGCTCAATCATGGATAAATTCATGCAATTTTTTATAATTCTTTGTATTTTAATTCGAAGAAGTATAGCCATGAGAGTGACAGAATAGATTTTATAGATGAAAGAAAACCATAAAACTAAAACAAAAAGTAAATTTCCTGAAATCAAGTCCAACCTTTTCTAACATTTTAGCTACCAACTTCAAAATTCAGTGACAAAATAACTATTGCAGACCAGTTTAAAACAGTGGGAAAATATCTGTCATTTTAGTATATTTCTTTCAATTTCAATTTGTGCATATGTGCAACCAAATGTTTTATATGCAAGATGAAGTGTCTGCTGTAAGAGAACTACCTTGAAACAAGGTTTGCTGTATACCAAACCTTTTTCCTTCATAAAACAGGTGAACTCCCTAATTTTAAGATGTTTCTCACTCCTATTAGAATTCTCATTCATGTATTCCTATTTTCATCGTAAGTATTGATTCAAAAGTATAATTATGTAAGAGATTTATCAGCTCAAATGAACTAACAAAGCAGGGTTTTTCCCAGCACAGGGTAGTTACCCGCAGAGTGTTTCAGCACAGATCTAAATTACATTGGAAGCCCTGTCATTTAAAGTGTGATACTTGTCAACATGGTTTCTGTTCCCAACAATGTGTATTGTTACAATGTAGAACAGATTTTAGGCAAGGACCTAGTTCGTAGGACCTTAGTCCCAGAAAGTGAACAGAGATTTCCTTGCAGGAAAAAATAAGTCACTGGCTTTTGTTGCAGCATCACTTAGAATTAGCCCAAGGCCACAACCTGCCCACATAATCCACTGGCAGCTGCTACTGTGAACTTGCTCTGAAGGTGGAATAAAGGTAGAAAACATATATGAAGAAATTTTAAATTATACTTACAGCAAGCATAACTTACATGATATGATGGTATTTTTTAATGTCAAAATATGACAAAACTATGTGAAATTATCATGAATATACTTCCATTGTGACTTTTTTTTCCTGTTGTCCTTAGTATTTGATATGTTTATTGTCTGTAGGCAGATTCCAAAGTAACTGCATCATGCTGTCCTGTATTCCCACCTGCATTTCTTTCAGATATGCCTATTTGAAGGAAGGTAAAAAAGCAGTGCACCAATAATCTTCCAGTTCTTCATACCCACTGCCACTTTATCCCACCTCACCTTCTATATTTGCTATCCCATTAAATGGAAAGAATTTCTAGACAGGAACAATCATTTTCTCCCTTTTGATAAACTACGGTCCTTCACCAGCCATCATTTCAGCCAATCAAGAAAATAACCAAACCCACTTATTTTGCTTAAGTACACTTGACTTGCCTGAATTCCCGGCCTCTATTTTAAAATCAATCTCCTCAAAGAACCTCAAGTTCTTCAAGCTCCTTGGAAGGAAAAAAGTTTTAAAAATATTGTATTTGCAACTTCAGAACCATGGGTTGTTCCCATGTCAGGAAAACATGGCAGCAAAGTGTAGCATTACCTTTCAAACATAAGGTAGGAAATTGAAAAACTGAAAAAAAAAAAAAAGTCCAGATGTACTGCTCTAACCAAAACTGGAATGTAAATATTTTCAAAGTTAGTAACTTTTTGAATCACAGAGCCTAAGGGAGCATGTTTTACTTAGTACAAAAATGTAACCAAATTTTTTAAGTCCAGGACTTTTCATGACCTCCATGAGAGTCCCCTGTGACATGGGGACCAATGTTTTGACCAATTCCACAGAGAAAGGAAATAGAAGGAATAGATATAGAAGAGGTAAAAATATTGGATGTCCACATCATCAACATATGTGCAATCATTAGCAGAAGTGCAGGATCTTAAATCTCCTTTGCCAACGAAGGATCATACCTAGTGAACCCCCTGGCCACCCTACACAAGGCTTCACGTCAGCCGCCCTCAGAGAGCAAATCTGATGTTGTTACTGAGACACTGCAAGCAAAGCGGGGAATCTTTCTGGACAGTCTGTTCTTCATCATCCTTGGTACAAGAGGAATAGCCATTGTCCCTTTGTTTTATAAAGCACTCAAAAAGGGCTATTTTGAACCTATAAGTCATGAAAGGACTGTGCCAAGCAACATGCTGATTTACTTGAGCAATCCTGACCACTGTGCTGAATCTAACTGCAAACAGCAGTCTTTACACAGGAAACGAGCAGGTCTTAAGATTTATTTTTAAATAACAATGCTATCTGCCAGCACCTCTTTGTTTGTAGAGTGCCTGCAGTCACTTCTGTTGGTAACCTCATTATGGAAGTGCAGACATGGCTCTTCAAATGCTCCTTTTCTGCCTGGCTTCCCACATGCACCTGCAATTCATATGCAGGTATGTTGATGCCATTAAGGACATAAGGTCACAAAGACGTGACTTTTCACATCATAGATGCTTCATTTACAAAGCCAGCCCCAGACTCTTAGGTTCTTTTAGGAGAAACCTGCAGGACCCCCGTCATCTCTGCATGGTATGCCAAGGCCAGATCCAAGAAGAGACTGACAGTTTTGCACTTTCAAGACTGTGAAAAAAATTGTCTTTTAGAGCAACAGCAACTCCAGCATTTGGCCTGGACTGTAAGCTGCTCCAGCATAGATAGCAGACAGGAACAACTTCCCACCTTCCCCTCTCAACCTGATGACCTCCTGTGCTGTTCAGAATCTTATTCTCTCCTGCCTTCACCCTTATATCCATACAAAATGCTACCAGACCAGAACACAATGCAGACGTGGTCCAACAATATCATGCTTATGCAAAACTATTTTTTCTGCATCTAATACCTTTCCAGTTGCTCACTCAAGATATTAAGACAAAACTCATAAACTAAATTAGTTGTTGTGCCATATTGTAGTATAGTGAGTATGTGCGATCTATGCAATCTATACAACCAACTAGATGATTTTTTTACTGGCTAGCTGATTTTCCCTGGCTTGTTTACTGAGGTAAACAGAAATATACACAATTTAAAATGAATTATGCTTACGAGAGAGCAAAATTTTAAAAGCCTGTGGTAACTGCTAGTAGTCAGAAGACAGACTTTATCTTTTGTTTGGAAATTGAGGCTATCTTGCACTCTTGATTAAAAAAAAATTCCTACGCAGTAGCATCAATTTTCATCATCCATTGCAGCTGAAATTAGAGAGTTTGGAGCTGAAAGCCACCACAGTAACAGCTATTTCATAAAGCAGGAATTATTTACTGATCTGCCCCACAGTCTTGTGACTTATTTTGCTTTATACAACTAAGAAAGATCTGATCTCATTCCTGCATCAGTTTGCCTGTGCTTCCTTTTCTCCAACTGCCAGCTTATTAGAAACAAAATTTTATTTTTTATATAGTTTCACCATGCAACCATTCACCAGGTCACCAGATGGGCATATTTGCTATTCAATTTCCAAACACAGATGTCTTCAAACAAAAATTATACATTCCTAATACATACTGTGCAGTGGGATTAATTTTATATTTAGAAATAAGATTTTTTTCACTCCCTCCACAGCTGACTGTAATTAATGGTTCTCTCCACTCTTCCCAGCCCTGTGAATGGACTCAAAACAATACTCGCTAGGAATAAGGAAGTATAGCTGGATACTCTGACACACATCTGGAACACCATGAGTTATAAACTGAAGAAATCAGTATGACCCTAAATCAAATACTATTTTTTAAAAATCATGTGAAAAAATATTTTATTTAGTTACCGAAGTGTGGCATTTCACTGAAGAAATATCAGTTTACAGAGCTAAAACAGATTTATTCCAGCTTGCCAAAGAGAAGATATGTGTTCACATGGGGTAACTCTGGGCATGCAAGGTGCTTTACTATTAAGATGACAGTGGCATTTCTGGCCTGACAGAATGCAAGAAGTGGGGGGTTGGTTTGGTTTGGTTTTTTCTTAAAATATGTAGAGGCCTGCAGTAAAATTTGAGATTTTGTTGGTCAAGCATTTCACTTACAAAATCAATTCTTGATTGAGGCTCTCCCCAGATTTCCTCTCCCTTGTTTTTCTACAGTTTGCCACCTGTTAAGAACTCAACTATAGGACTTCTGTAGTGTCCACTCCCAGTCTGTTTTCTTTGACTCTTCTCATAACTGAGTTCCCTTTTCTTTGCTCAAAATCCTCCCAGCAGGAAACAGTGCTGTTCGCAGGTCCATTCTCTGTAAGACAGCACTGTTAAACCCAGAGTAATGCTGGGCTTAGTGAAACGGGCCACAACTTTTCAATCTTCAAATGCCTTCACAGAAAACGCTAAAAAAATTAATATTAGTGCTTAACACTTCCCTTCAATTAAAAAAAGCCAGAAATTCAGCTCATTAGGACTGATGGCTCAAAATCCAGAGCAACATGCAAATGCCCAGTAAATTGAACCAGAGTCAGATACTGAAACTGGAGAGATACTGATATTTTTCTTGACCTTAAGAATATGAAAATTTTTTTAAATTCTAGGTCTGGGCACCCTCTAGCAACAAAATAGTTCTGACAGTAAGATAAGCTGTAAAACTGCCTAACAGTCACCCCAAATACACCCATGATGTGTGGAAAAAACTTTTAACTTTTCTTTTATCCATCCAATAATCCAGATGACTGCCATACTGGCAAAGGAAGATAACAAGGTCATTTTTGCTTTAAGTCTCCTTTTCTTCCCTAGTGTTGGAAATACAATTAGACAACCATATCTGAACTTCATAAATTGCTGGGCACAGAGAAGATAACTCTGAAACCTGCCCTCACACTGTAATACTTTGCCACGTGTTTCACTGCACTACTGCAGCAATGCATGACCTAACATGTGCTGATGACACAAACTTTCTCATCAATCATCCACATGCAGTATATAATTTTAGTTTGTGTTTTGCTGATAGATGCAGCTTAACAGAATCTTTTTGCTGATACATGAAGATTTAAGGCCTCAGCATAAATCAAACTGATTTCAATATGAAAAAATGATTAAAAGCTGGAATAATATAACTTACAATTAGTTTCTAGTTTTATTTTCTGAAACTAAAAAATTATTTCATTTTTTTCCTATATATATGATCTGAGAAGGTCTACCATGTATTAGCCAAATGCATGTAAAAATTGAATGAACCCAAGAGAGCTAACCCTGTAAGGGACAGCAGCCACCATCAGAAATGACACAGAAGAGCCATATGTGCATGTCCTGCCTCTTCCACCAAAGAGAATACACTGCATAAAGGCAGTGACTTGTTTGATTGGGGCAAACCAGCAAGTGGGTGCATCAAATCACAGCTTGCTGTGTTTTCCTATACAAATGCATGCTGATTAGCAAAGCTTTCCAGGATTCTTGCGTCTGTTCTCTGCAGCCATATCTAAAACAACGTTTCTTGTTGTGACACAGCCAGTAAACCCACAAACAACCAAGATGTTAGCTGCTGTATCGTTGAGCTCTGCTTATTAAACAACCCACCTATCACTGCAAACCAAGGCACGTATTACTCATATTTTGTCTTTCGTATTTTTACATTTCTCACCCACTTCTTCCCTTTTGCTTTCCTACAAAAACTACCATGTCATATTGGTTGGGAATGCTTGGATGACACATTTGTGTAATTTCTCCTCTCTTGTAATGAGTCATCCACTGTTAGCAGGTGAAAATGTTTTGTATCTCTCTACACTACACAGAAACAAATAGAAAATAAAAACAATCCAGCAATTTCTCTTGACTTCAGCAGACAAAGTAGCAACAAAAACGTAGGCCAAATATCTATAGTAATTTCAGCTCTTCCATTAAGGGACTAAAAGGTGTCCATTTACAGATGAAACCAGCTTTGTACCTCCATTGCCTGGATGCAAAATTTTCAATAACAACTATACAGTTAGTCTTGTTGCCTTAAAAACAAACATCAACACATTTTGCACTCTTCAGGGTGAATACGAAAAGCAAGATAAAGTTTGCATATTTTAATAGTCCCTGAAAAATCACTATTACAAATCCAAAAGATTTTCCAAGCTAGCAGAGACAAAGAAAAAGCTCTTGTTTATTTAACTGCAGGGATTTTGGCATACTTGAACTTGTGTCCTTAATACAGGAAAAAGTAGTGGATCCTTTCTTGAGCCGTTTAAGGATTTGTCTTTAGAGACCTGCAACAGAAATACAGTCTGAATGAAACACAAACAGAAGCAAGTATGTGTGAAGGCATCAGAAGAAACAATAAAACAAGAATGCTTTATTAAAAGAATGTGAAAAGAAAGTCATGTATGGATAAAACAAGGACACCAGTGACAGCAATAAAAGCGATAGAGGGATGAACACGACGTTTGCGCCAAGAGCAGGAAGCCTACGCTCTGTAATGGCCACAGCAGAGATGAGCTTCCAGCACAGGACTCGTGCTGTATCACAAGAGGTTGGCAAGGAACCTGTAAAAAAGCAGTGCAGTCCCTGTTCTCCTGCCTGTTCCAGCCAGAAGAGACTGCAACTCTGATGTTTAAAATACCTCTTCAAACACCATGTCACTGAGATCTACCCCATTCCACACAAGTAATCCAGGGTGACTGAACACATACCCATGTTGGTGCCTTTGAGCATGTGCAAGACAATAAGGGCTGAAATCAGTGTGCTCTGAAAAATGAAATTTCCCTTACATAAGGTTTCACATAAATTTTTGTTACAATAAATTCTTGTTACACTAAATTCTTGTAGAATTTAAGGTACCAGGTTAAATTTCGTTTTGTTTTTTTCTTTTAATAAACAGGAACCTCCTTCTAAGTAACACCACTATCATCCAACACCAATACCCAAACATGGTAATGCCTTACGTTTTGGACATAATTCCCACTGATGGAGTTTTAATGAAGAAAAAAGGCTTAAATTGTACTAATCTTGTACTCTTGAGGTCTCTGTCACATAGTCTTAGACACATGCACAGAGCCCAGCACAGCCAGCAGGAATTAACCTGGCAGCAGAATACACATTACAATTAAAGCATCCTAAAAGAAATACTGGTCTTTGCTCCCCAGGCCACCACACCACTACATTACTAGGTTTTTTTAATTTCCCAATACCCAGTTTTACCGTTCTTATGTCTGCTTCTCACCTCACATAGCTACTGCTCTTTTCCAGCTATACCACTCAGAAGGATCAAACATATTATTCCTCATCAGAATCCTTACCTTGCTTCATATTCTTAGACCACAGTAACAATATTACACCAGACAGAGGCAGTACAAACCCGTTCTGCTTTTTTTCTTGGTCAATTTGAGCTGTTGCCCATGAAAGATTAAATTCTTCCTTACCAAAGTGGTTTTATAATTTTCGGATTAAACCTTTCAGACGCAATCAAAGATTTAATTTTCCTTAACCACACATTATTATTTTTGATATGGACAACATTTCAATTGCTTCATAGAATCACAGAATGGTTGGAGTTGGAAGGGGCCTCTGGAGATCAGCCAGCCCAACCCTCTGCTAAGGAAGGTTCACTCAGAGAGGTTGCATAGGATGGCATCCAGGCAGGTTTTGAATATCTCCAGAGACAGAGACTCCACACTCTTTCCAGGTAGCTGTTCCAGTGCTGTGTCATCCTCATAGTAAAGGAGTTTTTCCACGTATTCAATTTGTGCCCCTTGTCCTGTCACTGGGCTCCACTAGAAGAGTCTGGCCCCATCCTCTTGACATCTGCCCTTCAGGTATTTGTATGCATTGATAAAACATATCTTCAAAACGTATCTTCTTGATTCATTTGTGAGGAAGATTAATTGAATTTTCAGATTACTCTTATATCACTATTATATTCATTTGTATCAGCAATGACCGCAAAAGCAACTTAAATACATTCACAAATACAAACGTAAAATCACTCCAGAATTAAAAAAAACACAGTTGTATTGTTTGGATTTGGAATGTTTTATTAGAATAAATCACTAGACATAAAACTAACACCAGAAACAAGCAAATATCAAAATATATAATAAATGAATTGAAAAAGAAAAAAGTGAAATTGTTTAAAAAACCCAACAAACACTGGTGTATATGGTGCACAATGTCATGTGACAGAAAATTACTCACAGGTATGTATGTTATCTAACTGTCATTGAAGTTCCAAAAGCGAACCATCAGTGTGCTTACACTAAGAGTACACTATAAAAGATCTTAAATACAAACTAATGAATAGGTACGTGAGTTGTTTTTCTCATGTTAATTCAATCTGGGTAGGGATTTTATTAAAAAATCAATTAAGAAAAAGTTATTCCCAAAATTCTCTTTGCCTAAGAGACATTGTAATAAATCATTCAGGTGTTGAAGTGCCAATGCAAGCATAAATAATGCTTAATGAGGAGGCACTCAACAGCACAATCTGCTGTCAGAGGTTACCTCAACTCTTTCTGATTTTCCAGTGGGAGATAACCCATTGTCAGTAATTGTTTAAAACTATTTCCTTCCAGATGTGTACTGGGGAAAATCACATATGAATCACTGTGTAAACTTCAAAGGTAGGTTTAATACAAGCAAACAGAAGGCTGCACTGTGACAGTAATTTTAGATTGCATAATTGTAATAACCTCTCTTTCATATTTTCAAAATTATACAAATACAGCAGGAGAAATAGCCACCTGTGTTCCCAAATGTCTTCAATAAGATGCTTTCATTTTAGCAAACTAGCATATGGATTTTTTTCAGATTCTGTTCAAGTGATCCCTTTTTTTTTTTTTTTTTTTTTAAATGGTATTTATTACTGACAGACTGCAACACTCCAGTGCTCTACTAGAAAAATATTCAGCAGGGAGCCATAGGCCAACCCGTTGCCCGGTCCTGACAACCCACTCCTACACAGAGGGGAACCTGCAAATGGCTCCATATCCATGATCCACTTGGACCCCTGTGCTAACACTCTAAGAGTGACACAAACTGTGATGCTGCTTTAAAAGCTTTCATTTAGGAGAAGTGCATTCAGAAACAATCTCTTTTCTAAGAGCATAGAAAAGGAAGACTTCATCAGTCAAGTAACAAATGTGAAATTTAAACAGTAGATGGTCTAAACTGAAAGTAAAGAAAGAAAAAACAAAGAGCCCACAATATTTTACAGTCACTTGTGCAAGTTACTCAACAGACCACTTGTGCAGTGGAACCTGCACACTGTGGAGAGCAAGGCATCCCAACCTGCATCCTAAAACAGAATTTACATGACTTCCCTGATTCCTCTAGAATTCTTTTTAGTGGAGATTATTAATTTTTTTGTTTATGCCTCACTGTTCCAACAGCAATCAATCAAAAAATCCTGGTATTTCAAGGATGGAAAAGTTAATTTACCATTTCAAGCTTTACAGACAAAATATGCTAACAGAGAGATGGAACTAACAACTACAATGGTTAAATAAATTTTTCATAAAGCATCTAGTTATGCATAAATAAAAAAAAAAAGTCCTGCAATATTAATATTTGAGTTGTATACTGGTCTCAAAGTGCTGATTAATGGTCTACTTAAAATAGTCTTAATCTGACAGTACAGAGCAGTAAGTCTTGCCAGTGTGTCAGTAGCCTTTCTGAATTTAAATGGTTAGAGTAAACAATGCATCTGTTATTTCATATCTAATTTGTAACATGTCTGGGGTTTTAGGCTTTTTTGTTTGTAGGTTTTTGGTTTGTTTTGTTTTTTAAAAGAGAAGGAGTTCTTCTAGGCCAATATTTGGCTAGTGATTTCTATCACATGGCTCATTACAATATGATGGCAGTCATGTAGCTTTATTTTTTGTAATGTTTTGAAACCACAGACCACGGATGTGCCTGCCACAGTACAGGAAGCTCCATTACAGGCATCAGTAGAAGGCACTCAAGGCTGTATGTTTTTAATGTGACCTGATAATGATATTCTGCAAAGAAAATGGAAATTAAAAGTAAATTTTATATTGCCATACACTAAAAGAATTAGGGAATGACTCAACGGACTATTTTCATTTCTTGCAAATGAGTAGACTTAATTGGGAAGCGTTTTTATAGATCTTATTTTTGCCATTCCACTGATCCCAGGCTGTCTGATTCATGAAGTAGTTGTAAAATATTTCGTAACTAGCTTTCCATTGCTGAGATGATGGTGTCTCTGTCAGACATGCAAGGAGATTTACATTATAAATAAACCTACTTAGAAAAGATAAAACCACCACAAAATGCAAAACTGAGACCTGAAGCCACTTTTCATCCTTCAAACAAGTCACTGTCAATGAATTTGGCTGTCCCAATACTTAGAGGACCATGATGATAAGCTACCTTACTGCCCTCTCAACCATGCTGAGACTGTGACACAAGTCATGACAGGAAAGCAGGACTGGCAGGTCATCTCTGATTCTCTCTGCTATGGACAACAGAAGGAAGAGGAGAAGAAGATGGACAGTTTTCCTCTACTTTTTCAACTCTTTCATCAGGCTAGTAAGTAGAAGTCATGCAACCCATAAAAGAGGGAGGTGGGTGTTTTTCTTTGAAGTACAAAGCAGGGGGGACAAAGGGAGAGAGGAAAAGAGTATCCCCTGTATGTATATCACACACGGCAAATACAAATTCTGCTGGGAATATTGGAAGTATAGAGTTAGTCTCCCAGAGACACAAACTCAGAGGCTGATCTGTATTGATCTGATCACCATTTTGAATTCTCTCTGCAAAAAAGGACCTAAGCCAAGGTGCCAGCAGTGTCTTACGTCAACAGTGATCAGCATTGACCAGACCCCTCTCTGCAGCCTACCAGAGGAATCAGTAGGCATTGCCTGGTTAAATTCTGTTTCTTTCAAACATCACATTTAGATGAACATTGATAATGCAACTACCGGATTCCCACTGCTCTGAAAATACACAAAAATTGTAATTCAGTGCAAGTGGCATGAAAATTGTTCCCTTCCTCTATTCTAACTTCTGTTAACTTATTGTTTTATCAATTTTACGTTGCTGAGAAACAGAGTAAATGTTGAAGAAGAAATGCATGGCTCTGCCTCTTTGTCCACATATATAGTCTTTGGGTAATTTTTTTACTTCTAAGCATTCTTCATGATATTTTTAAAAATGAAGATTTACAAATACTGTTTTCATGCTGTGTTTGTTGGCTAGAAAAGATATAAGTGGGTAATTTTTTTCTCTTAATGTATCCTCTTTCTGCTAAGTGTTATGTTTGTGAACATTATTAATTCCAATTACTTACTAATTGAACATTCCACCCTATTTGAATGTGGGCTTCTTAAAACACATTTTCAATGCATGTAACTAAAGCTATATAGAACTGCTCTTCAGGTGAGGTCTTTACATCTTTTCAGAGGATGAAGTAGAAAAAAAGTAATCTCAAGATACTATTTCAGTACAACAAACAACAAGAACCACAGCTCTGCCAAGTAAGGAGAAGCAAAGATGGTACAGGAAGCAACCTTTTATTAAACCAGCTGCAGAAGTTGCAGAGAGAGAGAAAGAGGAGCTTTCAGGCTGAAGACAGACCCCTCTTGGACATGAGAGTTGTTCAGTACTCTTTGATCTACACTGTTATTTACATGACCCCTTTTTTATCTGAGTTAGCACAAACCTAGTAGGATATTCTTTACATTTACTGGAATGTAAGTAAACAAAACGCAAAATAAAGCAGAGTTAATGACAAATGTGAATACTAAGTAATCGTCAAAGTTTTGTGACTCTAATGATGCTGTCATTGAGACAAATACAGTATTAACATTGCAGTGTGTACACAGCTCAGCTGCTCACAATGGAATAACAGTACTTAGCTTTTTTCATAGACACTTTCCAGCATATTTACCTAAAAACCTTTACTTATGTGCCTTTAAACTTAATGTTATCTATTTGGGTTGTCATTGCACACAATATCGCACAGCTGCAATCAAAGCAGGTGGAGGTAATGCTCCTGTGTAATTGCATTTTTTTTTTTGTACCAGTGGCAGGACCATCTGGAGTTCTCTATTTTGCTTTCTGTGGACAAAACTGATCTATACTTTTGTGATCTTTAGCAAAAAAAATACATTAAAAAAACCCCAGGGGAACATACAACAATCAAATATATTACAGAAATCTCTCATATTCTTCACTCTGCACCTTTCAGGATAGAATCTTGCATTATTTCCTAGGCTCAGAAAGGCTTAGTTCTAGTCAAGCTAACTCAACTAAATTAAGGGTAAGACACTGTAAATAAACTAATGTGATTAAAAGCAGCCTCTTTTTACACTGACAAAGTTGAAAATCTACAAATTTACAGCTTTAACCATGTTTTCTAAGGAACAAAATTTCATTTATCATGAAAAACCTATAAAAATGCAGCAAAATGCTTTATCAAAACTAGAATGGCAGATGAACATTTCTTTTTTTTTTTTTAGAAGCTTTAAGGCACACCAAACTTCATTAATCTGTTGTAACAAAGGAATCTTACAAAATGAGCCCTCTCAGTACTGCAACATGCCACAAAAATTTGGTTTAGCAAGAAATAGCCGTGAGGGGTCTGAATGTTTATTTCTTAAGCACAAATCTCACCTGCAACTTCATACTTTTGAATGCAAAGGCTGATAAGCACTTCAGCATATTTCCACTCTACCTTGAGTCCACACAGATAGGACAGAGCAGTCTCATTGCTCCAGTCATGACACTGAGCTTCCTGACACCTACTCATTTGTGCAAGGAAAACCAAAGCACACTCCCACACTTTGTTGGTTACAGTTCTGAGGTCCAAGTTGGACCCATAAAGAAAAACTCAGATCTGCCAACAGTTCCTGAATTCAGATGTCACCAAAAAATATTGGCTGCTGTCCTTGTTAGCAGCAGTAAAAAATTTAAATGTTAGCCAGTTACAAAGTCATATTTAGATCATTTGAGCACTTTTTTTATTCTATTTTGAAAACATTTTGCTCTGTTAAGTGATTTCTGCATAAAGCTTCCTATGAAGACCCTCAAAAAAGTGAACTAGATCAACACATGCAAGAGCGTTATACCAGGGTATAATACCCTACGAAACAGGGAGGGCCAGAAGCTTTATTTACCCAAGACAGTGATTCATGGTAATAGCTGAGAGTAAATCAGCAAAATGTTTCTTTTCCCAAGAGAAAAAGACACAGGAATCGCCCTCTTTCCTGCTGAGACACCACCAATGCATCAGTGCAACAACAATGCATCTGAGCAACAACCCCATCTGCTTTTCTTCTACACAAACTCCGATGCAGAAGGAGCCTCTTCCACTCCAACAGCCTTTCCCTCTGCACCTCACTATAACACTGCTCTTCCTGTGTCCCGTGTTACCTGGTGTAACACTTTGCTTCTGAGGTAGAGCACAGAAATCTCTCTAGCCCTCAGCAGGACAAACAGCAGGAAAGCAAGCTAGGTGGCTAGCGCTGGTTTCCTCGCCCGGGCACAGGGATTCAGTGCCCACAGCCCCTCTGTAGCCGTGCTGGCCCCGGCTCCGGCGGTGCTCCTTGTGCCAACAGCCGCACCGAAAACTCCATCGCTTTCTCTTACCAGCTACCAGAGGGTAAAAGATGCTGCAGGGAGCATCTTTTCTCCCTTATTGGGCCAGAATAACCAGAGCAGGGAAAGGGAAGCATATTCTGGCTGCACTGCCTGATGGGTTTTCAACAAGCTACAACACCTATCCCTTTTCTTAGCTTTTAAAGTGGGAATGCAAACTGGGCAAGATAGGCAAGAAACAGGCCATCCTCAATCTGCAGAAAGGTGTTCAGAGAAGCACTAACCACTGCCACTAACACTCTCGGTAGGGCTACAGACATACCCTGACACACACATAATGCCATGTGTTAACATCCACACATACTGTTTACAGTTAGGTGGAAAAAGAAAATTTCACACAGGCTGACTACAAGAGCCTTAGTGGTCCCAACGGGCCTCATCTGGGAGCCCCAGGCCCTGCCCATGGCTCTGGCAGCTGTGCTCAAGCTCTGAACTGAGCATCTAATTCAGCAGGTGTGCCTGCCTCCTGTCTTTGGGTTGGATCTCAGACCTAAGTCACTTTATTTTTCAGTTAAAGTGATTAAACACCGTGTGCTGCCACTTTCCTCCTCCCTAAAAGAAAGGGAACATCAAAAATATGGCAGCATTTATTGTTAACCTGTACAAAGCCTGGGGTCTTTTATGTTGACCAGAGAAGCTGCCTCTCTATTCCTGTGAGGGTAGCCATTTCTATGGCTGGTTTTCCAGCCATAGAAACATCAAAGTTAAATACAGGAAATCAAAAGCTCTCATTTGTCCTTAAGGTCAAATCAAGGTTTCCCACTGCTTTACTGAACTATATGGCACTTTCTAGCATGTGTTTCTTGGGCAAGTATTGCCACAGTACAGTTCTGTAATTTAATACTCCCTAATAACTACTAACACACTACTAGTATCTGAGACTCCTATTACATGCTGCAGTTGCAGTAGTTACCATGCCACAAAAAACAAATCAAAAAAAAAAAAACCACTCTGATTGCACTCAGTAGGTTTAGCAACACAACAGAGTCAAAAGACTACAGGAAAAAGGAGGTGTAAGAAAACTCTTTGGTCTGACTGCTGTCTTCTCCATAGAGCAAAGTAATTTTGTACAACTCACCTTCAAATCTACAGTCAGATTTCAGTCTTTATGCTTTACAGGCTTCGCCAACTGAGTTAAAAAAGCACAGTTATTTTTTTTTACTGCATGCTCCTGTGGTGGTCTCAGTTTATAACCAATCTTTTGGGAACCCCTAAGCAGCAGCAAATTGTTCACAAGACTTGCCAAGTTGTGGCAGAATTATCCCACACAGGGGTAGTATCTGATTAATCAGAACAATTGAAAGCACTCAACAACCACCAGGCATTTTCTAATTAACACTCTTCCAGTGTAGTGAATAGTTTTTCAGATCAAAATTTATTTTAAAAATAATTTAGCTGAAACATGATAGAAGTGTGGGAGGGTGTGGATGTAGGTGTAAGGGGGTTTTCTCCTAAAATCAAAACTATATGAAAATTTAATTTCTAGAGTTTCCAAAGATACAATCTGGCCACTATCTACAGTGAGAGACTAGAAATAGGAATATTGTGATAAGATCACAGGGTTATGTTACCTAAAAAGCTATGTTACCTTTGGAAGTTACTTATGGCCCAATTTTGCAAAAGCAGAAAATGATTCTCTGGGTGACATCCTAAGCCTGATGGTGAACATCCATCTGTATGGCTTCTCAGGACTGGCAACCAAAACTCACTCATAATTTCTGACAATTTCAGCTGTATGAATGTATATTCAAATCATAACCATTGCTCTTTCTGCTATTATCTTCATCTACTCTGGCTTCTTTTACTATTTCCTTTGCTCTTTGGACTTTACAAATCTAAATTACAAGGTTTTCAGATAACTTCAGGCAAAACAAAGTGACTTACACAGACATGTTGAAGGCTTCCAGACGCTGGGGAAGAACAACTCCAAATATTGATCTGTAATGTGTAATGTAAGCTCATCCCAAGTTTAAAACTTGACTAAAATTATTAAGTCAGGGAAGAATAAAAAAACCAGTAAATTAGTTCAAGACATAGCTATGGATAAATTTATCAAAGCTCAGGAGCAATGACTGTGCTGTCAGATTAAACTAAGTGGTTAAAGCATCTGCCACGTAATAAGGCCAGGCACCAAAAACCATTATGCATATCCCCAGGGTGTGGTAGTGCAGTTCAAGTGTCCCCCGCACAGATAATGGCTGGTACTTCATTACCAGGTGCAAAAGACCATTTGAATATTAATTTCATTTTAATCTCAATAGAGGTGCTAACACTGAATGAGAGTGATCATTTAAAGCAGGTTTATATACAGGAATGCAAGTCTGTGTGTAAACACAGCTTACAAATGATAAGAGACACTAGATAAAAGCTTGGCTCTTAAATATGAGAGATGATGTATTAGGTAAATAATCTCAACTATTACCTAGCAAAGCAAAAATGTGTACGAAGATGCATACTAGTTTGGGGGATTTTTATTGAATAGGAGGGCTGGCCTTTTGGGATAATTTGCTCTCTCTCTCTCAGAAAACCCATCTTTAAAAGAGGACTAAATAAACAGATTTCATTTGTTGCACAGCAAAAGTAGGTGGTCCTTTAGCTACTTGGGTAAATCAGTGGTAAAACCAAACATATCAAGTCTATATCGAAAACAAAAAAAGGTATTTGAGAAATTCTTTTCCTTAAAAGCAAACAATTAAGAAAAAAATACTTTATCTGAAAAGCTGCTGCTGATCATGCAGTACTTTATGCTAGCAACTAAGAACATACGGAATTGCAATAGTATTTTTGCCACCTAAGGCTCCAACAGACTGTACAGAGCCATTTACTTGCAGTATGATCCACGCAGAATAAATTCACATTCAGGCTACTCTTACTGCTTGGGATTACCCATTCTTTCTATCCTGCAGAAACATAAGACAGCCACCACACCCCAACCTGCCACACTGGTCCCAGAGATAATATACTTTCACATTAGAGCTGGATATACAGCAAAGAAAGCCTACAGAGTCTGTTTTCAACAGTACAGAACAGGAGCAGTCTGATCCTTCCAGACTACTGTTATTGGAAGATGTAACTATAAAACATATGAAAATGGCCTTAACTGAAGGCCATTGGTCTCCCAGTTCACAAGGAAGCCTAGCAGACAGTCTGCAAGCAGCCTAATTCACCCAGGACACCCAGGTCTCCCTCCACCCTTCCAAACAGAAATCAAAGAAATTCTTTCAGATATCAGATTCTCAAGTTTGCGAAGTTACCTGATCTCTGAAAACAGTAGAAAATCTGAGCAGAGAAATCTGAAGTGTTAAAACACTTCATAATGATGCTAAAATGCATCTAACTGTAACATAATTAACAGACTACTTATGCAAACAGCCACCATTTTGGTAGCTCTCTACATTACCTACGTGAGGAAAACACTAGTTACTTCCACCTATACAGAAGCTCTAGGGCTCTATTTGCTCTTCCTAGACATTTGCACATAATATTTCTTTGGCGTAGACCCTATCAGATAGAAATGTCTTTGACCATGTAATCTGCGTTTTCAGTCACACAGTAATCACCTCTGTCATTAGGTTTGTCCCAGGAAATACAAGGTACTCTGAGATAGCTACTTGTTTGGATCTGTCCACATTATGCTCTAAGAAATTAGTGGAAAAACAGAATCCAAAGAGTAGTTCAATGTTTTTCACCTCCTTTGGAACCTGAAGTGCAATTTTACTTTCTTAAATGCTTAAAATAATCAAAATAGGTCTCCAGAGGCTGGTACCACCACATGGTACCACCACAGTATCAGCCTTTAACATTGCATGGGTGTTTTAGGATCTCCTTTAACCAGAATCTTTT
>WBMZ01004184.1:46127-63507 GCA_013400975.1 Atrichornis clamosus
CTTAAAATAATTAGGTCTCCAGAGGCTGGTACCACCACATCATGCAGTATCAGCCTTTGACATTGCATGGGTGTTTTAGTATCTCCTATAACCAGAATCTTTTCTTCTACTGACTGTGGTTTAGAAAACAAATTTAAAAAAAGGATGTCTTTGCTGTCCTATTACAGAGGCTTGTTACAGTCAGAAAAATTTTCGTGTGATGGCAATTTACTCTTTTTTCAAATTAAACTGCAGACATAGAATACTGAATACTTAATAGAATACTTAGCCAAATCTAGCATGAACACTACAGAACTGCACTAGATGAAAATAAGAATAATAGATAACAATTTTTATAAGTGAAGTAAAAGAACATTCTGTAATACACTATTGAGTTTTGCAGCTTTTTCTGTAAGTATTATAGTAATTTCACTGACCTGTACATGATGTTCCTTGCAATGTCCCCATTTTCTATTAATGCGTCAATGTTTGTGTGGAGTGAGCAAAATAAGACTGTATCTTTTAAAATATGGGCTAAAAAAAAATATGGACATGTTAGAGAACAGTGTATGTGGCAACATCCCACTATCATTTCCTGAGGATTAGTAGTCATATACACAGTGTTACTGTACACATAGGTGTAGTTTCCCAGAGTTAACTTAAGCAAGATGGAGACACAATGTATCCAAAAAAAATGATGGATGCTGCATCCAGCCATCACAGGGTATCTGTGCACTCCAAACAAAATAGGATGAATCTCTCTGTGGTGGGAGTACGTGTAGCAAAAAATGGGCAATGAAACTGGGCAGGTGGCACAGCTGTTCCGCCCAGGAAAGACAGGAACAGGGGGAAGGCAAGCAAGACTGGTGAGCTTGGGACTGGCCTGCTTCCTTTGGTGGACACGTGCTTTGGCTAAGTGGGAGTTTGCTGGGGCTTCTCTGAGCATTTGCCAAGCAACTACATCTTACTTCACTGCTAAGCACCTTACAAAGGCACCATCCTACAGTACAGCAGGAGGACAGCAACCGTAGTCACCACAGCAAAAGACAAGCTAAACTAGTAAAACTTCTTAAAAACTAACATGTTAAGCTCAATGTGCCAGCCAAATTTCAGGAACAAACAATGCTACTGGCCAGAGCACAGTATGTGTGATTACCTGCTTGGGGGCAGAGAAGTCCCTCACTCAGACTGACACAGTCTAAAGGGGCTGTAGCTAATGCTCCTCTGAAAAGGCAATGGGAAATAAACAGCCTAATACCACAAATGGAAAAGGGAAATCAGACTACCCTCTTTGTTCTAGATACTCCTAAAAATTGCAGCTATTAAATTGAAACAACAAAAAACACCCTACCTCAATGTTTTCCACTTTTTTCAATTAATTCAGGCAATAGCAGAAGAAAACATATTTTAGCGCCTTGTATGACTGACTTTTTTGTTTGTTCCACAGTATCAAAGAAATTATCCAGTTGTGCCACAAGAAATATAGGTACAACAAAAGTAAGGCCTGCTGCAGTCTGGAAACATGCCAAGTGACACCAGGTTTGTGAAGAAAAATACAAGAGGTTACATGAGAAGCAATATCACTTCATATTTTATCAGTCTTCTGGAAGAAATTCATGAGTTCCTTATGCAATTGCTTTGACAGACGAAAAAGTAAGTCAAAGGTAGTAGAAAAAGCAGACTAAAAATAGAGTCTCTAACTCCCAAACAATTACAGGCGTTTTTTCCCCCTCCCAACAGAGCTGGCAGAACAGAAGGAAGGACTGTATTTGCCAGGAAGTCAGACTATTCATAATAGAGAAGAATGTCAATTACGGTGTTGAATATAATAACTAATAAAGCATTTTAGAAGGCTGCAGTCCACAGCAATCTCCCAGCAATCACCAATGACAGCAAGACCATGAACAGATAATAAGACCATCGGAGCTCTCCCTGCCATCGCCATTTCAGCTTCTGCTTTCGTTACTACATAATTGCCATTTGCATTGTTTGGCTAATCTAATGCCTTACTATGAGAGGTTACACAATTTCTTACTCAGCCAGCCTTCCAGTCCAGGATATTTTCCTTATTGCAATGTTTCTATGGAAGCTGGCTGACTACAAGGCACCAGTTCTTCTCCCTGCTTCCAGCTGCTAAATCTAATTTAAAGATGCTAAAAATAAAAAAGGCTTACATGTAACAGTGCTGTTCAGAAAACAAGAGGCTGTACTTCCTACAGGGATAGCATTTAATCAGCAGTGAGATGAAGGGAGGTATGATACAATAATTGTTTTACTAGTATTTCTGTCATTTGCAAACTTTCTAGCAGTACCTAGCCCATTCTCAAAACATTTTGAGAACGCTCTCCTCGTTGGATATTGAGACAGCAAGCATAGGAAACATAACATGGAGATATCCCAAGCCTTTGGGCAGCCAGTTCAGCTACTGCCCCAGTGACCACCCATACCAGACACCCAAGACTATTTAGAGTAATTTACAAATTCTGTGATGAGCTGGGTGGGTGCAGGGATCAAAAACAAGTACAACAGGAAAACAAAACATTACCTTCGCAATATGGAAATTTTTCCTTAAATATATATATGATGTATATAAAATCCACTTTTGTTTTTCTCTGCAAAGCAGTTCACATTGATATTCTCACTAGTACACAGACTATCTCCTGTATGATCTCAGAGCCTCATCTTACCCACATTATCAAAAAGAAGTGGTTTGTATCTTATACTAGGAAATGTGACTACAAGCTCACCTCCATGAAGATGAAAGAGCAGAGAGACACAACAGCAAGTGTGGGAATCTCAAAATCCTACTCAGAGGAAGGAGCCCCTGCCCCAAAACCCTCCCAATAAAATGAGAACATATGCTAAAGTCAATAATATGGATTTTATTCAACTCTGAATGTGAGGCAGAAAGAAACAGGAGCAGGGGGGAGATCAAAAAGAAGATAGTCACCACTCATGGATACAGTAGTATTCCATTGGTCCTTCCTTATCCCGGGCTTCTCGGTGGTGGGGGTCCCAAGGTCATTAAAAACTTTTCACATTTATGCATCTTAGCAAACAAAGGAATTAATGTTCAGTGACTACACAGTTCTCTTATTCTATTGGCTAAATGATTTCCTGACCTCTAAGGCTAATTAGTCCCTGTGCTTAGTCTCGCGAGTTGGTGGGCTGTGAGTTGGTGGTCTCTGCCTGCCAGAACTACCTTTTAGGCAGTCCGAGCTGATTTCAGCACAGTTCCTGAGTTGGCTTTTCTTGTGGCCCCTAAATTCTGCATTCTTTGTGTCCATTTTCAGTGATACATTCTCCTCCTAAGCTTTGTTAACCTCCCCCTAGGTCTGAGATAACACCCGGACAATAGTACCGCCTTTATCTTCTCTCAAGTTCCCACTGTGGTGGCTTATCTTACAGTCCAGGTTCCAGGTATCCAGTAATGATGGTTTGGGTAGGAACAAGTGTGGGAAACTAGAGCAGAAAATGAGATAAAAGCCATCTATAAACTGGCATTTGGTTCATACACTTGTCTGGCCATGCCCTGCACCTGATCAACACAGTCTGTCCCATCTTCCCATTAAACTCCATTTCCAGCTCTTCTCATTGGTGAGGACTCTCACTCCATGGACCTGTGAGCAAATAGAAATCCAAGTGCAGTAGGTGGAGGAAGACCATGGGACATCAGGGCTGGTGCATGAGGATGGCAATGCCTGGAGAGACCGGAGAGTGACCATGTGTGTGGGTGTGTGTGCCAGTGTGTGACCACCAGTGACCATCCAGCCAGAGCAGCCAGCAAGGAGGAGACGCTTAGGAGGCAAATGTTGGTGTGGCTGTGGGTGTGACCCAGGTAAGCAGGGGGAGTAAGAGGGCTCTGAAAGTTGGCTAGCAGAGAACCAGGAGCTCCAACCAGCTACTAGAGAGAGCCATCTACATCCGTGTGTCTGTGTGTGAGGTAACTGGAAGACAAGAGGATCCCAAACCAGCTACTGGGCAGGCTGGGTGTCTAGGACCAGCTACGACAGAGGGATCCATACTGGCTTATATATCTGTACACTTACGTATTTTATATTAATGGGGTCTCATCCTGAGCAGCCAGAGAGGGGAAGAGGACAAGGCCATTGTGTCCTTGTGTCTGCCTGAGTTCTGCATTTTCTTTCTGTGTCAGTCTATGTGGCTGCTCATGGATATGTGGATAGAGGCACTGTGTGCATGTGTGCCTCTTGGGAATGTATGCTCAGCCTTGCTATGGCTGGCTCTGAGGACACGGAGCTGCAGCAGGTATACCTCTACCAGCCTACAGGATTCAGCAGCACTTGAATACCTTCCAGCACCTTTGTGTAGATGTATACAATTTCCTAGATCTTGAAAAATGTTCCTAAGTGGCAAACTTACTTTTTGCAAGATCACACAAATAAGAAGTTAATTATTGAAATGTAACAGAATAGAATAAAACTCTCATTTAAGTGCTCATGATGCCAACCTAATAAAAAGCAAATAAATGAGATCTGTAACAGAACTAACACCATTTAAAATTCTTGTTAAGTGCATGGGTTCATCCATGCCTGAAATACTAACTTACTGCCCATAACATTAAATACAAAATGATGTATCTAGATCTTCACTGAGGTTCAAACAGTCAAGTGATATACACCAGCAGGCATTTCAGCAACTGTAACTCACAGTGAAAACCAAAATATGTCATCCAGTCAGTTAAAGAGCTGTGGTTCATAGCTCTCATTAAAGTGGTCGCAGGGGGACTACAGACAGTAAAATGACTGGTATGTATCAGTTTCATCCTAAACAGTACCAGTCTACAACTTCTGCACCAGGGGAAGTGGAGGGGCAGACACTGATCTCTTCTCTGTGGTGATCAGTGACAGGACCCCAGGGAATGGCATGAAGTCAGGGAAGGTTTAGGTGGGAAATTAGGAAAAGGTTCTTCACCCAAGAAGGTAGCTGGGCACTGGAACAGGCTCCCCAGGGAACTGGTCACAGCACCAGCCTGACAGAGTTTAAGAAGTGATTGGACAATGCTCTCTGGCACATGGTGTGACTCTTGAGGCTGTCATGTGCAGGACCAAGAGCTGGACTTGATGATGATCCTTGTGGATCCCTTCCAACTCATGATATTTTGTGATTCTATGCAAAAATGGGGATCAGTTTAACATCATTGACACACATGATGTTTAGAGTCCACAGTTAACCCCTAGCATGTGTCTGAGGAAATCTTCAGAACACAGTATCCCCACAGTATCACGCATATGCATTTGAGGCATTAATCACTGCACCTCACATGCTTCCAGACTAGGTAAATGGCTGTTTTCCCAAAGCCTCTCTTAAACGGCAGCAGCAGTGCTATCTGAGGGGCCCCTCAGCCAAAGCCAGACCAGGTGCCTCTGCTGAAGCCCAGGGAGAAGAGAGGTCTCCATGGCAACGGGGGCCCCAGCACTCTCACAGCCCCTCTTCTTCACCCTCTCCTCAAACTCAATTTTTCTTCCAAAGAGAATTGCGTAGTAGTTCGCCTGAACACACATGAAAAGCAAAAGCATAACATCTATTCCAGACAGACTTTACCAAGATGCATCCTGAATTGGGCTTAACCGCTGCATGGTCCACGACTCCTGAGGCTTAGAACTATCCATACAAAACCGCAGGGGAAAATTATTACCACAACGCTATGATAGTGTAATGTGATATTACTATGCAATGATTATTACATGCAAACACCACTCATATCATCATTTGCCTGATGCTTCTTTTTAAACTTGATTTTCAGTCACTTTTTGCGTTGCCAAACTTTAACTATTCCAGCTAATCAGCAACTAAGTTAATCTATGCAACATGCCTGGTTTAGAAGATTTCATCTAAAACACTTCTTATAAGTGTGATACCAGTAGAAATGAAACTTTGTAATTCCCATCTCCAAACCTTTTTCATTCTTCCCCTCAGATGACTCTCCCCTTTTTATAGGCAGGGCTATACATTTTTGCTGGTGCTCTTACAGACATGACCCTCATTCTTTAAAAATTCTCTCAGTCTAGCCTTGAATCACATATCTGCAGCATTTTTCACTGCAAGACTCCCTGCTCCATTTGTTGTAGAAGACGCCTGTGGCAAACTTTACTGGAAGCTAATCAAAAAAAGATATTTATTCCTACACTAACATACATTTGCCTTTACAAGCATGTTACCTAGGCTGCCAGTTGCTTCAGGTTTGTACCCCAGAAGAGACCTATCCCTTTACAAATTAGTTGCTGCAACAATTCCATTCTACATCTCTCTGAACAGATATCAAGACAGGGAGAAGACAGTGTCACGGGCAGAAGGAGACCAGAAAATCCTCATGAAAATGGGCAAGCCTGTCCTGCAGAACAGTGGGAAGGCAGCACAGGTTCACTTTGCCCTGCAAAACCTGATACCTCTTTCAAAGCACACAATTTTCCTTCAAAGTATGGATAAAAACCAGGAGGTAATCATCTAACCCGCAGCTTGCCAAAGAGTGCTGTAACCATTGAAACAGCATTGAAACTTTATCAGAGCATCCTCAGCCTTTCCAGTGAAATTTCTTTCTGTACAAGACAGATTTGGGAAGACAAAAGAGCAAGTAACACAGAGCTTAATTCCCCAAACCTCAAGTAAGGCACTGATCTAAAAAGTCTGGGAAAGTTTCCCGGATTTGGGATTACGTGGGATACAGTGAGTAAAAAATGCATAGAAAGTAAGATGCATATTCAATCTGGGGAGTAGACACTAGCACTGAGGACCTCTCTTTATAATTTGCATCAGTTTTTGTGCGTGTGTATTTTTTTTCCTAAATGTCTGAAAATAATTATTTATTTAAAGAGGAAATTCAGTGCTATCTACATGGCTAACATTAAAATTGTGAACAGACTGAAATAACCTCAGGAGCAAATTATGATTCTCAGACCATGGAAAAGAACAGAAAACATAAACCATTAAAAGGAAAAATTTAGTTTAGCTATATGGAAGAAATTCTGTACTGTGAGGATGGTGAGGCACTGGAACAGGTTGCCCAAGGAAGCTGGGGATGCCCCATTCCTGGAAGTGTTCAAGGCCAGGCTGGATGGGGCACTGAGCAATCTGGTCTAGTGGAAGGTGTCCCTGCCCAGGGCTTGTTGCCCATCAATACTGCTGTACTCCTATATTCACTGCAAAACTATCTGAAGAATTATCTTTGATAAGAAGGAAGCTATTAAAAATTTACTCACTTGGAAAAGGCATCCTATGTCATCCTAGGCTTAAAAGAACAACAACAAAAAATCTTTATTTTGTCATTCATTTCTTTATTTAAAAGTCATTGCCTACATGTATCCTTTTTCAAAGTAGACACCAGTAAAAGCAGTAACACCATATTATTCTGAATCAAATTGCTAGTATTTTGTCACAGTTACCATGTTCAAATACTCTATTTTCATAAAATGCTTATTCATTTTTGAATAGCAGCCAAGAATTAGAGCTTTTTGCTGTTTTCTTTTTATGCTGGAGGAGGGGGTGGAGAGAAGAGATTGTCTGAATTTTAAAATACGATAAATTTCAGGCAACAAATTTACATTTTTATATCCAATGAAAAACAACCTCTAAACTTTTCTCTACTCCTTTGACCTCAGACTGAAAGATATGAAGCCTCTATTTCTTCTGACTACAAGTGTGTGATGACTGGCACCAACAGCACTGCTGCAACCCGGGTTCTCTGCTCTGTATTACTGAAACATACTGCAGTGCTAGTTTCAGTGCTCCTGATGTAGTTAATCCTCACAGCACGTTCTGTGTATTAGAAGCCAAAAGAGCCTGAAATATATCCTAAAATATGGAAGAGTGAGACCACTGTCTGAGCTCTATCTCACTATATGGTATTCATGATGAGCAAATGAACAAGAGAAAAACTAGACCACACACAGGTCTCAGATGGGGGTAAATGGAAAACAAAAACCAATAAACCCTTTCCTAAGGTAATATAACAGAATTGCTGCACAGCATGCTTCGCAAAGGCCAGAATTTCTTTACCTTTGGATCCCCTTCTCTGTAAAGCCAATGAGGCTGTATCTGCACAGCCAGATGCAACTCTCCGTCTCTCAGTCACTATGAGAGAAGTCAGAGTCTCACTTTCCTGGCCCATTGATCTCAGTCAGTCAAACCACAGCCTTCTCTTCACTGCAACAGCAGGTGAAAAAAACTGGTCTCCTTTTAAAGGCACTTGAACCTCCTACTTGTTATGTGAGAACAAGCCCTGTCCCTACACAGCAAAGGTTCAGCACAGTGAGGGTCTTGGTCACAACCATCAGTGTGACCAATGCAGTGCCTGCATTTCTCTGAGACATGCTGACCACTGCGGTCCCAACCAATCATACAAAAGCTGAAGTCTAACTATTCTTCAGCAAGAAGGACCAATTTCCCATGGACACAGGAACACTACAGATTTTCCTTTTCTACCATTTCAATGGTACTCATCAGTCCTCTTCCAAATAAATACCTACACAATCAACAAAAGTCATCAATTTTTTTTAAATTTAAAGAAAAAAAGAAAAAACCCAAGCAGAACTTTACTCCTGCTTAAAGAGAAGCAGCTTTAGAAACTGCATGAAAAAGTGTGCTTTCATTATGAATTTGCATCACTGACAGCACTCTGCTACTCCAGCAGTAGGTGGCCAAACAACATTGTGAAGTGGACACACTCAGAAGCAAAACTCTGACACAAGAACCCAGAGGCAGACTAACAGGGTAACACAACAAAAAGAAAAAATCATGAGGATGGAGAACATGGTCTACACATTCAAAACTTCAGTTATTTGACAGGGCAGTAGTTCTAAACCTAAATTTTATTTTATCTTTTCTTTTATCAACTTCAGAACACCGCCATTCTTTCAATAGTTGCCATTTGGATTTGCCAGCAAAGGACCCTAACCAGTATTATTGCGGCCAAAAAATCATCATTCACTTCCACAAGTAATCCTGACTTTGTCACCTTAGCCACATTCACTTGGTAGCAGGTGGAAGGAACACAGGTTGGATAAAACAAAACAGTTCCTACAGTTTTCACAAGGCAGTAAAAAATTATCTAACCTGAGGTAGGCAGAATACACAGAGAACTGCAGAGTGGAGAGATCTGTGCAGGATTAGTGGAAGAGAAGCAATCAATCTCAAAGCCAATCTCTACCATTCTTGTTCTTCCATTGAGGACTTCCACATCCTTTCAAAACGTTAGGACGTGGAAAGCTTGAATCTCTTGACACCTTTCACCACACAAAATTAAGTCAACCGAAGGGCATCAGTGCTGACAGCATGTGTTGCTTCCCATGTCACACTGCTTCTATCTGTATCATTCCAAAGCCAATTCTTAATACTTCTGGTTGGTTCAACCAGCGAGATCCTCTGATATACATGTTAAGGTCATATCCAGGTTCAAGGTTTGGCAAGCTTGTGGCAAAAAAAAATTCCAGAGTCTAGAGTAATTGTTATTGCTACCTAAAATCAATATATAAATTGAGGATGTGCTTTCAATGTATTTTAAAGTAACCATAAAGAACAGTTTGACTCTTCCTTGCCTTCAGTAGGTATGATGAAACATTCAACATAGTACTGTTTTTTCACAACACAGTGAAAACTAAAACTAAGAATTTCTCCTAGTGTTCCAAGTCTTCCCACAGGTCTCAAAAAGGGGTCTTAAACGGGAGAAAATAAAACCCGTAACATAGATCTCTCTCACAACTGACAACATTCTTCTGTGCAGCAGGTACCTAAATTAAATTCACAACACCAGCACCAGAGGGGTGATTCTTCCCTCTTGTAGGGCCTAGATCTCTCCATGCTGTAGACTCCTGCTAATGTCAGACCACAGTAACCATTATCAAGACTGAGTCATACAGGTTTGTACTCTTTCAAGCTGAAAATAGAAATAATTTCTTCCTTAAAAGGGTAATGCTATTTTATCCAACAGCAGAGTGGCTTGGGCATGCATTGATGTTGTGAAAAGCACAAGCTGCGCATCCACCCAAACCAGAGAGGATTCAAACCCATACATCCTACCTCTGAGGGGCATGACCCCTATCTCATGCTTTAGGAGGAAGGGTAGTTTTATCTCCCTGTTGAAGGGCTGCCCCTCTGCAAAGGGGAACTTTGGACTCACTTGAACAAAGAACTGCTCTTCTGCAGCTCAACTGAGGGCCTCACCTGATGGAGAAAAGAGCTGGATATGCCACTCACACTCTAAGGACCATGGCAGAGAACAAATGATAACTAATAGTGCTTGTGCAAGCATTAAGTGTGAGGTAAGTATCAAATTGTTATCCCTTGTTGATGCAGAGATACTGCGCAGCATTTGCACATGCAAAACTTCTGACAGGTGTAAGAGCTGAGCACGCAACTATCGAAGCCCTGAGACCTTCTGGAGATCAGGGTTTCTGCTTCTTTGTGGCTTTCTTTCCAGTCAGTAAAGAAGAAATAGTAGTACGTTCATAGGGTTGATATGGCAAGACATTTTTGAAGACTCACAAGTTTTCAGCTGTTATGAAAATGTGCATCATAAATATTTTAAATTAGCATTTCAGGGCAGCAAGGAGACTAGAAAAGAAGTCAGTTTCAAAAAAATAGTTAAAATTGGTTTCCACCACTGTAAATTCACGAGGCCCACTGCTAACATTTGTCATTGGACTAGTGCATTTTCATAATTCAAAAAAAACATAATTTCCTCTCCTGTTTAGCTCTTTGATAAGCTGGAAAAGTTACTGATCTGGAAGCTTCATCAGCCTCCCAGCCATCCAATCAGCAAATAAACCCCTTGCGACATGTCCAAATCTTTTCCCAGTACACTTTTGAAAACAAATTGCAGGAGTGCCAAACCATAACTTACATTAGTCTTGCAAAATTTGTAGCTATGGTGTTTTTTGGTTGGTTGGTTTTTAAAAACTCCTAGCTGCTGAAGGAATGATTACACGATAGTGTCTGTTTTCTTCTTCAAATAAAACTGGAGGATCCATGCTCATTAAACTAAATTTGGACATATGACCCAAATTTACTCTCTTTAAGGTTCAAAACCCAAAAAATTAAGACCTAAATTTTAATTTTTTCATCCAGTCTTGTTCTTTTAGGACACTATTTGCTGGCTACCGTTTTGTGCCAGGTATATCCAACATACAGAAAAAGACAGGGTACCTATGATGTTAATATACCTATAATGTTAATAGTGTCCTTACCCCACACTACCTATATGCTAAACAGAAAAAAAAGCAAGAACCATGAGGCTTACCCCCACTGCACAGAGGAATAATTGATGCCAAAAGACTCAGTGTTTTTTAGTAATAACCAGTAAGTGCATCATTGACTGGGGCTCAACACCGTTCCACAACTATGTTTACCATCTTCTTAGAAATTATTTAAGTGATATTAAATATTACTAAGAAGAGATAGATTTTAGAATTTATTACCATGACCACAAAAATGGATTTTAGCATTACTCAAGATCAGGAAAATCCCAAACAAAAATATTGACAATATGAGCCAATGACCATCAGCAAAGTCCTCCTGAACTCCACTAAGAGAGCTGGACGTTTTCTCAGTCAAGCCCTGTGTGAAAAGCTTTGAATCATCTGGATAGTATTGACATTTTACTGAAATCCACCTTACTTATCTCCCAAACAGTGCTAGCTTGACTCACCGTAAGGCTTATTTTGCCGGGATTTTTTTGCTAAGAAATACACACATATTCCTAACAAAACAATTTACTATTAGCATCGAAAAAGCAAATGTATGCACACTCTTAAAATTATATGGCAGTAACTTACTAACACATGTCTAAAGTCTATGATTCCTACTGTAAGGATAAGTACGCAAGATTGCACATATTAACAGTATAAAGTACTTCCAAAGGATTTATTTAAAATCTGCAGGACACAAATACCAAATTACTGCAGTGTGAAACAGAAATTCAGAAAAACTTGTTTAAAACAGTCCACACCCTTTTTTATGTTCAAGAGAACAGATCACATTGCAACTGAAAATAAGGATGTAATCAACCCATTTAATTTTTGCCCGTTTAAATTCTGATAGAAAAGACTACTAAGTAATATATACATCATAAGTTGTCATCCGTGACGAATAGCATTTTATAGTAATAGCTTTTACACATCAAAACCCACAAGGAACTTGAAATCGTAGACCTGAAATGCAGTAAGAAGAGTCACTAAGGGACTGATGCCAGTTACCATTTGGTCTGTGCTCTCTGACCGCAAGGATTAAAAAAAACACATCAACAAAGAACTCCAGCAACTCTCACTCACCCAACAAAGAGCCCACGAAGATGACAATCTGCACGGTGGTGGTGAAGCGCCGGTAGCTCTGCTCCTCGCCGTGCTCCTCGCTCTCCACGGCCCCCGCCTCGCTGACATTCCCGCCCTGCCACACCATCTGCCCGGCCGAGGCGTTCCTCATCTCCAGAGCTCTGGTGGCAGCCTGGTGCGAGGCATGGTCGCTTTCATTCATCAACACCCAGCTGCTGTCGTATCCCATGGCGAAGTTCCCGCCTTCCTGGCTGCCACCTAATAACACAGGTTGATGAGCCCTTGCCTTTAGTGAATGAATGGAGCCCACAGGCAAAAAGACGCTTCCGAGGATAAAGCCCGGTCTCTGACTCTCGGAGGCATAGTCACCACATTCCTGTGTCCCGAGAAGCAGGGCTGGCTGCTTGCGTCTCCCCCTTCTAAGTCATCATAGCCGGTGAAGAAAAGCAGAAAACAAGCCAGGCTTCTCCTTCCGATCAGCTGTCCCATAGTTCTTGCTTCACGCCGCCCCAGGTCTCCTCAGCATGTTTCACCGCAGTACGCGAGAGTGAGGGAATCACGGTGCACGGCATCAGACCACACACGGCGGCACATCTTCCCAACGCCGCCGAGGGTCGCGCCGCGGCCGCCGCGCACACGCTCGCACGGCCATGGGCTCACTGCACAGCAGAACCGGCCTGCAAACGTGGAGGGACCACAAACTCTGTCCCCCCACTCCACTCTCAGCGTTAGCGCTGGCTGTCTTCACAGTTCTCAGAGAGGAAAGGCATGGCTTTCCCCGTGGCACATCTGCTCCCGCTCTGTCCTCTGCTCCGGCCCGCTCTGCCCGTGGTGAGACACGGCTCCCTCCCGTCTCGCTGCCGGCTCTGCGCGGCGTTGGACGCTGCGGAGACCCTTACACAGCGTCCAGAGAGGTCATTGACTGCTCAGAGGCTCCCACTGCGCTCCAGCTGTTTCTCGGGGAAAATGAATTCAGGTTTGAATCCCAAGGCGGGGGGCGCTCGAGCCTCCAGCGAACTGAGACTGCTCCGTACGATCCCTGCGCGCCCCGCACCAAGCGCGGCAAGCAGCGATACCCCTGCTCCTTCGTGCGCCACCATGCCGGCGCGGGCAGCAAGCCGCTGCGGCCCCGCGGCCCCGCACTGCGGGCTGCCGCCAAGCCCCGCCGCTCTCCGGGCCGGGCCGGGGCAGCAGCGGCCGAGCTGCCTCCCCGCCGCGCTCCCGGGGGGAGGACGCGCCGCCATCACGGGGCCGCGGCGTTCCGCGGCGCCGCCATTTCGCTCGGGGGCTGCGGGCGGCCGTGTTTCAAATCGGGGATTTAAAACCGGTCCCAAACGCTGAGGACAGAATTTCAAAAGACGGTTCTGGATTCTAGATACACATGTCACTTGTCAAAACAGATATTTTTTTAATATCTAATTTGACAGAATAGCTCCTGAGTGGACATAAGTTTCGGCATTGATTGTGCATAAGGTGTGCATCCATATAGCAGGTGCACGTTTACCTTTAATTTAATTTAAAAACATGCCACAAAGGGTTTTTTAGCCACTGACCAGCCAGTGTGGAAGTGCCCCGGGAAGAGGAGCTATCCATGAGCCTGGCCCCTGCACAGCAAGGCTTCCTCAGAGACCCCTACGTCCAGTCTCCTGCAGTGTGAGCTTGGGTGATCCAGGACAGAGCTGGGTGCTATGCCATGGGTTCAAAGATGTTTGCTGACCACAGGGATAGGGGACTGCTGCTGTCCCATCCTGGTCCTGGAAGCTGTTGGCCAACCCTCTACTTGCACCTCCTCTGTGTGTTTGGGCCCTGCCCTTTGTAGCCTCCTCTCATTCCTCTGGGACCATGAGTCTCACAACCCATTACACCAGCCTCTTTTCTAGTAATTCTTGTCTCTTACCCACTCTCATTGTGGTCCCAGGCTCACTGACCCTCTTACCCTTTCCTCTCACCCCTAACTCATTCACCTTGTCCATCCAGTCCCATTTTTTCCCCACTCTACCCAGGCAATAATCAGCAACTTCCACCATCTGTCCCCTCATCGTTTCTTTCTTGAGATGCCCAAATAGGCTTCTTCCTCCTTTTGGTCCCTCAACATTCTTGTGGCCAGTCTCTGTAACCAGAGTCTGACCTTGGTCCCATCACCTCCCAGCTACCTGCAAGACACTTTTCCCCACTCAGCCATCACTTTCTTCAGCTCCTCCCTCAGTATGGGATGATGACCAAGGAGCCAGGCTAATGCTTACTGTCTACAGCCTACACTGTGCACCCTCAACATAGTCTTTGTGTAGACCTGCACAGTTGATGTCAAGAAAGAATGAGTTGGCTAAAGGAGAAGGTCCTGTGGAGACAGGATGGTCCTGGTTTGGCTGACGAATTGAACAGAACGGAATTAAGTTGTACAACTGGAACTTTGGAGGACACCATGGCCAAAAAGAAATGTTTGCCTCATTAAAAGTAATTTAAATATTAAAATTCACACACCTGCATACGCTAGTAAGTTTAATGAAGTACAAGCTACCACATAAATGACTGTATTACTCAACTCTCCACTTAGATCATGCTATACGTAACATAGTAGGAGAGGGATCGGATTGGGCTGTGTATAAGGAGGGCAGACCTGATAGGAAAAAGACCCTAAAGAACCTTGGAGACAGTTCACAGGCTACTCTCCTCTCCCTTCTCCCAAGTGGGGACACTTGACAAGCTTCTACCTACAAATATTATTATTACCCAGGTTAACATTCTGTTATTGGAGCTCTATCATGGCTAGTGCATTCATTCTGTATTTCTGTTGCTTCAACAAATCACACTATTTGGGAATCTGTGCTCATGAAAGTTCCTGTTGAACATGACCAGGTGCATAATGCCCAATTGGTTATACTCAGAATAAACCCAGCCTCGCCCAGCCCCTCTGACGTCTGGGGACCAGCTGGAATGCAAGGGGGTTTATCTTGTGCCAGATTTCTTACTTCTAACATTTGGGACCCATCCCCTCTCTCCTGCACTTCACATAGGAAGACTGACCCCTCCTCACCATGCACATGAGGAAGTGAAAGCACATTCTCAGATCTCACTTCATTAAATTTTAATTGCTAGAATTAAATTTTAATGTTGGGGGACATGAGAGTTTTAAATTTTGGAAGGGAAGCTTCTGTCCAGATGCAGCCTGGCACATGTTTGGGGCAGGTAGATTTTCACTGGATTCCAGTAAATCTGTGCAGAGCTGTGAATACTGCCCCCAGTAATGTAATTTGTTTTATTTTATGCAGGTTTTCACAAGGTTAGCTAGCAAAGCCACAGCATTGGAAAAGGTTGTCTCTTCCCCCTCACCTATCAAATTTTACACTCCTCCTAGAGTATGACTTTTAAAAATAAATTCTCAGAATTTTTTTATGATTATGTTATTTTACTCTGGCTTCCCTCTTGGAAACAATGAATCATTACAGAAGAAATTAAGACCCAACCAAAAAAAAAAAAAGCCTGAGGTAGACATCTAGTCTACAACTTGTCATCCCAACTGGTTACAATTTTGCCAAGTCACAAAGAACGGAAGCAATCAAGGCACAATATTACCTCATCCACTCACTGCTATGGGAAGTTTCCCACGTGCTGAGCTGTGTGAGTCTAAACCCATAATTTGTGTTAAAGGAACTTTTACTGGCGTTTCTTAATTACTTACTGTATCACATCTTCTAATTGGCCTTTCTTCCTGTGACTTTGTGTGGGAGAGAAGATGAAATTTTGACCTAAAACCTTTTGTTTTTAGTCTTTAACACAGGGAAACTATTGATACAAATGGATAGATGCGTGTACCCAACTGCACCAGAGGAAGCTGCAGTGACTAGTTACAGTGCCCCAGGTCACATTTGACTGAGCAAATGGATGTATGTCTGTGTTGTTGCTAGATGAACACTACACAGCCTTGGTCACGCATTTCCCACCAGGAAACAGATGAAATGGAAAGACTGCAACTAAAGACACATTCTAGGAATGATGAGGAACAGAGAACAGCATCACAACAGTGATACAATTTAGTACTTGGTTTTAGCTAGATACTAATGATGTTGTTTAAGTGCAGCTGAAAGATGAAGTATGCATGGAACAAGCTTTCCATTTCGGGACAAACTGAAGGCTACAGAAACTGTTTATTAGTGTAAATCCCTAAATAAGGGGACTCTTTATAACAAAAAGTCTGTACTCAGAGGTCAGGGAGTAAAATCAAAGTCACCAAAACTCCACGAGACATATCTTGGTGCGTGGTAACAAGCTGCAGACTACTGTAACATTCTTCTCTGCCAAGGGATTACTCACCTAATAGATAAGCTTGTATGTATGAATTTACTTGGAGTTTCTTTATTAACACCCCAAAACTTTAAAGGCTCCATCATGTGGCAGTCCTTCTGTTCAGTAGTTACCATATGAAGTGACCAAAGGTAAGCACATTTTCTTCTCAGGTTGTCACTGCTCACCTGATAACCCCCAGCTGCCTCTCTGGCAGGTGCCACCAAGGAGAGCCAGGGGCAGAGGGGTGTTCACCACGTCTGGCCTCACTTTGTGTTTGCAGCTCCACCAGCCAAAGACTAAGGCTGCTTGCCCTCCACCTGCTATTAGTCACTAAAGCAACCGTCAGTGGAAACATTTTTATAGTTTTCACAGGAACTTGTATCCTGGCCTAGCTTTACATGAAACTTATTCTGAATTTCGTGGTTATTTTTCCCTTTTGTGAATCATTTCTCAAGGTCTATTAAAAAAATCTACACAGTAACTAATCGTATTTGCTGCGTATTTCTGTATTGGAGATATAGCTGGAGGCGTATCTTGAGGGAGTTCAGACTGGACATTAGAAAAAGTTCTTCACCCAGCGGGTGACTGGTCACTGGAACAGGCTCCCCAGGGAAGTGGTCATGGCACCAAGCCTCCCGAAGTTTGGAGAGTGCTCTCAGTCACACAGCTGAGTTTTAGGTAGTCCTGTGAGGAGCAGGGACTTGGACTCGGCGATCCTTATGGGTCCCTTCCAACTCGAGGTACTCCTGGTGGACGAACCAGCGGGCCCCAGGCGGCGCCGACGGCCGCGGCCCCCGGCTCCTCCTCCTCCCGCCGCGGCAGAGGCGGTGCCG
>WBMZ01004185.1:0-71624 GCA_013400975.1 Atrichornis clamosus
CCCGTCCCCGCCGCCCCCCGCCCGGTGCGGTGCAGGGGCCGCGGCAGGCGGGGCAGCCGCTGCCCCATCAACCCGGACGGGGCGGTCTGTGCTGTGGCACTGCCTGGGGGCAGTGTGAGAGCCGGGCCGAGCTCTCTCTGTGTGAGAGCCGGGCCGAGGCTCTGCGTTCACCTGGAAGGGGGCGAACCCCCACCTCGTTGGCGTTAGGGGATGGAAGTCACCGGGCATCCTACAAACCCGCACCAACACCTGGCTCTTACCGTCCCGCGGTTGTCTCACAGCACTCACCCCTGAAACGAGCCTCTAGTGATGGTCTTTTTACAAAAAAATCATGTGAAGTCCGTATCCCACCGGTGAGAGAAGCCCGTGGGAAATGCGGGCTCCTTCGGAGCAGAGGGTCGGCAGAGGGGTCAGATCGTGGCACCACAACAACAACTGGACACAGCAAGGGAGTAGGTTAGAAAAGCAGTTCCCTGGAAAGTGGAAGCTTGTAGGTGTCTTTTGAAAACTCTTCCAAGTTTTCAGGATGGCTGCTGAGACCCTCAGGGATACTCTGACATCATGTATGCTGGAGTGAATTAATATCTGTGCCAAGACCAACTGAGATACTGTCTACAAGGTAGTGCAAATGAGAAAAAGAATCTGGCTTCTCTAGTTCATTTGGAGAGTGACATACCTGCAGTTATCACATGCTCTGGAATCAAATATTGAGAAAACATTGGCCGGACCAGACACATTTCCTTCCATGGACACTGTGGAAGGAAAGGCTCAGCTGGCTTCTGGTACAATTGTCTCATCCACTATGGGTTTTTTGGCCAAATGGCTTTACTGTGGGTTAGAGATCAGTGATGAGCACTGTGAAGAGCAGATGGGGAGTTTAATGCACCCTCTGCAGCTCAGTCTTGTGTCTGGCTAATGTCCATGTGCAGTTCTGAAAGGATGTCGGAAAAGGTTGTTCTTCATTTTAAATTGCTCTTAGGGAGCTGCGCAGTTCATAATGTGCTGCAGAGGCACTTCTGTGAGATGTGCTTTCTTTGATATAGTCTACACAGTTTCAGTAGAAGAGTAACTTGGAATGTCATGAAACAGTCAGTTTTGGAGGAACAAGACGTGAATAAGTAGATAAAAGACAAAGCTTAAAGGAAAAATCATTCCCAAGAATGAACCATATTTCTCCTTGATAATAACCAGTGAGTGCAGTGACATACAAAAGAGATGGGTTTGACTTTCAAGTGGCAAAAATGCTCCATATTTCACCTATGAAAAAGGAAATAAATATTTTTCTGAGTTTGGGATGTTTTTTTGTTTAGGTTTAGCTTTTCAGAGTGGAAAGTCATATGCATGGCATATGAACAAAAAAAGAACAGAGTATTAGTTAGTGCTGTGATATTCCTAACCTGAAAGCAGACCCCTGGCTCACCTCAACTTGCCGCCACTGCAGAAAAGGGCACATTTGACAGTGAACTTGCTGATTACATTATCTTCTGTGGAAATAACACACAAAGCCTGTTGAAACTGCAGGGAAAGAAATGTTGTAGACACCTAATACACTACTGGCAATGGTTAGATTAGATGTAAATAACCCTGCTGAAACCATTTTTTAAAAATACTGAGAATTTGTTATATCCCATCTTCCTCAGACTAGAGGTAAAGACTTTCTGGTACAAGCCCTGTGTCTGGAATGTCACTGGATATAAACAGAGACAGATGGTGCATTGAAGTTCTCAACATTGATTTTGCATATCGATAAGGGCCCAGGTACAAAAATCTAAGGAGGTGAGAGAAGTAAAAGTGGTAAAGAAAAATGTTTGAATTTTGAAAAAAAAGGAAGAAGTCAACAGAAATGCTTCTGTTATAGCGCAATTATTCCAGCAGTGGAATTGCAACCTGGGACAGACAGCAAGAATTTTCCGAAGGTAAAGCAGGGAGAAGAACAGAAAGAAAGGCAAATGCAACAGAGCTGAAATGGCTGCTAAGCCAGGCATGCTGTTGCTAGCACTGGTCAGAAAAAAATCAGGGCTTTCTAAAGAAGACAAATTGTGATCCCTTTTATTTGTATTATTTTTGTGGATTTTAGCTCGAAGCCTAACCCACTGAGGAATGAGGAAATTCCTAAGTGCTTCCTACTGATGAAGGTGCTTACCCCACAGCATCAGGCGCAGTCACTAGTAATCCTTGGCTCTGGAAGAAACTCAGAAGCCAGATCCAGCTCTATTCAATATGTCTCCCAATCTCAACCTATGCAATGTAGGTTAGGTCGTATCATCCTAACTTGTGCAGGTACAAAAAAATACAAGTACTTAGGCAACGAGTGAGAATTTGTTTTTGCAGCTGTGCTCTGATTTTTCATTCTCTTTCTGAATAAAGCACCTTTCAAAGGGAAGTGAAACAGCACTGCTAGAAGAGGTCATGATTTGTTCAGCAGAGAGAGAATAGGGCAGAAACGAGAACAGGTTAGAAAGACTTTTGTTCTTCTTGGAGGTCACTGCTGTTTCTGTGAGTTTTTTAGCTTGGGTTACATCACTGACATCCTGCTGCTCTTCGTGGCTTGTTCATTTGCTGTGAGCTGCTCAGTGGCACTGGGTAAAGCTGCACCAGAGGAGTTGTCAGCAAGATAAGTCCTCTCTCAGTCAACTCTGGTGGTTGCGTCAGGACCTCACGCAGAGGCTGTGGTAGCGGGAAGCACTACAGCTCCAAAGTAATTAAGTTGCTCTTTTATTGCTCTTCCTCCTTCATGCTCTCTGTGCAAACAGCACAGTGTGAGTTGGCCCTTCCTCGGGACAGTGTCTTTCATGGAAAATGAGTTTCAAAATGTTTTGCAGTGATAAAATATACCAAGGGCATTAAAATATACCAAGAGAAATGGGAAGACAGATTTCTTTAGAGAAGGTTTGAAAGAAAGATGACAGCACAGCAAAGCAGAAAAAATGCATGGAGTCTTTAGATTGTGAGAATACAAAAAAAAAGTAACAAATAGAGCCACTTTTTTTTTTTTTTAAATGTAATTGCAGTCAGATTAATACCGACCTTGCCTTTTGCCTTGGAGTCAGAGTGACATGTTGAAGGTCTGGAGAGGACACTGGATGGGTCTGGTTGCCTCTGAGGTTCTGGCCTGGAAAGAGCACATCAAGGAGAGGTGGCTTGACTGATGCTAAGTGTGTTTGGGCTTCCAGAGCTCAGTGTCATTCCTGCTGCTACTAGGCTGTCTATGAGACAGCATGGCTGTAGTGGATAGCTTTTAATAGCTTTTTTGTCTTAGAATACAGACAAGTATGGAAAATTACATATTATTATTGTTGTTATTACTGCTTTAATGGTTCTTCATATGTTTTCCTGTACCTGCTCAGAGCCATTAGGTAGTTGAGTAAGAAACAGTCTTTTTATTCCCCCACTCTGCTGCAACTTCTGCCAACAGATTTCCTATATCCATGCTGTCTGCTTGGCTTCACTATGTGTTTTGTACTTTAGTATTCCTAACTTTTGTACCACTTGGGGTTGTACAGCTTGGGAACTTTGAAAAAGCCAATAGAACTCCAGCCTTCTAGGCTACTACAGTGTGAAGTGCAGAACATTTTATGTTGTCATGAAATCTGTCACCAAATAAATGTTTTATCCAAATTTCTCCCTTTATCTTTGTGGCTAGAATCTGTACCTGGCTCTTTTTGACCTCACCAAGATATAGTTATTTATTTATTGAAGGGCATGGTTGAATACAGGTCAGCCAAATTATGCATGTAAGAGAACCATATTTTTAGACTCTGAAGATAAGTTTTTCTGAGATGCTTAAATTCACTTTGTTGTCTTTGGAAAGTATTAAGTGGCCGTGAAAACCTCCAGCACGAGGTTTTCAGTACAGTTTGAGTACAGGAGTTAGATATACATGACATATACATTTCTGGTGGCCTTAAAGCTATTTATCTTTCTCCTTTTGGTTGTCTAGGGAACTTAAGAACTTCCTCAGAAAGGGCTGCTTCATTCTACTCCTAAGATATAGGAACATAGCAGTTAAAAGAACTAAATCCCACTCAAGAAAATGAGATCCTCATCTGCCCAGCTGAGATCTCCACTTTACATATAGAGAATGCAGTTCTACCAAGAGCCAGGATAAAAATAAAACCCTCTGCTATTTGGACAGATAGTCCTTCCCCCAGAATGCTGGCTCTCCTCTCATTCCTCACTAAGCTCCCAGGAGAAGGCAGTGAGTAGTAATGCCTTCCTGAGCCTGACCATGTCCTCTTAGTGCCTGGATTTGTACTCAGCTTGTAGCACTGCCTTCAGCACCTATTTTGTCTTGTACTTTTTCATGAACATGGTGGCTGAAAGTTAATGAGTTTTCAGGGTAACATTTTCCAATACTGAAAAGGCTTCAGCACTATAATTTACATAAACATTACTACTTAATAATGGCCAACACTGCAAATAGGAAAAGTCTTTGAAGACTTATTGAGACAATATTTAACTTCTAATTCATCCATCACATAAAAGCTACTTGTTAATGCAAGGACCAGCAAAATGAATTCTAAAGTTCAATTAACTCCATCGTTAGATGTTTTTAAAATACTGTTAGACCACTATTAGACCTAGAATTCTCCAGATACCTCTGGTCTTTTTAATTACCTGCAGTCATTATAAGGAGCAGTCACTGAAGTTCATTCATCCTCTCCATGCTTGCTACTAATCCACTTAGGAACTTTGCCATCAAGCAACCTCAGGAGAGGCTATCTTTAATGAGAGCCCTATGGAATAATGGGCTATTAATTTCCCTAAATGTCACTTGTATCATATTAATAGATCCACATGCTAATAAAAGGACAAATGCCTCACACACTGCTTATCTGTGATATAAAACCTTGGCATGGATCAGCTCTGTCTGTTAGTAGTAAACATTTTTCATAGAATCTTTTTATGTTTATAAGTTGGCTCTTTGTTTGGGATATATCTGCAGTGAGGTACAATAAACACTTGGATAATGTACAAGGTCAAATGCTGATGTCTTCTTATGTCCAGGGACTGCTACTTCTTTTAGTTGCACTTGCTTTTAAAGACAATGAAATTCATACATAACTTATGACGAATAAAGAGTTCTGCAAGTATTGCAACTGCAAAAATATGTTTTCTTGGAGATTTGTGTCTTGGGGCTAATCGCCTCTGGTCTTCACAAAGACACAAGCTCTGCTTGAAGCTTTGCTAGGCAGAGCAGTTATAAGGTGGGGCGTGTGTGTATGTGTGGGTTTTCTTAACCACTTAATTTCTTATTAAATGCTTAATAGCATTTTTTTCTCTGTGAGAAGGACCAAGATATTTCTTGCCCTAAGTTCATAACGTCTAATTCCCCTATTTCTATGAAGTGGATTCTGGTTTACATGAGTATTGGTAACATCAGATTTAACCCATATACTGTGGCATGTTGGGCTTGATTCAGTTGCCCACAGATATTGTCCATGACATTTTAGATGTTGTAGGGTGCTTGAGACATTGTGCAGTGCTGGTAGATATGAAAAGGGCCTATAGAAAACATTCAGATTTCTTCCTTGGTAACTAGGATGCAGGCAGGATACTTAAGGGCATCTCAAATGGCACTGAGCTGAGCTGAGCCCTAGTTCTCCACCACCTATATAGAGATCTTGGGCACTCATCTCCAAATATGCACATGCAATTAAGTATTGTCATGAAAAGCCAACTAGTTGACTCCCACCATTTTTTATTTTTTAGATGTCTATATATATATATATATACATATATACACATATACTCTATTTTATTACTCAAGTTGGGGATGTGACTGCCATCTGGAAAGGGTTTTCTGTAGATCTCACTGTGGAGACAGAAAAGCTCTAAGTGCCAAGTCAGGATTTCCAAATTCAAGTGCTGTTCTGTACCATTGGCTTCACTGCATCACAGAACCTCTCCCAAAAGCATATGACTGCCTCGGTCAGTACAATCCCTGTTTTTCACTGATACCCATGCCCTTTGCTGACATAGACAATTGGTTGTTTTGCTCAGATTATATGCATGTGCATTTTTCTATGAAGCCAGCCTGAGCATGGCTCCCAAACTGTAGTCTGATCTCAGCTGTATTGTACATTTCCTCACTTTCATTGTTATATTCGTGTAATTAGTGAGCCAACACCATTCACTAGAACATTTACTGATAAATTCCCAAATCAGAATTTCTCTCCTTATAGCACATATTCTAAGTGTCATTTGAGGCATAATTCTCTGTCTAGCCTGTTCACAGACACGCTCTTGGCTTCTATTGCGTTTGTATCAGATGATCCACTTACGAGTAGTGGAAATATCCAAGGCAGAGCCACCCTGATAGCACCTGTGATGTCTTAATGCTCAAGTCATTTTCAAAAGACAGTTACATAGCTGTTAGTTAATCAAAACATTACAAATCTGATGCCCATGTACTCTACAATCATCTAATACCATTCTGTCAGAGCAGAAGTGCCTTAAAGGGGGTACAAATGTGATCTGAGATGATTTTAAAGACCCATTACACTGCCAGAGTACTCCAAAGTCGCCTAAGTATAATTGAAAATCAGAACCTCCATCACAAAGATAAATGATCCCACCGAAAGAACAATCTCATCTCCACAAAATAGCAGAAGCAACAATAGCAGAGATGAATCTCATCGGGGGTCTCCAGTTTGAAGCCTCCAGAGCCCGCAGCAGAGCTCCCAGCGAGAAGGGAAAACAAACCCAAGGCACAAGATGGATCTCACATGGGGCTGCCTTTCACCAAGGGGATGAAGCACAGCTACTGCAGCCCATCTATTTATGTCAGATGCAATATTCCCATATGAGTACACTCTCTCTTTAGTAGGCACACTTATTTATTTTTTTTTCGATACAGTAATAAATTCTGAGCTGAGAAAAACCTAAAGCAGTGTAAGGAAAGGAAGTTCATTATAATTCTGAGAAATGGGAAATTTTTGATAATTTTAGCATCTCAAAGGTCAGTGGTTGCTGCTTCTTTTGGTCCCTGAGGTAACATTGCCTTTTTCTGCAATGTCTTTGTTTCATCAAAATCAGAGAAAAATCTATGAACTGTGTGATAACCTTAGGTAATTATTCAGAGAGTGGCAGCATAAACTGCTGTGACATCAGCACTGAGACAGAATAATTTTGATAACGTATCAGCTCCTAAGTGCATCTGCAAGTACCAGCCTAGGAACACATACTCTGAGAAGATCAGCTTTTCATCTCAACCCTGTAATAAAATGCAAGTTCTGTCACCAACCAAGAGTGAAGAAATAGCAGCTGTTCTTGCTTCATTCCGTGATCTATTCACATTTGAAGCGCTAGTGGAAAAAGAAGTGGATTCCCTGCTGGTTTAGAGTCTGATAATGTCAAAGGCAAATAATCATAGGTTATCTTTGGCGAGAAACACCAAAGATACACAAAAGGGACTTAAGTTCTTTTTCTTCTCAAAATGCAGATATGATAATGGCAAGTGCAATTTTCACAGGCTTTTCAATTGCGACAGTGTTTCAATACGTTGGATCTGATTCTGAGAAGTACTAAACACATGCTTGGTAATATATGAGAAGAGCCCTTTGTTGGCATTGACATGAGATCCTTTGCCTTTGGAATCTCTTGACTGCAGTCAAGGATGCTAAAGCATAACACTGGTAGACAGAGAGGCAAATAAATCTTCTCTGTACATGCTTATCTCCTTGTTGAAAGTGGAGCTTTGCAGTTTTCTACACTCTTACCCTAAAGCAAGCATATAATATATGCTATGTTATGCAGCCATGCTTCAGGCCACTTATAAACTACAATTCTTTTATTCCTGCCTCCTTAAGCTCTCTTTAATAATCTCCCCTCAAGATTTAAACAGAAAACTCAGGACAGGAATAGCTACACTTCCTCATCCAATTTCATGTGTACCTATCAAAACGCAATTCTTTCTTGCTATTTCAACTGTATTTCAGATCAGAGGCAACCTAACAGAGAAGCTCTTCCTGTGTTGCACCTTTCAGGCCTGGAAGCTCAAAGCTCTGCTAAAGTGTAAATCAGAGCAGTAAGGAAAGTTTCCTGACCCAGCCATTTGGAAGTCATATTACATTTTTGCATTGTGCTCTCCAGCCCAGGTTCATGGCAACTACAAGCAGGACTATTACCCAGGGCTAGCCAACACAGAGAGGGTAATGCAATGCTTAGACATACATAGGTTGTGGAATGAATACAATGTCCTGTATTTTGCCATCTTATTAATTCTAATATTAATTTTTTCCCTTTCCTGATTTGCATTTTTTGCTAGCTTGAAAAACCTTACCCTTATTTTCAAAAATCACCCAAAGTGTATGGAGAGCCAGGTCTGTGGTGGGAGAGACAGGTAGCATGTAGACAACAGAATTTGTCTTGGTGTCTCTGATGAGCTTTCTTCATCACATTTCCCAATGTCCTTTCTGCTGTGCTAGGCTATGTGAGAGCTCTTCCAATGAAAGATGCTATGAAAAGATTTTATTTCCTAATGATTTGATATTACCCAATAAAATGAAGCAAGGCTAAACACATCCCTGTTGAGAAAACTCAAGGGATGACTGAGAAAGATGGTTTAGCAGTTTCAGGATGGTGGGCTAACAGCTGCATGCTGGGGATGATTCACTTCTCACATAATTTTATGCATGTGCAGTACCATGAGCACCAGTGATTCACATGAGTGGCAGAAGAAGGCCCTATAAGGAAAAGCGAGCCACAAACTGGTTGATTTATTCCCATTACTCTGTCGGGAAGATAGCTTTCTTGAGCCAGGTTCCTAATATTGAAATCCATTAAAGCATTCTGTTTGGCATCTATTTCTGATTGTTAGCAGAGGAGATGTGGAAAATGAATTTGTGATTTGGTTTATAATCTCTGTTCCAAGTTGTCCTTCATAACTAATTAAAGATCAGCTGGTGCCAGTTTTTCGTCCTCTGCCACTGCAACAAATTCATCACTGCTTAAAATCTGATTTTTCGTGAAATGAAATGAAAAATTCCACCAGCTCTTTATGATATGACTCTTTGTTACTTTCTCATAATTTACACATAGATATGTGCATACATTTTAGTAAGTGGCTGGGTTTCTTGGTCTGTAGTCCCGCTTATCAGTAAAAGGTAGACTTGTCCCAGGTTATGGTCGCCTGAACTGTGAAGTACTTGACATTTGGATGCAAGGAAACATCAAAGAGTGCTGTTAAGTCACCTTTTAAGTTTTGGACTAGCTGTAGTGTAATGGATGCAAAGTCCTCAGCAAATAACATCACAGATGAAGGAAGGCTTTGATTTAGTATTTCTGCTGCCCTTAAACTGAAGTAATTGTTTTAAATATGTATAAAATAGTTAACAATAACAAATGAGTTATTACTATGCCGCAGTAATAAATTCCCAGAAAACAAGTTGAATATAGGAGTTTGATTGTCACTTTTTTTCCACCTAGTAAATCGAAAATTATCAGAATTAGTTTTAAAAATTCACCAATTTTCAATGTAATGCATATATTCAAGCCTTTCTCCCAGGGTAATTTATTTCCATTAAGGCCAGCTCAGTAATGACCAGTCTTCAGTTTTACCACTTTCTAGTTGTTTGCCAGTCCATCTGAAAGAAGACTGGTTGTTTCAATCCATCACCCATGCCAAGCTGAATGGATTAACACAGCTCTTTTCATGTCAAATCACTTAACAAATGGAAAAACACTAAATGTATATTATGACTCTAAACTGTACCAGTGCACTTTTGGTAGGCTTTAGCAATAACCCCATGGAGACTTGAACCCTATGACCTTGTTTTATTACTTTGGCATATTCTTTGTACAAGTATCAGAGACACAAAAATTTAAAGTTGTCACTTGAATTAAAACAAAGGCATCACAGTTTCCCCAAAATAAATTCTTATCAAACTCTTGTTCCTGTTTTCTATCATGCAAGTTGTGACATTATGTCTCCTGGCTTCCTATTCTTTGAACTATACTAAATTGTTAGCTGATACAAGATAATATTTTTTCCTTTAATTTAATAATGTTCTTACCAATTCTGTATGTTGTTACATCTATGAAATAATACTTTTGTGCTTGGTGAAGGAACAGAGGTCTAAAAACAGGACAAGCAATATATGGTCCAGGCAGAAAAAGTTAGCTGTGCTAGTGATAGACATATTTCAAATTAATTCTATCACTGCCTTATGGCAGAGTCTTATTTTCCTCTATTTCTTACCCTTTTGTGGGCTGCAAAGATACAGGTGGACAGACGCACAGTGACTGCAGCAGAGAAAGCCTGCACATTGCCAGAGGTCTCCAGGGGCTCAAGAGGAATAAAAACTGCTTCCTTTCTCTGTTTTTTTTCCCCACACTACATCCCATGGTAGAATTATAAGGCCAGAATTTATCCCTTTACCCTTCTCAGGGTATTTGAGTTTCTGTAGTGTATCACTATTCTGAATTTGGGAAATAATTATAATATTTAAACCTTCCTTCTGCATCTAAGATGGTAACCAACCTGGAGTCCACGTGTGTTTGCTTCTATGGGGTTTCAAAAGTCATGTGTGAATATGCCTCACCTCTTCATTTATCCCTCGCAGCTGTGCTATTTTATATGTTAAAAATATTCTTTCATTCATTTAGTCTTATTCTGGAAGATGCAGAAGCGTTTCTAAGAGGGCACTTAATTTCATTAGCTTTTCTGAAAACAAAAGCACAGCATGAACACCTAAGTAGAACCATTAAATTATTAGATGCAAGCCAGAGGAGGGAAATGCCCTGATACCAGCTCTAAAGACCTTAGATTTTTATAAGCTCATCACGCTGGTAAACAAAATTATAGCCACAGTCTCAGAGATCAAAACTTGGTGGAGGAGGAACAAGATGGGGTGACTTTCTGCTGTGGTGCTTTGTGTGTCAGGACAAAAAGGCTCTGTCTGAAATTGAAAGAGCTATCAAAGCAGTGTCATACGGTCCTGTTCTGTTAATCAAATAATTTCACTATTATATTGAACATTGCTCCTCTCTGAGGTACATTTTGTCTCCTTTTATCTAGTCTCTGAAAGCCATGGCTGCCCATACATTTTCCTCTCCAGTATCTGAAAACGCTGAGATTGGTTTATCAAAATGACAAAATGCTGGCATACATCAGTTCCCCAAGGAAGAAGCGCTTATACAAGAAGAGTAGGTTCTTGGATGGGTCACATAAGATTTGCCTAGAAATACATGATATCACAAGTAAAGTGTCCTGTGGTTACTGCAGGAGATTGGGAGTAAAATAACCTGGTTTGTTGTACTGCTACTATTGCCAGAGCTCTAAAGTGCTGATTGTTCTCAACACCTCCCAAACCCAAAGCTGTGGTCACTCACCCTGTCGCACATAACGCAAGCAGCAACAGCGGATGTCGCAATTAAAACATTGGATATTGATGCTAATGAGACAGTGGTGGCCCCAGCCCTGTTGAGGCTGAGAAAGCAGCAAAATGCAGTCTGGAAACAAGTCCTGAGCACCTTCATACGGGGATTTCAGAGTGGAGCTGAGCTACAACTGGGGCTGAGAATGACCCAACACGTCGCAGCCACTGCTGCCACAGGCACTGCTGGAACGGCAAGTCTGCCAGCCTGTCCAGGATGAGGTGAGATTGCATGTCCTCCAATGCTACCACTATACAGTTAATATTAATTAATAGCATTATTAATCGCAGGTGTCACTCTGTAGGCAGAAAGGGACATGGAATGCAAAAAAGTAATAAACTTTATACTGACTCTAGGCTTTGGTCAGTATTTCCAAGACTGGAGACAATATAAAGCCTGATTGTAGGGTCATTCAATGTTATTTTACTCAAAAGTTAAGCAGAATTGTAGTTGGTATAAAATTGCTAGTTTTATGTGCAGTCACTTGGCCATGAATTTAAATGGAGTTGAATGGATAATTCTCCATCCATTCAAAGCAAATCAAAGGAAGGATATTCAATTCTTTTCAAATGGTCCAGGTTCCATATTTTTGGTGAAAAATTTCATGCAAAAGCATACTGGATTTTTGGCCTTCAGGACTTTTGGACTGGTGGTATTGTTACTTTTGATCCTCAAAAATTCCAGTAATAGTAGAGTCACCAGCAATGACAATGGGAACAGCAGTGGTTAAACACAGGCTGGTGACAGAATTTCATCTCTTATAATATGGAGTCTAATTAGCATTAATATATACTTTGAGCTAAATTGCACCCAGTGTTTTGCATACATAAGTACAGGAAAATATATTTTAATAGCTTTGTAGATCAAACACTCTGTTGTAAGACCCAGGTACCTGCTACACACAGAAGCAGGAGCACCAGCTGGGATTGGTGGCCCCTCTTCCAGGTGAACACCATGATGGCATGCAGGAGGCAAACAGAGGTGCAGGACTGGGAGGATGGTGATGGAATCTAAGGATGTGAAAGTCAGGCCCAGATGCCTCATGGATCTGCATTTTTTATAGAGCAGAAATGTCTGAGCCCAGATGCCTCACACAAATTAATTTTACCTTTGAGAGAAACAGGTGAGCAGAAAAGGTTACGGCTGAGGTTGGCTTTAGAGAGACTTTGCTCAGAATATATAATAAAAATAAAAGTGATGCTGTGATAATCTTAGAATCATAGTCACAGAATGGTTTGTATTTAAAGAGACCTTAAAAATCACGTAGTTCAAACCTCCCTGCCATGGACAGTGAACACCTTCCACTAGACCAGGGTGCTCAAAGCCCCCTCCAACCTGGTCTGGAACATTTCCAGGGATGGGGCATCCACAGCTTCTCCGGGCAACCTGTGCCAGTGCCTCACCACAGTCAGAGTAAAGAATTTATTCCTAATTATGTAATCTAAACCCAACCTCTTTCAGTTCAAAGCCACTCCAGCTTGTCCTGTCACTACATGCCCTTGTAAAAAGTCCCTCTCCATCTTTCTTGAAAGCCCCTTTTATGTACTGGAAGGCTGCTGTAAGGTCTGCCTGGAGCCTTCTCCTTTCCACACTGAACAACCCCAGCTCTCTCAGCCTGTCTGCACACACAAGGTGCTCCAGCCCTTTGATCAACTTCGTGGCCCTCCTTGAATCTGCTCCTTTGTGGGTCCTCCTCATCATATATATGCCATATTCCAGCTGAAAGAAAACAGTAATTTTATCCGTGTGACGCAAAAAGTCTAATGTTAACCATCTAATTAATATAATATAATGCTTACAAAGCATTTTGAAAACATAATGTGAAAGTACTAAGGGCTGTTATTGTAATGGATGTATTAATTTTTTCATAAAAGACATGTATGGCTGCTCACCTGCCCAAGCCCAAGGCTGTGGTGGGCTGTTGGGCAGCACTCACAGTGCTCTGTGCTGCTGTGATGGAGGCCAGCATCTTCCCTGGGCTGTGGCCATGCTTGGAAACCGCTGTGAATGTGGCCCTTACTGATGTTCTCTAGGAGCAGAAAGAGACTGGTGTCGTCCTAACATAAACTGGCAATATGGATGTGTACAGGTATATTTGGCATCTGGGAAAAAGTATACGTTGGCCATGAGGAGAGTAGTTTCCACTCCTGGAGCAGGGGGAGCACTGCCAGAGGGTCACCTTTCTGGGTAAGTTGTTTTTGGAGTGGTGTCAAGACATGAGGAAATGCCCACAGAAACCAGAGGGCATCTCTCAGGCAGTTAATGTTGTGCTTCACATTTGGGGGCCAGTCAGAAATGCTGACAATCTCAGGCTGCAGGCAACTAAAAGTCAAGCTAAAATCTGCTGAGGAGAAATATGAAAATGTTTCTTCCTATTGTTTGGGACCTAATGTGGTTGAATAAGTTTTAAATCTTTCTAGAGGGTGATCCTCCTATTCAAAAATGAACCTTTCCCTTTCTTCCCATTGGTGAAGGGGAAGGTTTCTGCTGTGAAAATCAACGTTTGTTCATTTGAGTATATGTAAGAATCTTTACAGCAACCCAGTTGAATCAGATATTAATGCTTAAAATTTTGAAACTTTCCTGCTTTTAAAACTGATTAATTTTTACTTATCTGATAGAAGGAAATCTGTTGTTAAATAATCCTCAGGCACAAGTCTACAATGCTTTTAAATTCAAAGAGAAACTATTTCTTCTGCCATTTCCCAGGGCTTGTAATCTATGTTCCACTAATTAACACACTGAGATATACACTGGCTCCTGTTTTGCTGCTGTGTTGCACACTGACTGATCTGCACTTTAGCTTTTTCCCTTTCAGCATTCAGCCCTGGGAATTAGGCTGAGGTTCTTACATGAGACCACATGGTACCACTGGGGTGAGAAATCCCCTGTTTTCACTGTTTTCAGCCCCATGTGAACTGTAGCAAAAGCAATAATTTTGTATATGGGCCTTCCTGTTCCCCTCTGTTTTGTGTTTTGTTTTGTTTTCTCTTAGGATAAAAAGCAGTCTGTTAGTAGTAGGGTTCTTGAGATAAGATGGTTTGTGCCATTTTCTGGATGTAGTTTAGGAAAACTTCAAGTCACCGTCAAAAAGAGTCTGAAAAATCTGATAATCACAGATCTGAAAAGGAAATTAACAAAGGGCCAGAGGTGTGTCTGTGCCTGTCCTGCAAGGATGTAGATGCCAGCTAATCCAGTATCAACTGCTTCCAGAGCTTTAATGGCCTCATCACCTTTTTGTGGGTACCATATATTCCACATCTCTTGCAGGTAACATTGTCTACCCCCAGCAGCACCCTCCAGAAAAAAACCAGGGCAGCAGGAGATTGTGTGTCAAAGGTAACTCTCAGCCCTGCAGAGGTGTCAAAAATGTGTTAGCCAGGCCTTCAGAAGAGCTTCATGCTGTTTCATCTTTCTTCTGCTGGTTTAGAGTGTGGCTTGTGTTTGGACCATTAGTGTGTTTCCTCGTCACACACACACACACAAAATCCATATTAGTATAATAACATCTCATTTATGAATGCTTGTATTTCTGGGTTCCATTACACATACATCACAGATACAGTCATGTTTGCACATGGATAGTGCTTAAAGAGCACTAAATAGAAAATTATGAATATATATGCATATGTGAATATACATATATATACATATTCATATGTGTTAATATATAACCACATTATATGTGAATATATTATATATATGAATAATATATTATTCATATGTGTTACTATATAACTAATATAGTAGGCACATGTGAATACTATTCCAACTGGTACGAACATATTTTTGTGCTTTAAATTTTTTTTTTAAATCCTGAAATTATTTATTTTCAACCAGAAAAAGAGGTTGCATACTGAGACTTTTTTGCATGGCAACATTTGTATGAACATGCATACATTAAGCAAACGAATACTTGTGAAGTGCTAAAGTATTCTTAATATTGAATAATGTGAAACAGATTAATTCTTACTTTTATTCATATTTTTAAAAAATTGTATTCTTTCATATTTTCTGCTATCAGGGTTTTAAAATTGCTTTTTAAGCTAAAATTGGACCCTCTGCTAGTGTTTTCATTCAACTGAATATGGAAAAGTGACATTACATTTGCTGAAATAAAAAACATTTTCGTAATGCATCTTGTACATCTTCTTAACAGTGACAGAAGAAATTGTGCCAACAATTTCAACTAGTGTGAGATTTTCTCCAGACCTTCAGCAAATTTTTATCTCTGAATTCCCTGTAGCCCCAGTGCAGAGCAGCAAGCAAGTGCTCTGCTTGCTTTTTTGTGTATGTTCTGTCAAATCTTCTAATCTGAAGCTCTTTTCTAAGCAGAACCTTTTTGTAATGTTCTCCCTTCTCTTGAATATAACAATTTCAGATTATTTTATCTTCAGACACTTTTTGTTCCTTCTTCTAATCCTTATCAACAGCATGGCTTGGGTTCTTTAATTTTACAGATCATTAAAACGGATGATAAAAAGATTAGACTCGACATGGGTAAGTGCAAAATCTCAGTATGTATTTGTTACAAATGTGTACCCTACACAAAACATGTGAGAATATCATATTGGTTATTTGCCAGTCTAGAGTCTAAAGTGTCAGCAATTTTGTGCCCCAACAGGACAGATGCTTAATCAGTGGCTGCCTCTTTCCTAAAGCTTTAGGTCGGGTCTGAACCTGAAAACTAAACAGTCACCTTCATCTCCATGGCTTCTTGCCCCGTGGATTCTCCAATGTTTGATAATTTGACTGAGTTCACCGAGCAGGCTTTCCTTCCATCCATGAACTGATTCAAATCTGTTCCCTCCCCCACACTGCCAATTTGCATGAAATTAGTGGGATTTAGTAACTTCAAGATTTTTTTCACTGAAATTGGCCAACATTGAAAAGATATAAAGAGGCAGGAAATTATACAGAGATGAGACAGATGAGATTGTGTCAGCTCTACTTCCATAGGAAATCAGGCATGTAATCTGTAAAATTGGCCTTCTTGTAATATAAGAAACATTACTGCTATAACTCCTAATAAGAAAATGCAATCTCCTTTTCTCGTCCTTTCCTCTACTCATTAGAGGGTCAACGGAGTTTCTGTCATGGTCAAGGAGTATAAATAAGTAGGCTTTTGCAGGACTCTGGCCTTGACCTTGAAATTAGAAGGATATATTTCTTCACTTCCCTTAGCAAGCAGATTTATTTTGATCATAGAAACAATACAGGGCCTGACCCCATTGTCACTGTATTTATGAGTGTCCCTTACTCTTGTAAATATTGTGCTGCATTAAAGTCAGGCTTTAACTTTTCTTATGTCATTCCATACCTCAAAATATCAGTCCTATTTCTGGATCAGTCACATCCCTCTTCCCAAATGTTGTTTTGCAGGAAACTGCTTCTGGCCACGAGCTTTTCCTTTTGGGACATGATGAAGGGACATGATGTGGGACTTGGTTCTGCATTTGCTGTAAAAGAAAAAGCAGTGCACAATAGGCAAGGTTGTCACTGTGTGTGAATACCTGAAGTCACACGAACATCCAACACACCGGTGTAAACCACAGTTGCTGGTAGGCACAGGACCTTTTTGGTAGAAAACATGGCTTTAAGAGGCTGTCTGTACTAGAGAACCTTTAGTTTTGGCTAGAACAGGACTATATTGCTGTCAAATAATGGGGCAGACTTCTAACAGGGTTATAACTACCTACAGGTAAGAATTGTCTGATGCAAAGAATTTCCAGTTCAGTAACCAGAAGGGTCTGATAATTCAGAAAACTGATGTCACTGTCAGTTAATGGTTTTCAGTAGCAGCAAAATAGTCCCTATATTAACAACAGGAGGGACAATTTACGTGTCGTTATGAATTAAGTAACTTCTCAAACTATCAGGATTTTTTAATTTGTTTTCATCCGCTATTTCTTTATAGTCTCAAAAATCTCACCACCTTTTTGTCATCTTTATTTGTTCTCAACATCTCAGATTTTAGCAAACTTTCCAAGGCCCTTGTACTAACTTTACCTCCCAAGGCTTCACTGACAGCTGCATCTTGTGTCTGCTGGACCTCTATGTGCAAACAACTGAGATTCCAAAGTTAAACTGTTAGTTTCAGTAGTAATGCTTAGCATAAAAGACAGGCATCAGTGAAGTATAGCTCTGGTTTTGCACCACAGTGTATGTAGAATCTTATCTGGGATTAAATCGCAGAAATACCAGTCAATAAATATTATCTATATTAGAAGTGGAATGTCACTATTTAAAGACTAAATACAATGTCTCATTGTTTTTATTCACTAGGAATAAAAAATGCAGCCATTCTGCTGCTCCTTCTGTTGGTGTTACCACAGCAAACTGTGCATATCATACTTTGCACTTGCTGTTCTTTTTAAATTTACCCTGGCACCTAAAGGCTTCAGATTGAAAACCTCAGCTGCATATCTGGATAACACATGCTTGCCCTAACTCCATGGTGCAGTAATACAGACTTTCACTAGTTCAAGTGGTGTTACAGCTTTCTGTGTGCAAGGTACTATTGTGTGTCCAGAACAATACAGTTAATTTTTGTGCAAATATTAGACAGATGTGTTTCTAAATCAACGTCACAAACAAAATAATTTTGATGGGGTTTTTTTTTTCTTTTTTGTGCATTTTTCTCCTTGGTGCATTGCTAATTTTACTATCATTATAATCAAATAATATAATCAGTTTTAAGGCTAGTAGGTCCGTATATTATGTCAAAAGCTGACTTATTTATATACCATGTCAACTTCATTCTCACAGTGGAGTTCACTCTGGATAATGGGTTCACTTCAGAGATTGGAAAAGGCATAATTAGAGTTCATTCAATGCTGTCTCATATATGGAGAGTGAAAATGAAATCTAGAGTAAGGGTATTATAACAAAGAAGACCCATATCTTCTAAGAAAACAGTTACTAAGCAGTGTTTTAGTAAAACACTACCCTTTAGTAAAACACTTTAGTAAAACACTAATTCCTTTAGTAAAACACTCATTCCTGCAGGGTCAAAGAATAAATTCTAGCTAAGTAGAGTCCCCTGTTAAATAGGTGTTATTTATTTGTTACTACTACAGTTTTCTTTTTCTCTCTAAAACCAAGCAGATTTTTGTGTTGCAATTCCCTGTATCAGCTAGAGCTAATTTAGGCAATTTTATTGATGGATGTCCCAACATCTACTCCTGCTTAGTGAAATTTGCATCCACCTTTCCATTTTCCATAATCAAAAATCCTGTTCCCAAATAACTGATTAGAGGAGGTGCTGTATGAAGAGGATATCCTGATCACGTATTTGCCGATGGTTCCATTTGACATCAAACAGCCCGTGGCCTCAGTCACAGAATCACAAAATGGTTTGGGTTGGAAGGGACTGGAAAGATCATCTAGTTCCAATCCCCCTGCCATGAGAAGGGACACCTTCCACCAGACCAGGTTGCTCAGAGTCCCATCCAACCTGGCAGGAAACATTTCCAGGGATGTGGTATCCACATTTTCTCTGAGCAACCTGTTCCAGTCCCACATTACAAAAATACGCCTCCATTTCTTTAAATGTTACTATTACGTTTGAGTCCCTCATTTCTAAAAAAAAATTATGAATGCAATTTGCCTAAAATAGAAAATGGGGATACAGCCCTTTTATTACACAAATTATCTTTTCAATGCAGAGAACCAGTGAAGAGCTGATCTCCTATTTCAAATTATTCTGCACAAAATATAAGCACATACTTTTTTTATATTAAAACCTCCACATATGTCTCTTTAGCATGTGATTTCCTCTCCCCAGGTGGTCAAGCATTTTTGTTTCTTCACTCTCTTATCGCTTTGATGAAAGTGTTATTTGTCACATTCACTGACTGATTCTTATAAGGCTTCAGGGACTTGTCCATTTCCAGTCCTACACATTCATAATGAGAAATCTTTTCAAAAAAAACCTGATGGTGCAGATCAGAGTTTCTACTTGCTGTGATGATTGAGGACAGAAAAAAGATATGAAACCTGTTCTATTTCATGGATTTACTGTTTTCAGTTTTCCTGTAAAATGTGTTCTCTGGTTCAATTTCACTCTGACAGATCAACTCCCCTGGACCCATTTTAACAATACATGAAAAATGTGAGGCAACTTATTTTTGTATGGAAAAATGAGTCTGCCACAACCAACAGTTACAACAGTGGCTTACATTTCTGGGGAAAAGCCATCTTGTCTGCAGAAAGTGAAATCTTCCGTGTCCAGACTTTTCTCACACCTCAGCAAGGAAGGTATCACATGGGGCATATTTTATCTTATTAACACACACATTACTTCTGTCAGTCCCAGTGGTTAACCAGGAGGTGCAGGTGAGTCCTAAAAGGCTGATAAAATATATACTAAAAACTAGTGTTTTGGATTATAAGTGTTTTGAAATTCTGTGCATTTGCCTAAATTAAATATGGCTTTAATTTATCCAAATAATTATGAGTGTGCTTTCTCAAATGAGGGGTTTCCTTTAACCAGAACTCAGCTTGGTTGCAAATGATTTGTGGTCCTCTTAAGGCAACTGGCAGAACAGACTGTGTTCTATTATTTGACGAAGTGCAAAAAAGAGCAGTGTCCTACCTGCTTGTAGGACAAATTGATACATACATTACACTATTTTCACAGTGTTTTTCCCATCCAAATTTGAATAACAGCCTTCTTTGTGCAAGAAGCTCTCTTGCCCTGTTCAGCTTTGATTAGCCAGAGAGAGTATTCCTGCTGCATGCTCAGTTTTATCTACACGTGGACATAAGACAGGTGCTCCTGTTTGCCTTCTCCTGCTTTCATGGCTTAAATTTTTGCCTTCATCCTAGTTCATACAACCTGAGAAAATTCCTCTTCCTTTCTTCTTTCACTTTTCCAACATTGGTGCAAAAATTTATATTGACCTGAGCTACAGTTTATGCTAATTACTTTTATTCATTTTGCTATTCTCTTTATTTAAGTGTTCGTGCCTCTTCCATGTCCATGTCCTTTATTTGTGTTTTTGGATACTGAGGGTCACAAAAGACATACCTGGGTCAGCCACCTTCTCTTCTGCTTCTGATTTCACTGTGCTCAGTCAAGTGTTTGGGCAGACCAAATGGGTTTCAAGGGCTTATTTTTGTTTACTGTGCCCAATTCTGACTGCTGGTGTCCTGTGGCCACATTAGAGTATGGACTGCCAGCACGTTTCCTTCCTCTGTCTTCCTGTAGCTTGGCTCTTGGTGTGTTGGATGGCCTTTTAATGATACATTAGCACAGAATTCTATTAAGTCTGTGTCAATTAGTTATCAAAGCATTTTGTTATAGCTAATATTTCTTCCTCAGCTGCTCAATGTACACGGCAGCAACATTATGTTAGGTATGTGATATAGGTCAGCTTGCAGCAGGAGTGCTCTTGCTACCTTTTAGGATTAGGCTGCCGTCCCTGTTAAGCAGTTTGATAGCTGTGAGCTAGTGAGAGCTCTCAAAGGTGATAATCATATTAGCTGGTTTACCAACTCCTGTAGCTCAAAAATGAGTGGGTTTCTCTATCAAATAACTAAGTCAAATCAATTATTATTCATTAATATTCAACATCAACATTAAATCTCCATACATTACCTAAAGGGAATTGTGCTTGCAGCACTCACGTCCTTACTTTTTCCAAAACTATGATCTCAGAATTGCTCCTATTTATATGCCACTTGTTTATGGCACTTGAAACACTTAATTTCACTGCTGCAGATCTCTCCCACGCCTGCCTTGACTTGATGTTTTTAAGTCAGTTGCTGACAAGCTTTCAAAGACCATCGTACTGACTGTACCTAGCATAGGTACAGTTGTGCTGTGCTTCATCAGCCACAGCAGAACATGTGTCTCGTACACGATCACATGCAAACCCAGAAATTACAGTAGTCAGCTGCTAGCTGCTTTCCTCACCACAGCCTGGTATGAATACAAATGATCCTGAGAGGAGGTTCATGGTTAGGTAACTTACCCCGTGTACTGTGCAGTCTGTACATGTATTGTACTAGATGACTGAAAAATGAAATTTGGCCCATGCTTAGAATAATTTAGGTTGTAAAAGACCTGTAAAATCACCCGGTCCAATATTAAAACCTAGTCCTAAAGTCAGATGGACTCCACCTAGTAATATAGAAACAAATCTTGCTCTTGGCATCCTTTCCATGGCCTAGGAATGGATGAGAATCTTTTTTATTTGACACTTTTTAAAGAAATTTAAACAAACATCTCTCTAGTATGGTCCAAGGATGCCTGATTCTCAGTATGGTGGGATGATAGCCATTCTGTTTGACTTTTCTATAATCCTACTAAAATCCTAAGATCAGAAATAAACACCAAAACCTACATTTAAATGAATCTCTCAATCCCCAAAAGCAATGTTTCTGTGTATTATTGCCATTTTAACAAGAGAAGAAAAATGTATAAACTGAATGAATGGCCTTGTCTTCCCCTATTTTCCATTAAGACACAGGATCTATTTCCACTCCATTTAGATTCCAGCGATTTTAGTATTGTAAGTTAATAGGAACTTAATTTCTGAAATGGGATTTTGATACTTGTAATAGAAAAGACTGGAACATTAATAATTTTACTTTCAGGATAAAAGCAAAAGGAGCTTCTTTCTGTTCATTGCATAATAGAGTAACAAATCCTCTGATGTGCTGGTGTGTTAAAACCAGAACATGTTTAGGCTAAGGTGCTGAGACAACTTAATTGGTGACCACTGGTAAGACAGAAGAGTTTAGTTGTTTCTCCTGACATTTGCTGAAAGGTGGGGAGAGGTGAATTTATGGCCCATAACTGCGATGCGATGTAAATGTAAGCCAAACAGTGGTTTGCTAACAGAATGGGGTATCCTGATGTGTCCCACAGGGCTCACACCAGGTGTTAACTGCTACACTAATGAAATAACTCATGGATTGATACATTATACTTTGCAGCCAACAAGATTGTGCTATTTATTATTTGATTTCTGTCTTGGTGATAAAAGTTACAGTGCTAGCAAAGAAGTAGCTGCTTCCTCAAGATTTAAGTATAAAACCACAACTATTTTATACTCGCTTTAAATTTTTATCCATTGGGGCATAGGCTTTTTTTGGAGTTGTACTGGAAAAAGTAATTGTCACCAAAAGTTGTTTTTTCCAGGTGTCATCTGTTTATTTCACCTACGACCAAATTATCAGGAACAATCCTTTTTTTTTTTCCCCAAACAGGATTTCTAGGCAAAAATGTGTTTTCAAATGCCAATATATAATATAAGCTTTTCTGTAGCCTGTTAGGGTATTTCTTTGAAATTAGTTTTAAAACAGGCCATGACAGACCACTTACCCTGACAAAGCCAGATGTTCTCAGAGGATGACTGTGGTCCCCAATTTATCTGCAGCGTTTTTATAACAATCAATGTAAAGAAATTAAAGCACTTCATACCCTTCGTGATGAAAAGCAGGGTAGAACCTTATCTTTCTTCACAGTATAGTTATTGGAAGATGAAGATATCAACTGGTGTATGAGAATTCGGAACGAATTCACTGAAGTCACGCTTTATGTAGAGACATAGCTCACTGGCAGGTAGTAGCCAAATTATGATGAACTATGAGAACCACGTGTTCAAGGCCAGGTTGAAAGGGGCTTTAAGCAACCTGGTGCAGTGGGTGTCACCCCTGCCTGTGGCAGTGGGGTTGGAACCAGTTGATCTTTAAGGTTCCTTCCAACCCAAACTGTTCTATGTGTCTATGATAAAAATCAGATTAAGGAATTTTGAGTCATTTCCTGAACTGCTGTTCAGGTGATGCTGTTCAGACAGAGAATGATTCTTGTGTCCCAATACAAAGTCCACAAGACCATGGTGAAGACAAGCCAATTGTCATTCTCCTTTCTATTACTAGGGTGTATATATGCACCCAGACCTCTGTCTGGTATTGACACATGAGATCAAAGGATAGGCAACTAGGATGTTTAACCTTAAGTCATGTATAGAATATATATAAAAGATACTCAGAGAAAATTAATTGGAAGAGCTCATCATATAAATAGGTAGTTTCATGGCCAGGACACTGGGTTAAATTTGTTTCTCTTTTAACTATCTATATCTACAGTCAAATATGTCTTTTATCAAAGCAAGTGATAGATCACAGATGCTCAGGTATTTCTAGAAAGTTGGGAGCCAACAGCTGTTGCTGAAGAGCAAAGAAGAAATTAGCCCTGTGTAGTAATAGGTCTAAGAGCAAAGAGGGTCAGCTCTGGCCATCCTGGCCCTAGGCAGCTCTTTGGTAGCTGTAAAAGTGTGTGAGGAAAGGACCTGGATCCCTGACACTGGGTGGGCTAGGAATACACTGCATAACAGAAATGGGAGAAAGGCTTTTTTCATAGAGAAGAGTTATGTTCCTTTTGCTTGAGTTGCCTCTGCTGATCAGGAAAGAGAGTGGTAAAATCATAACTTAGGACACGATGTGCTTAGCCTGAACGATGTGGTCTGATAAACCATTTGGGAACTGGGGTGGTGCATTACATACTTGTGAGTTGACCAGGACCCCGATCATTTTTTACTGTAGAAACACCAAAATATAAATAAATCTATGTATAACCAGAGAAATTATGTTCCCCAAATGAACTGTGAAATATATGACAGCAGAGAAAAATGTATTTAAATTACATCATCTATGTAGTAAACGAATAAGTGCCTGGAGTGATTCTTTGGCACTCTCCCAAAGATGATACCTTTAAAATATGACAGATATATTGCACTGCTAGGTCAATAAAGTTGCAGATTGGGAAGGGATGACAAACTGCTGCCTAAGGTTCGCTTTATGAAAGTACTGTTTCAAAGGTCAGTGATCAAGAGTGCTACCTTTACCTCCCGGAATTTTGTGATAAGTTCAGAGTTAATGGCCAAAACTTGAAGCCTTGAAGCAGAAGAAAAGTGATAACTGGCTTCCATAGTCTCAGGCCAGTCTGACAGAGACAGGCAGAGTGGTCTGAGCTTTCGTTAAAATCCTAACTTGTTTTTTTTACTACCGTTTCACAGTTTTCTTTTCTTAGATAAAACACCTATAAAAGTCCCAGAGTATGAATAGCAATCGTGGTTATTTTTGTAGGAATCACACAGTTCTTAATCTCTAGCACAAGACAAAGGATGCTGTGTGGGAAGAGTGTGGTACAATAAATGCACTTTATCAGCTGTCAATTATCTAATTAGCAAATGTTAAAATGATTGGAGAGATTTAGAGAGTGTAGGGGCGGTTGGCATTCACCTACCAACATTCATTTGTGAAAGAAGGTCAGGTTGCTCCTGTTTCTTTCCACAATAAATGCCCTTTTGCTCTCTCAGATTAAATTATTCATTTGAGAGGAGAATAGGGCAAAGATGGACAGAAAGGAGCAGGGGTATCACTATGAGCAAGGTTCTCTTACTTTTAATCATCTGAAGACCATGGAGCTGCCTCAGTGGTACTTGTGGAGAAAGGCAATGCTCATCAGCACTTCAGGTCCTCCCATCCTCATCTAAACAGACAAACCAGGGTTTGGAGGCACCTAAGTGTCTTCTCTGACTTGAGAAAGCCCAGACAGCTGTCTTTAACTAGATAAAGAAAAAACCTTTTAGAAAACTCACTTCACTTTGACAACTCAATGTGGCTGAGGGAAATCCCATTTATACATATGTCTGTAGCCTTCTTGTTTTTTTCTTTAGGGTTGTGTAGCTATTTGCTACCCTCCTTACCTTTATTTATTTATATATGTATATATCTGACATATGCTGCAAACCAGAATTTTGCAGCTACATGTAGGTAGCTAGAAAGCCATTAAGCATTACTCAGTCAATATTGAGCCTGCTGACAGCTGAAATAGCACAGCCAAAAAGCCTTAGAGCTTCCTTCACAGTATGGATGAACTCTAATGTCCTTACCATAACTGGGAACAGCAACAAGAAAAAAAAAGAAAATCAACTGAAAACCTTAAATATACACCTATCTAGATTGCTTCTTACATGGAAAGGTCTCAGTGAGACAAATGAGGTCAAAAGCAATTTTGATACATTTTAGAAAGACGATAGAAACCATCCTAAAAACCTGGAGAAGTCAGTAGATATTGACTTAGATTATTATAACGTTAGATTATTATAATGTTAAATCAATATTTAATATCCATGCCTTGATGTTTTTTAAGTAACGTGCACAGGGGATTTATTTTCTTTCCTGAGTATTCATTTCGTGCTCTAGCAGAACTTAGAGGCTTGAATAGAACAGAACTTATACAGGTATTTATAAGCCACTTAAAAAGGTATAAAAGGACTATCAATTTTCAATACATTTTCTCAGACATTTTTCTGTGTATGTTTTTTCCTGAAAGTATTTTGTCTCTTGTTAGCAGAAAGTCTCTGGAAACACATTTATAACAAAATTTCTCCACTTCAATTGTCAAATTCCTTGAAATATCTTCCTTTATTTTTCTGTCCTTCTCTCCTGGTTTCCAGAAACAGAGGAGTAGTCTTCTATTGCATAAAGAAAGTCATGATATATAGAGACTTTCAGAAAAAATGTTAACGATCCCAAATAATTGCAGTCAATAGTTTATGTACTTTAGCTCTTAAATCAGACTGTTGCCTTTTATGTTTGTTCGTTTGTTTTCCCTAAATAAATGAAATTCCAGAATTTCTGGGTAAGGGTTTCGAAGTTCCCACATCAAAGCTTTTAGTGTCCTTTTTTACACTGTGTTTTCACATTTGGAGGGAGACATGTTAATAAGTGTTTATGTTTCTGCATTTCATATTTCAATATTTGCTTCTAGGACTATTTGAAGACGTAAGGTTTTTCTATGATTTTGCAATAGAATGGGTTTTTACAGCTCTTTACATGTTTAAAAATTGCAGTGTAGTTATAAAATCAGATAGGAAACTTCCTACAAAATTAAGGAAAATAAGGAAAGTATGAAGCACTCCCTGACAAAAACAATAATAGGAGCTGAAGAAGGCGATATAGGAAATTAATCAAGATAAAGAAGCCAGAGTAAGTACCACTGGGGTGCTCAGAGTTGCCAGTGTTTTGCTGCAGGAAGGTGCTGATTCTTTATGAACAGACTCAGGAATGAGTCTTTGACTGAGCAATGCACTGTGGTGAGGCTGCTGCCCTCCCTGTATGAGAAATGAGTAATTGGTGTGCTGCCTTCTCTGAGAATGTTTGTCTTCTTGAAAGCTGCCCTTCTTCGGGGGCTGGACTGAAGACAGGAGAGGTTTCTGCTTGAGAATACTGGAGCGTGTTGACTAAGTTTTCTCTTGAAAACTTTTATCACTTTTCCCTTTTTGTTCCTCCTCAGTTAAACACCAAACTGGTTTTCCATTTGCCAGCTGTGCTGACCTGCAGGTGCTGTTTTCCAACTCTAAGAGAAACAAAACTGCTTGGTTTCTGCAGCACACGGTGTTGGAGGCTATACAATTCTTATTTACATTTCCTGACACAATTTGCCCTAGAAGCCTTTTTGCGGTGGCTGGGTCTCTTCATTCTTGGTACAAGCATGCACGGCTCTTCCTCCACATGCACATGCTCACAGCAGAGCCATGAACATGGAGAAGCAACAGGATATTTCATGGGCACAAATTACACTTGCAGACAATTCTTTCCTGAATTTTAACCACTGCCTGCTGTTAAAACCAACAATCTCTTTATTATTATTTCAAAACAGTGACTACCCCAAGAGAGGGTGTGCTAAAATTTTCCTAATTCTGTTTAAAAGCAGGAGCCCATTCTTTGAAATCAAAACACATAAGTAATACAGAAAAAGGAATGAAAATGCTATAATCGCTTCTTCTGGTTCCCAAAGTCAAATTGTTGTTACTATCTGACCTCTTGACTTTTTCTGGTTTTCAGAGGCAAAAATGCAAAGTTTCAGTCACTTCTTATATCCCTGAAAGGAAGACCTGTCATGTTGCATGGCAGTGACTGGAGCTGCCAAGAGGGGTCTGGCTACCCCAGCCAGGAAGAACCACGTTGCAGCTGCTGGGAGGTGACAGGGTTTTTCCTGCTGAAATTCACCCTCATCAGAAGGCTGTCACATCCCAAGCTTTTAATCTTTATGCAGACCATATTTCTTTGGACAGGGTTTCCTAATATAACCTTGACGTCTGCCTGACCATCTCCTGAGCTTTCAGAAAGTCTTATGCAACGCATATACTGTGCCTTGCAGGAGAAAACTCTTTTTCTTTGGTCATTAAATATAAAAATACTGCTCGGATGTGATGGTGATAAAAGCCTTTAGAAAAAAACAACATATTCTCCCTGGTGACATTTTTGGATGGTCTTTCTGTTATTTATACTGCTCTAATCCCTATCCAAATCATTCTATCTGGCTTCTTCCAGGCTATTTCATCAGAAATAAGCATAAAAAAATTATGACAAATGCTGCAGTCAGTTTATCATGGGCAATAGCAATTTTGTGAATTTTAAGAAAAATTGAACGTTTTATTTTACACACTAGGGAAGAGTGATATTCAACTCTTTCTCCTTTGAACAAATATAAGGACAACACAAAGAATATATTAATACCACCATAAGTAAAAATACATACATTAATTTTACATGAAAAAAGAAAATTCTTAAGTGTAAGCCCAAAATAAGGAAACACGCGTCATGCTGAGGTCAAATGAGATAGTGGGTATGAGGAAGAAAGCAGCAGTTGCAAAAACACATAATTTCCCTTTTGTGTTAGGTGTGGGAGGTGAAATTGTACCACCTTTCCATGGCAATTGCATCAGCTACAGAACATCTCTTTCCATCCATGGGGTTAGTCTCTGAGTGTTAGCACCTTTCCTTCTCTCTTATTTTAAAAAGGAAAGACATATGCAGCTACGTTTGCATTTCTCTTTGGAGAATCTCCATGCTCTGGGGTGTTGGGGCAGAGCAGCCGCTGTGCTCCCACCGCATCAAGATCCTTGGACACCCTGGCAGTAGCAATCACCCCATGCTGCTTTCCCTAAACTGATGCCAGCAGTTTTGGATAACATTTTTCCTTCTTGAAATGGTTGTAAACGTGTGTGGACAGAGTGGTAGGATCAGCACAGACAACCTGGGCTGGATGAGGGCTGGAATGGAATCAGACACCAGTGCTTTCCCTCTGGGAAAGCACTTGACCCTGAACCTTGCAGGGGCCAGAGCCACTGCCACCAGGCCTCACAGAAAGGAAGATGAGTGTGTGAAGCTGTAGGAGCACATCTGAGAAAAAGTGTGTGCTGGAGATATCAAACTGGAAGCAATTAGAGAGACACAGAGATAGGAAAGAATATTAGTGCATTTTTAAACAATGTGAGAGACGGTTAAGATGCACAGTAGCACATGCTAACACCACTTCAGCCCCACAACTGCTCTCTTTTTTTGGTACTTCCTTACTCCTAGCCTGAGTTTTGCTTATTTTGGGGCTAAATTCACTTCCCACACCTCCCCATTGTTTTGCATTTCACATAAGCCTGCTTGAATTAAAGTCTGCGTATCAGGTTGGAGACAGGCGAAAAGGAATCACCCTTTCAGACAGGTCTTTTCCACAAACTATTTTTCCCTCGCATTTTTTCATCAGATATGTGCTTGGAACACAACCCTCTGCCATGTGCAGACCTCCATGTCCCTCTTTGGTGCCCTGCTGCAATGGCTCCCTGGGAGTGTGCCTTGAAGCCGCCCCAAGTACTCGGCATCCTGCAGGATTACTCATTCTCAATTCACATTTCTTTTGGGAAGCTCAGCCTCTCGTTTCTCTTTCCACTAATTAATGTCAGAAATATTTTATTGTCATGCTCTCTTTATCCCAGCGTTCCTCTAATTAGCTCGCTGAGTTATTCAGTGTGCATTTGAGGCTGTTCAGTGTTAATGAGGCTGTCAGTCACAGTCTTCAAAGACTCACAGCTTCAGAAAAGCCAGAGATGGAAAGGACCTATTAGAAATGGTTAGTCCCTGTCTCTGAAAGCAAGAGTCCTCCAATTTTAGTTTAACAACTTGCAAAACTGGCATTGTTTCTTTTCGGCTTTGAGGGTGGTGTATGTGTTTTATTCATCTCAGCAGTTTGACCGAGGCAAACTTTGCATCTTAAAATGGAAAGGTACTGCTATGTCAAAGGCACATGGAAAAATGATGCCTGATTTGCAATTACCCTGCTCTGCATTCTTCACAGCATACCTATGCTGAAATGGCATTTTATGTAAGTAAAATCCTTTCTGAACTTGCTAAAGTAGGGACAGTATAGAAGCCAATGAATCCTTAAAATTCACATGGGATTTCTGGAAACCAGCCACACTGGAGCTAGGATGTTACACTTGGCCTTTTACCAGGACCTGAGCTATCTTTTCAATTTAGATCTATTTCATACATATCTCCTGAGCTGGATTCATCCCATATGGCTGCTGCAGACTTTCATTGAGCCACAACTCCTCAGAGCTACCTTTGGCTGGCCCGACAAACCTTTCCCATTTTATTAATTTTAACATTTCAGAGGCTCTAGCCACTTGAATATCAGCTGGATGGTTTCTGTGCACTAATGTCTCTGCTACAGAAGGGGCCTCATTCTGTGGCTGCTCCATCCATCTGCAGTGCAGAGATGCAGCCTTTCATGCAGATCCCGCTGTCTGCTAAATATGTGGCTCCACTGGCTGAGATGATTTGACAAGGTTGGAATTCGATAATCAGAGGTAAAATTTGGCACTAGCACATCATGACAAGGGCCTATTTCCATGGGGACTCTTGTGTAGCAGTTGATTCGACTGCAGAGATATTTCTCACAAATTGCAAATGTCCATTTGCTTTTCTCATCTCCTGTCTCTGCATCAGTACCATATTCATGACAAATGAGAAAAGCAATGGCAAGGTCTTTAGAGAGATTTATAGAAGTGCGTTTTTTATTTGGAAGTTCGTCAGAGTCACTGCTGCGACTGGGACCAAAGCTGTAAAGCTCTGGGGAGTCCAGTAACATCTCAGCTCCAACCCCCTCTGCCTGGCAAGGGAGCTGCAGGGAGTGGGGTCCTTGGCCTGAGATGAAGGGCTGGTTGTCTATGTTGCGTTGCCTCAATGACATTGGTGTCTGCTAAAGTTTCCAAGGAGCTTGACCTAAAATCTCTGCAAGACTTTTCAGCTTGTCACTGAAGTCATTAGACACAGCTCATCCTCAAGTGGTTGCAATGCCATCAGGGAGCCCTGCTCGTGAAATGCTATTTTTTCTCATCCAGCCCACCCAGACCCACCCATACTCTTTCCACAGGGCTGTCTGGCTGCCAGGCCCTTCAGACTGCAGTTCTTGCAGAGACTTGGAGGACACAGAGCTGAAAGATGGGCAGGACAGTGGATGGGATCCTCCCAGCCTGTAAGGCTCCTGACAGCTCTCAACTTCCCAGCAGCAGTGCAAGCCCATGACCAGCCCACACCAGGCAGAGATCAGCTCCTCTTCCTTTTGGCAGTCACCTCTCTTCTCTCTCATACCTACACACCAGCCTCCTCTCTACAAACTAAACAACCCCAATTCATTTGATCTTTTCTCATAAGCCATATCTTCTTCCTTTCCCCAATCATTTTATTTGCTCTTTTCAGCACCAAAAATTGGTCACAGAAATCCAGAATGGAACATTCCATCGCTGCGAGAAGCAGACAGTGCCTTGTCTTGTTGGTAGGCTATTTTCATGTTGAGGGCTGGTGTTTGCCTGCTTTACTTTTCAAAACCATGCAACTCCTGCCTCGCATTCAGGGGTGACTGTAACTCAACCTGTCTTCTACCAAACTGTCTTTGGACATTTATTCTTAAGCAATCTCAGTAAACCCAAGGGAGTTGATACATCTGGCTTTTTCTAAGTGCTTGCAGAAAGCTTTTTTTGATGCAGAATCTTTCTCAGACCTGAACACTGGGATTTGCCTTGCTCTTGCCTACCATCTCACACAGGTTCAGCAGCGTTCCTGCCTTTCCCATCCTCCCAGGAGCTCATATATTTCCCAGCTTCACAGAGCTCTGCCCTTGCTGCAGCTGCAATACACCCCGAGGTGCAGCTTGTCCCTTTGTCATGGGTATGAAATCATTAGTCAATTGATTGCAGTTAACCTTTTTACTAAGGGAAGCAAAAAAAAAATCATTTAACACAGTTGCAAGCAAAAGGTTTTAAGCGCAGTCTGTTAATAGCTTTCCCCTTCTACGGATAAGAGATTACACATTTTCTGGTTGTCTCCTTGCTATTGGTGTTCCTACAGAAGCTAAACAGAGACAAAGGTATCTCATTTCATGCCTTTCTTTTCCCGATTTCCTGAGTTGCACTCAGCAATCTTTTCTCTCTTGTCTTTCTATGTGCCCCTTGAGCTTGGGTCAATGAAGAGTTCAGTAATTCGCCACACTCACCTCCTTCTAAATTTCTCATACCTCCTACTCTCTGGGACAGTTGGCAGTTTTGTTTTTAAGAGCATTTCCTTAAAGAAACAGCCCTCTACTCTGTTTTCAGTTTAATTGCCTCCCATGAGATCTTACTACCGAGTCTGTCAAAATCTGCTTCCTCAAAGGCCATCTTATCTTGCTGCTGTCCCTCACGAAGTGAGGCAGTTCCATCCTGGCATGATCCCTTGCATCCTGTCCTCTCCTTGGATGAAAACAAAGATGAAGAGAATCTCCCCTCTCACGACTAACTTTTGTATTAAAAATAAGTCCTGCATATTATATCTCTTTCCTGGAGACAGTCTGTGCTTTACTCAGTCTCTTTGGGTTTGGTTACATTCTAATTTTTCTTAGCTCACAGCTCACGGCTTTTTGTCCTTGTGTACTGGTTTTAGCTGGGATAGAGGTATTTTTATTCACAGATACTATCCTTTGAATTTGTGATGAAGAGTGTTGATGACGTACTGACGCTTTAGCTATTGCTGGGCAGTGCTCACACACTGTAAATCCTTTTCTGCTCCCACACCGCCCTGCCAGTGAGTGGGCTGGGCGTGCACAAGAGCTTGAGAGGGGAAACAGCTGGAACAGCTGACCCCAACCAACCAAAGGGATATGCCACACCATATGGAGTCGTGGTCAGCAATCAAACGGGGCATGGGGGATGGACTAGCAGGGAGCTTGTTCAGGGCTGTCATTTTTCCATTTCTTGGGATCTAGGTGAGCATCTGGTGGTGAGCAACTAGGATTTTTTTTTGCATCACTTTCTCTTCTTATTTTAGTTTTGTTTTCTCCTCTTTTTTTTTTTTTTTTTTTGTGGAGTGGTTGGGGTTTCTTTCAGAGGGGGGGATGTTTTAGTTTTTTGTGGTTTTGTTTGGTTTGTTCATTTGCTGGTTTGTTAGGTTTTTAGCTATTACACCCCCTTTATTTTGAACTAAGATTTTTCACACTCTTACCCTTCTAATTCACTCCCCCATCCCACTGGAGCTGGGAGTGAGTGGCTGTATGGTGCTTATCTGGCTGCCAGGGTTAAGCCATGACACCTTGCCAACCAAATTCTCATTCATCTCATGCCTTGCTGCTGAACCTTTAGTTTGCTCACGTGTCTAAGCCACACATGATTAGATGTAATTAGTCCTGAAAAATTTATGCTCAAGCAATGAATTGAATTGGAAGCAGCAGAATGACTGTGATGGAAGTGCTTGTTTAATGTATCATGAGCAAGGTCACAGACAGTCATAGCTTGTCGGCATAGATAGATACAGACAGGGCCTCTTTGCAGTTTATGTGGCAGGGTTATTGAATCCCTAGAGCTGGCTCACAACTTGGAAATGTGTCTGGGAAGGGTGTGCACAAGCCTTTCTGTACTTTTCAGTATCTTCATGCCCTTGCAATGGAGTGTGCTTCTGTAGCTACTGACCCTGAGGTGCAGGGTGCAGCTGTCAAGGAAGAAGAGGAGAGCAAAGTCCTGTTTTCACCTCTGCTGAAAGTGTCCAGGTACAACTGCAGGCCCTGCGATCCATCCTGACAGACAGGAGGGACAAGCTATTTCAGAGACACAGAAGGAAAACACGGACCTCAGGTGATGCCTTGGCGCGGCAGCAACCCGACTCCCTCTTGTAGCAGAAAGGCTCAGCCTTGCAGATCCCGAAGAGAGAGCAAAGCCAAGTTCAGGCTTTCTCCACTGAGTCTCAGGAGGTGTTAGCTGGGCAGGTGTTATCAACTATCTGTTCAACGGCTCACAGGAGAGCCTGATGGGGTATCTCTAGATTAGGTTTAAAAATCTGTACCTGAGGTTCTTCAGTAATTTTAAGAGGGTCAGAGACTCCAGAAACAGATGCTTTTTCTTCCTGAACAGAATGACTTAGTGAGGAGCCTCTTTGCAGACAGTGCTTTTCAGCTGAGGTTTCATTATTCTGAGCATTACAATCTATAGAGAACTTTCCTCTGCCAGCACAGGTCATGCCAATATTTTCTAGCATGTTGAAATATCCTTTGCTGTCCATTTGCTGATTCTCCAGCATAGGTAGCACTGGTATCCATCTCCAAAAAAGCGTTATGATTTGACTTAATGTATTCCATTTAGACAGATCAGCTTCTGTGATGAGGCAGTTGTACACATTGGAAAGGCTTCTGGAGGAAAGAGAAGGCAAAAGGAGTTTCAGCAGGTCTCACCTCTTTTCACCTCTTTCCTGAAGGGCTTCACTTGGGCAGTCTGACACTTACAATAAAAATGGATATATATTAAAATGTGATTACATGTTTGTAAATGCACACCGTGATTTTCTTCATTAACTCAAAATAAATTAATAAACAGAAATATATTTGTCATTTAAGCATTAACTAAAGCTCACCCAGCCAGTAGACTTTTTCTGCAATAGTAATTTGTTGTGAGATACATCCAATCTTGATTTAAATTGACAGTAGGTTTCTGCTTGCTTCCATAGGAATTTACCCAATAGTGCAAGCTGCTGGTGGACAGGATCTATTTTGTTTAGATGTAGTATTCCATCATATAAGAAGACACAATCTTAGACACAACACCATTAAAAGCAATGCACAGTTTTAATAAAAATGGTCTTAAACAAAAACCTTTACAATCAGTTTTGTACTTTGCTTGCAGAGTGATTTGACTTCAGCATTCAGTCTTAGCTTACACTACTCTCTGCTGTAGCAGAATCAGACCAAGCAGCTTTGTCATGGCTTTTAATAAAGTTGTAAAAAAGAAAAAAAATCAAGTTCAGATGCTTATCTTATACATATTCAAACCTTCTAAGAACCAGTGTAATTGAAAAATGCTAAACAAGCATAAGAACACAGTCAAATTTACAGTAGATGGAAACATGAAACTTAATTTCTATCATGAGAGAAATTAACAAATTAATTTTGCATTAACTGCTGCTTCTCCAATAGTTATATTCTCCTAGGAATAACCTGCTTATCTTAGCACTACAGACTTGATTTTGTAGAAAGAAAACACACACTCACATTACTTGAATGACAATCCCATAACTCGAAGGTGTTTTTTAGCCTTCCTAAATATTAAAAAACACAGTGAGTTTTGCCTCCATAACTAAAGAGGCTCTACTACTTAGCTACAAAAAAAATACCATAAAGATGAGTTCAGTGAGCCTCTGTTTAAGATCATGAAAATTAAAATTTCTGAGTCCTTTTATCTAGTAAAAATGAATAAATTGAAAAATAAAATTACATTTCCTCGTTCTCTAGGCTGTACTTCCTACATTTATGATGCATACATTTAGATGTAATCATATAATGTCAGGACTCTAATCAAGAATAATTAGAAATAGTTATATCAACTGTCAACAAGTTATTTGAATAATTGATTGCACATATGGGAGGAGTGAGGCCTTCTGTAAAAGCAGATTGTAAATCGAATTTTTCCTTTGCTTTATCTGATGAGTATTTTTTTGTTGTTTTGCTTTTTCACTTCTGGTTTTAGGGATTTTTACTACAACCAGAATTGCGATATGCATGGAACACAAAGACATAGTTAATGATCACAGTGCCTGTGTAGAGAAAGAAAATGAAACAAAAGATTCAACAGTATAAAAATGTGTGGGGAAAAAAGAAGTGTAAGAGTAGGAAAAAAAAGTCTGTTTCTCAATATTTATCTGTATGAGTTTATCAAATCCCTTTTTTGCTAAAATCACCTGAAGAAAATTACAAGAAATTTCAGTAGCAAAATCCCTGGTTTCACTGTCACTATGTGAAATCCCACAGACCAGAAATGAAAGTAGTGGTATCAACGCTTCAGGAGCAGAATTTTACAAAAAGGATCACCGTATTAAGACCTTCCAAGTTTGGTTCTCAAAAACACTGAACACTTGCAAGCTTGGTTTAAAGGACCCAAAAATTCTGGAACAGAGCTAGATTCTGGGCTGAGACCTCCTGTGTGCCAGTCCCCTCTCTTCAGCTCGCAAACCCTTCCCTCATAAGGTTCATCACTCCCATCTGGCTTCACCAGCCACCTCTTTCCTTGAGAAGCTTGGATCTGTATTTCTGACTTGGTGCACCTGACCCAGATGCCAAAGTGGGATGAGCATTTGGATTCAAGCCTGTCTCACACAGTTTGCAGGATTCAGCTTTGCAGTTTGGATTCAAACCCATATGCAATGGGAAATACCTTTCTGTTGTGTTTTTTTAGGGGGAGGTTGTTGCTTTTTTTTCTTTCACTTCCAACAAATAGTTCAAAAGACATGACCTTTCACACTGGTATGCATTTTTCAGAGTATACTTGAAGAGCTGAGAAAAGTTCTTTGAGGAACTTTTTCCAAAAAAATTCAACAGAATTTTTTGTATTTCCAACTTTAGCACACTATATAATTAACACGTGAAATTCATTGTAACAGAAGATAAGAGAGGCTAAGGTCTCATCTGTGTGAATTATAAGAACACCTGTAGTTATAAATAAACAGTCCTTCCCAAAATGATCCTCAGTGATATTTTCTATCATTCAGTTTCTGGTTGACAGGTATTGGGGAGAAGCTTCTATGGAGTAGAAGAAATCCCAGCCATGGCACCAATCTCTGAAGCACCTGTGAGAACCACTGAGCTGTACACAGCTCTGTGAGGTAGCAGCTACTGGATTAAATGGCAAATGTTGGCAAATGTGAAGTTTACAAGACTACGTCCAGTTGAAATCACCTTGCAAGTGCACGTGAGATACCTGCAACTTCTCCTTGCTCCTGCAGCTGTTAGCAAAGATAAGGCTTGGCAGATTTACACCACAATGATGTGAAAGAAGACTATTCCACTCCTTCTCCCTTCACCTGCAGACAAACCCTGAGATTTAAGAAGTTGTTCTTCCAGTATTGTAATATTTTCACCTCCCCTCTCTGTGCCTTCCCTGTAAGAGTCAGCTTGGCCAAGCATTGATTATATAAGCCAATGATGTTAAAAAATGGATGTCAGAAGTTAGATCCCTGGACAGGCAGTCTGCATTGCACGCATCTGAGCTCCTACTGTTTCTTTTGCCTTCAGGAGCACTCAAATCCTTTCAAACTTGAATTATTCAGTGAGATGTTTACTATTGACCTGGTAAAGGTTACAATAGGTACTTTAGAAACCTGGGTTGTCTTTCAACTGATACTTAACAAATGACTACTAACAAAATTAACTTACATTGTCAGCAATAAGATAGCACAAAGCATTACATTTACCAAAGCAGAATTGCTCCCAGCATGTTAAGTTTGCATGCAGGGTACACAAAATTCCTCCTTATTCCTGTAGCACCTCTATTAATTCTGGCTTGTAGCCCAGCTGCGAATTGATGGAATAGCAGACTCAGTCTCTGCTTTCCTAACCTACTGTGAGATACTGAAATGTTATGGCTAGTGGCTTAAACATTGTTATGAAAGACTTTTTGCCCAATGTGGCAAAACTGTATAAAGAAGCTGCAACCACGAAAGCCCACCCCTCTCTGCATATGCCTCCTGACTGGAACTTTGACTGAGTTAAGTCACCTAAGGGAACTTGAGATAAGATAAAGGTGACACTATTGTCCAATTATTTCAGGTCTAGGAAGAACTAAACAAGGCTGAGGGAGAAGAATGTATCCACAAGAAAGCCAAACCCAGCAGCTGTGCTGAAAATCCTCTCTGGCTGCATCTGGGGCAGGGGGAGGCCATATCCCACAGGCTCATCTGCTGAGGCCAAGTTTGCACATATCCCTCAACCAAGTGGGGAGGAGGAGAGGCTTTGGGTGTGTGGTGTAACCTCTGGTCAGAGGGAGTGAACACCCATCCTCCCTTACGCAAATTGGCTCAGCTGTAAATCCCCCCAAGTGGGAAGGCCACATCCATGGGACATTCATGTGAGAGGCAGCTGAGGGGGTACCATAATCCATCAAAGGACCCCAAAGCACTCCCCAGACTAATCTTCTATCTTTACTTGTAATGGCTGCACTTATTGGAAGACTGACAACCTCATCCAACACAAGTAGAGGTGACATTTTGTCCACATGTCCTACTTATCTTCCCTTCACTGTATTTCATTTTAAAATAGACTGTGACAGGTAAATAAGAAAATACATTTAAGTTCATTAATTGGACTAAGGTGCTAAAAGAAGAATAATTATATGAGGTGCTTTTAAATGCTTTTGTCTGTGCAGTGCTCATTGGAAGTAGGAGTCTGCCATGATGGAGAAGGATTCACATATCTCCTCTAACAGAAGAAAAATAGAGCATCTAAAGTTTGAGAAAGTTGCATTTATAGAAGATTGCTGTGGTTAGTAAGATGCAAGCATCTGAGAGGTTGATCTAGGGAAGTCTTCAAGTCCTTTCCTTGTAAATTTGTAAGCAGCCATTAGTCAACAAAACATCTCTCAGGCACTTTTCATTGGGATTCTGAATTCCAATTCAGTATTACTAAATATTATGGCAAAATGAAATGCAGAAGTAAGTTTAATGTTACAGCTCGATTTTCCAAACATTGCAAGCCTAGGAGCATAGAGTGGTTATTGCATTAACGTGGCCTTATTTTCAGGGCTGCTGCTGAAGTACAACTTCTTCTGATTCCCATGCCCTGAACATCTGCAAATCTGAAACCTTTTATTTTGGTGTGTCAGAATGGGTTTAACAATCTGCTTTAGGCTTAAGGCTTCAATTCTCTTAAAGACAAGATAGGGCAGAGCTAAAACAAATGCTGAGTTCCTTTTCACATCAAATGCTTGGAGGCAGGCTGATCCTCCCCGTGACGGGCTGGACTGCTGGAGGGTTGTTACTGGAAGTGGAAGAAGCTGTTGTGTTGTGAGATATCACATACTGCATTCTTAAATACCATGGGAAAAAGACACCCAGGAGCCAAAAGACTCCTGCATGGCCACTGGATCACGCATTTTCTGACATAAATCTCACAGAAGGAAGAGGGCAAAAGGAAATCTCCTGCTGTGGTTCCCCGTGTGATGGTAGCTACCTCCTTGCAGGATGAGCGACAGACCCCTAAACCCTGTGGATCCTCAGGAGCTCACAGGAAACCTGCAAATCTAGAGACAATAATTACATTAACACTGCTAATGAGCATAAACTAGGATCAAAGCTTGAACAGCACACCTCAGTTGGTCACAGTGCTTAAGTAATACTTCATTTCCTGCAGGGCTTTGGGCCACTTCAACCAGTTTTCTCCTGGGCAAAATAGGTGTGTACTTTGTTCCAGCAAGAGCCCAAAGGCATTATGGATGAGACTGCAGCAGGGTTGGCTCCTTGTGCACCACACAGTCCTCTGATGCCACCAGACTGCCTGTACTCACTCAAGCACTCTAATATGTCCTCATGCCCCTTGCAAAGGTATGCAGCACATCCTCAGGCTATAGAAACAGTATTCTGATGAGCTACAACACCAATAGAAGGTGCTTTAAACTGGAAAAAAGGGTACAAAATAGTGTAGCCATTTATTAAAGCCACAAGGTATTACATAGGACCGAGGAACCACTCCCAGCCAAATGCTTGTAGCTATTAACCAGTTCTGTTCTGCTCTGCTCTGCTCTGCACCGTGGTGAGCACTAAGCCATGCAGGCAAGAGCCAGCTGGTTCTCCCGGGCCTCAAGACCATATATTTCCTCCCTGGCTCTCTTCCACTTGGTAGTGTAGATATAGATGGTGAGTCCTAGAGCCCCCATGAAGGAGCCTCCATGCCAGCGCCATCCATGGGCCATGAGTCTTCCCACAAGACTGCACTTAAAAACAGCATTTCCCTAATTTCCTATCTGTGGCCCTACATGGAACAGATAAGAGCTTTCCCTAGTTAAATTCACATTCTGGAAGAGGTGGTAAATGGCACCAGCCATTTTCCTCCCATGTAAAACCAAGGAGCTTTTTAAACCAGAGTCCAGGCTTCCAGTCTCCCTTTCCTATGACACCTAAATGACATCATGTAGTAAATGCCAGTGCAGAATTCTGTTTTACAAGAAGTTCTTAGAGAACAAAATTAAAATGGGTAAAACCTCACATTATGCCAGCAGGGTTAGAATTCAATGGAGTTACAGGCAGAAACTGTTGAGCAAATATTACACTGAGGTTCACTTCTTCTTTTTAAAGATTCAGTTATGATGATGATGAGGGAGTAGTGTTCTTATGGAGAAGACATCATGTTCCTCACAAGCCCTCCATTTGCACTTTCTTTCCTCCAGGAGATCACTGAAGCTCATTCACTGAAAGCAGTCTTTGTCATTTTTATCCATATTTCCCCAGAAAAGTAAAGCAAAAAAAACGGAAGGTAGAATTTCTTCTTTGTTTCTCAAGAATTTTTATTTTTGCTTTTGAACTCTGTATGGTATTTGGAAACACGCTTTATCAACTGCATGGGAAAGACACCCACTGCACGGAAAAGACAGGCACAATGTGGGCAGCTGCAGTGCAGACCTGCCTCGCCATTGGAACAGCTCTGACTGCTGGAATCACCTCCGGGCACATGTGCAAGCTCCCTGTGCACACTCCCGCTGAGTGCTCACCTCTGTTCTTCCAGCCACACATACGGACATCACCCCTCTAGGCTGACCAGCTACCTCCCTTGAAGGTAGCTCGGGTGCTGGAAGAGTCTTGCTGTTGCCAGCAAGCCCTGGGAAGAACCCATCCCCGTGCCCAACAACTTGCTGGTGCTCAAACATCAACATTTCGGACTGCAGCAGGGACCACCAGACTCTGTCTACGTGGCACAGCGCAGACATTCAGGATAGAGAACTGGCGACAAAGGCTCTACCCTGAGAAAACCAGCACTTCTCACCTCAGCTGCTGAAACAGACAGAAGCAATTTTCAGCAAATACCAACCTGGACAGGGATTTAACCTTCATTATGATAAGTCCCATATCTTCTCAGCAAGCCTCTGAATAATTTAGTGCCCTCGTTCTTTCTGTCATTTCACATAAGATATTCAGCTTTTATGGAATATAGATATAAGAAACTAAGTTTTTAGTTCAAAGATTTTGTATTTTTTTCTGAAATGAAAGTGAATGAGAAACCAAGAAAATATAGCTGAAGAATCTGTTTTCAGTGAGGTATTTGATGTTGTTTTTTTAGGCCTCCCACAGACAGCTGCATGTGACTCAGAAAGATGCCCAGATGTTCACTTTGTGGACAAAGTAAAGGATAAAATAAAGATCTTGAGTGGCATATTTTCTTTTGCAAGCACGAGGTCTTTTGCTTTTTGGTATCCAGTATTCATTTGAGGTTTAATGTCCCCCGGATGCCAAAGAAAAAGGAAAAACAGTTCCCAGTATGTGACTGTTTCTCTGTGAAATACTTGGGGATGTATATCAGAATGTTCAGAGGATTATTAACACAGAAAATTAGAAAGCAGAGTTTCAGAAGTGAAGAACAACATTTCAATAGGGCCAGTGAACCAGACCAGCAGTGCACTCAGCAGAGTAATTTTCTCTTTATCAAAGCATTCAGTACCAACAGCAATATATTTTTCAAAGCAATTAAGCAGTATCCAAAATGTCTCTTATTAGGAAATGAAATTTTGGTTTCTGAGCAGCAAGAATTACCTGGCTTTTGTTAACTCTAATGTTTATTATTTTATGTCCTCTTTGCTGATTGGTAGTTCACAGAACCAAGAGAAGTGGAGAGAAGGAAGGTGAATTTTTAGCAATTAGAGATGAAGGACAGTGAATCTGTAACTCCTAAAAAGTGGGGGAGAAGATATAAAAAAACACTTCAGAGCACAGTGAGAAATTCACCAGACACAGATTTTGCTTAAGTCCTGTACTAGGTTGGCAAGTGTTCTAATAGACAACATCTTAAGGCCACAGCTATTCTGTATTCTGTTTGATTGGAAGTGCTGAAAAAGAAAACCATGCTGGATTATACTCAGCATTCCTGAGAATAACTGATTCATGGGCAGAACTCAAAACCACACATATATATGTGCATAAATATACACAGGAATTATATCTCTCTGGTTGATTTTAAAAAATTTTCTTCAGGAGTACAAAGGTTCAGGGAAAGACTCTTAAATCCTTATAAATCTCCTGGACTTGAAAACCTGACTTTTTTTGCATCTCAATGCTTATAACACAATTTTCAATACTGAGTTTAATGAAAATATTCCCTCTGGTTCAATGCACTGCTAGAAAACATGAATTTCATTCTGTGTCTTAACAACAGAAAAGAAGAGAAGAAAGCAAATGGCCAGAAGAGAGAGTGAAATCTGTGAGATTCTCTGGAAACAGCAAGTCAAAATTCATCCCTAATAGAAAGGGTTCAAGGTTCTTCTACCAGGCACTGACCATCTGGTAGTCTGTACAAAATGCTGACACATTTCAAGCGGGCATTGATGTGATTCTCAGGGTGCCTAGGAGCCTACTGGCAGACATTTGCCTTGGCTTGAGGATCCCATCATACTTTGTGATTAGAATCCACCAAATTGTCACAGCACAGCTGTACAGCTGCAAATAATGCAATGCTCAAGGCAGAGTCCTGTGAACCCTTAAAAATGTTTTCAGTCTTTTAGAGGTATTAGATATTTAAATACCTTTAAAAATAGCTGTGTGTCATTTAGCACATCAACCATGTGACCACCTCTGCTGACTTGGTCTCTGGTTTGCTTCTTTCCCTTGGATCCATGAGAAAGGTGACTGCCACAGCTGAGCTTTGTGTAGCCAGAGCCAGTTGTGGAATCATAGAACTGTTCGGGTTGTAAGGTGCCTTTAAATGTCATATAGTTCCAAAACCCTCCAAGAAGCAGTGCCAACTTCACCTAGATCAGGTTTCTCAGAGCTCCATCCAGCCTGGCCTTGAATGTTTCCAGGGATGCAGCATTCCCCAGCTCTGTGTGCAACTTGTTCCAGGGTTCTACCACCTTTCTTGTGAAAAATTTATTCCTTACATCTAGTCTGAATCTAACCTCTTTCAGTTTAAAATAATTTTTAGTTTACCCCTTGCCCTGTTGCAACAGGCCCTACTAAAATGTCTGTCCCCATCTTTCTCATAGCCTCTTTAGGTACAGGAAGGCTGCAGGAAAGTCATGCCATAGTCATCTGTTCTCTAGGCTGAACAATCCCAACTCTCTTGGCCTGACTTCATAGGAGAGGTGCATTTTTGTGTCCCTCCTCTGCACCTGCTCCAACATGTCCATGTCTTTCCTGTGCTGAGGTGTCTAGAGCTGGACACAGTGCTCCATGTGCGGTCTCACGAGAGCAGAGTAGAGGAGGAGAATCAGTAGAGGGGGAGAATCACCTTCCTTGACTTGCTGGTCATGCCTCTTTTGATGTAGCCCTGGATGCCTGTAGCCGGCATTCGGGGCTGTGGGCCCACATTGCCAGGTCATGTCTACTTTTTTATCCACCAGTAGCCCCAAATCCTTCTTGGCACGAGTCTTTCTCAATCCCTTCATCCCCCAGCCTGTACTGATAGTGAGGATTGCCCTGACCCAGGTGCAGCACCTCACTCTTGGCCTTTTAGAGCCTCAAGAAGTTCCCATGGGCCCATTTCTTGAACTTTTCCCGGTCCCTCTGGATGGCATCCTGTCCTTCAGGTGTGTCAGCTGCACCACTCAACTCGGTGTCAGCTGCAAACCTGCTGAGGGTGCACTCAATTCCACTGTCTATGTAATTTATGAAGACATTAAACAGTACTGGTCCCAATGCTGATCCCTGAGGGACACCACTCATCACTGATCTACATCTGGACAGCAGTAATACTCTGGACAATGCAGAAAGCTCTGGTTTTGCTTCCAAAATCAGAGCAAATCAGGCAGCTGGTGGTTATCAAGCACCTGGGGTCCCTATCAGTGGACAAAGCATGAAGTCCTTCCTCAGCTCTTTTGCAGTACAACAAGGTTTCAAGACTTTCCTCTCCAGCATTCCTTAAGTCTGCTCATCTGCTGCACATACATAACAGGAAAATAAAGATTTACTGAGCTGTTAGTTGAGTTCAGGCAAATCCCAATTGGAGATGTGCCTTCACTGGAGCAATCCACCAGAGTAATGAAACCTCAGACCTCGTACTTTTGTTCTCCAACCCACTAAACTCATCTGCAAATTTGCATTGCAACAGTTCAAGGACGCTGAAGATCAGTTTGTTTTAAAACACAGGGTTCTGCTTTACTAAGCAGTAAATACTTAAACAATACAGTTGTGGTGTTTTTCCCTGACATTGTAATTAACTCATCTCTACTTTTCCTGGAAATGTTCTTTGAATGACAACATGAAAGACTCTATCCAGCTCTCTATTAAAGATGCTCCTGTCAGAAGTACAAACAGAAATCTCCGGAAAAGGCTCACTTGGAGTATCTGACACTGTTGAACAGATTCCTTTTTATCCTGCTTGATTAGCTCTTTGGAGCAGGACCTTGTTGAATTGGATCAGCCAGAAACAGAAGTCCTAATAGCAGACAGATCTGTAAAAATGGAGTGGGGCATTGATTGGGAGCATACATTTTGGAGGAAAAAGGTTAAAGAAATTTACAGAAATTCCATGTACACAGTTTGATTCCAGAGCCACGCACAGGTGCTACCAGGCAGCCAAGAGTGTGATCTTTGAATCCAGCCCTGGAGAATATGTTTTCAATGTCAGGTGAAATATAGGTGTTGAAGATCCACCTCCGCTTGGTAAAGACCTGAACTGGAGTCCTTCAACTTCCTCTGAAACTTCCAGATGTAAGCTTTTACTAAAATGAGAGTTATATGCTATAGATATCTCTTACACATGTTCTTCACTGCTCGTGGTCCTTGCAATAGTTGTCTCTACAGTTTTTTAAGATGATTATCTAAACCTTTTCTCTGTGTTCATTCTTACAGCAAGTGTCCGTAAACAAGGCTTTACACTGTTGACAAGATTAAAAATAATAATCAAAGAACCAGAACAAGAAAATAATTGCTAATTGTGGAGTTAAATTCCATCAGCTCTGCCCTGTCAGTGTGGGACAGCTCTGACCACAGAAGCACTCAGGCAGCTATTGATGAGAGAAAATGTCAAATTTAGCACATTTACTGAAAATGTGAGTCAGTTTTAAAAGGCTTATTGAAAAAATTACATAAGCTTGGACATGAAAATGAAACAAACAGGGACATGACTTTTTCCTCCACACCTGAGTCATCAGGACTGCAACTATGGAAGATCTAAACTGCAAAAATCAAGCCTCATTGCAGATCTGTAGGTGATGATGATATGTTCCCTTACTTTTATCCTTTTTTCTTTCTTTCTTCCTTTCTTTTCCCTTACACATTTTCCTCAGTGAGTGATATTTTTACGATTTCATATTGCCACATTGGTGTAAATAACAATAACCAAAATACATACCTGCTTTCCACTGCAACCAAATAGTTGTAAAATGAACCATATATACATATGTATATGTAACCCGTCAGGAGAGGTTTTGGTGTATTGACAGCTGTGCAAATGATGCTCTTCTCCCTGTGTTTCAGTGAAGGTTCTTCAAGTAGGGGGCTCCTGCAATTTAAAAGAGGTCTCAGCCTCTGAAGTGCCAATTTGGCTCCTAAATTGCTCAAAACAGCACGACAACAGTGAGCAACCACTTGCCAGAGTTTTTGTCTCATGAGTAAGACTGAAAAACCTAAAGAATTACCTTGCCCTTTGAGAGTGGGGAGGAAGTTGTCACAATGCAGGTATTTTAGCATCCATCATTTAACCCTCTTCTGCAGCAACTGTAGACGTTTGGTCATCCTAATGTGTCTCTATGTCCAGATGTTGTTACCAGCACTCCTACTGTGAGAAGCAGTTGCATCTTTCCATGACACGATTTTTAACTTGGTCAAGTCTCAGCTGAACAATGTCAGGGTTAAAGCAGTTTATTCATCATCATATCTGCCAATAAATAGAGCTTTGCAGTAATGGTATTAGTAAGAACTTGGAGCTTGGCAAATAGAAAGCCTTAAGATAAAAAACTCCAAAATCAAGAAAATGAAACAAAAACCGCCCCAAAACTCTGTTTTTGGAGTGAATGTACCTAAATTGCTATCTCAAGTAGAAATTAATTAAAATTTCCATTTTCTTCTGTCCAATTCAAGCAGTTTTGGTCACTGAGATTCTTGAGACTGAACTCGACAGAGGAAAGGATCTCTTTCTCTTTGGATTTCTTTCAAAGACGAACCAATTTACCATATTTCAGCAGAGCTTGAGGTTTTTTCCCCCTCCATGATTTTTCTATATAGTACAGTTATTCTTGGGCTAAGGAGAATATTTTTACCTAGATGTTATCAACAGTAGACTAAAACAACCTTTCAAAATACTCCTTTGATTTTTAAAATATTGCTTTGCCTTTTAGCAATCTTTCAGCATGTTTACAGTCAGTCTGAGTAATGGCACAACTTGTTTCAGACAGACTATTGAATTCAAGAACTTAGTCACCAAAAGTCTTGGGTTGCACCAGATAATTGATTAAGAGAGTTGCAGTCAATTTGCTTCCATCACTGAACAGCACTAAATCACACACACAAATCCACCCCAATTTAGAAGAGCACTTAACGCCGAATGAAGTTTGATTCAATTGCCTTTGCCATCAAGGATAGAAACATACAGAATGATCATACTAACTACCATAGCTCAGAATTCAAATGGGCTCAAGGAACCTGCTTAAGAATGAATTAGGCTGCAAATTATTTGCATGAATTATTGAGGAAATAATTATGAATGGCAATTACACTGGGAAGAATTAGGCTTTGTTCACAGAGAACTGCTGAATAGAAAGAATATTCATAAGTTCCTTGTTAGAAATTGTTTACCCTACCCCAACATAAACAAGTGAAATTAAATAAAATAAAGAATTACCAAATAAGTGAAATTAAATTATTTCAAAAACATAATCTGAATTTTATTAATCTTAGTCATAATTAGTAAAAACAGAAGCATATTATACACACACACACAAATATGTATTTATATGTCATGTACATATAAAGACAGGACGACAGGATGTAAGTAGTCATTTTGTTTTGCCTTAGTCAATAAATATAATTTGAAAGGTTCTGTTTCTAGAAAGCCAAAGGAATAAACACAATAATTTTATTTGTGCATCTGATCAAAATAACAATCTTTCAAAGACAGATCTTGAACAGACTATACTTTCTTAATCTTTGGGCAATTTATCTTTAATCATCAGGTATTTTTTGCATTTAGCCTAAGGATTTAGGGTTTTTTTCACAATTGCCTTTGTAAGAACTTGAGAGATCTTTGTAAAGCAAAAACTTTTCTGCTGCAGAAGTAATTTTATTGGGTTTTTTTCACTGAATTGAAATCAATAGCAGCTGCTTTGAAATCAAAACATTTCTTCAGGGCAATAAAGCTTCATTTATTTTTTGGAGCAGTGCAACTTTGACCAACTTTGATCATCTCATAAACGCAAGGGGCAAAAAACTTTGCAACAAAAGTACAAGGAGAGAAAACCAGATGAGAAAATGGAAATGTGGCTCACTACAGAGCCTCTGGTTTCATGAATCAATAGGCTTGGCAGGGGAGGGTGAGCCTAAGCAATACCTTTTTCCCATCTCTCCATCCCTATTTTTTCCAGCCTAAACCAAATCAACTCTCCTTTATATGTGTTATTGTAAACTCACGGGACCAATGGTCTAGGCTAAAAATAAAACCTCTCTTTTGGAGATTAATTAATAAAAAATATTTAATTCGATTAAATTTACAAACTCAAGTTAGAAAAAAAAATTGAGAGAGGCTGAATCCAGGAGAGGTGGGAGGATGGGAAGACCTGGTGCTGAGCAGCTGCAAGCACAAAGGCTTGCCAGTATGAGAGTCACTTGGGTAAAGCAGATGCTCAGCGAGCTCATTCTGCTTTGTGCATGTAGGGACACTTCAGAAAAGCTTGGCAATTCCTCAGGAAAGGAAAATGGCCATGAAAGGATTCCCTGGGAGGCTTCAGTCAGACACAAACTAAGGCTCAGTTGTGGTGCATTTACTGAAGGGGACAGTCATAAAAGATTATTAATTTCCTGACCCTCAGAGTAGAAGACATGAATGATTTGATCACGGTATGACCCTCTCATATTCCCTCATTAAGAAATGATACATAGGCTTACACACCACTGGAAGATCACAAATATTGCTATTCCACAGACAGAAGGCCAAATAAAACACTCATTCTCTGACACTTCAGAAGGCTAGTCAGAAGATTTATGACCACTATTAAGAATAGAAGTGCTAAATAGAATGGTTGCTTCATTAACATGCAAACAAAATTTGCTAAGCGTATTTTCATTGTGGCACCAGCAATGAAAAATCTTTTTTTTTTCCTAAAGCAAATACAGTATGGGGATGAAGTGCTACCGTTTATCTTATGGACATGGGGTATGTAAAGATTATCCTAATTCTGGTCTTCTTCTCAGGACTTAGTTAATATACATTGTTCCTAGATCAGAGGAGAATTGATACCTAGGAAAATCTTAGATGACTGTCTTTCTGTGTCAGGTGATAGACTCCTCTTCCTAGTGCTAACTTTTTTATTAGTAGGAATGCTACAATCTCGTGATCATTTTTCATTTTGCTTGTACACTTGTTTCTACTATTAATTGCTTACTTTGTTTATTTAGATGCTGATGAGAATCTAGGGGAGGAACAATGAGCAGTTCACCATAAACAGGCAACTCTCATTGTAAATATAAAGCCCTAAAGAATGATGAATCAGTGGAAATTTTTCCAAAGAAGGAAAGAAAACATATGTGCTTCACCAGCTTCAGGAGATCCAGTGCCACACAGCTGTCCCCCCAGGAAGTTTTAAAAAGGGATAGTATTCTGAGAGCTGCCTGGATCTGCCAGCATGTTCCAGTTCTTGGCATATCCAGAAATTTGAACGAAGCTGTTACAGCACTTTCTGATCATCAAAATGTCACAACAGCTTTAGAGTGAAATAACTTGTGATCAATACTTTGCCAAGAAAGCAACACAGCAATGACTCTGGCAGAGAAGAAACTTCCAGGAAATGTCTGAAAAGGGTAAATCTAGTACAGCAAAATATATTTTTGGTCACAAAGAGAAAGTATTTATAAGGACAGAGAAGTGGTGAAGGGATGGATATACAGACATACATATGTACAGTGCTGCAGCAAAGAATATGGGCATTAAGAACCTTGTCGTTGTCAGGGGCAAGTTGATGAACTAGCTGTGGATGAGTCATGGCTTTCTCACCAACCTGCATTAAAGGTCAATGTACCAGCTCCTGCTGTATACTTCAAGCCAGGAAAAATCACTGTGAGAAAATAAAACTTTAGCAATCATCTCAAAGGAAGGCAGATATTATTTGCATGGACTCTGCTACTTGCAGGAATAATGACAAGTACTCTTGGGTTTAGCAGAGATAACAGATTCTGCAGTAACGCGGCTGTGGGGATAGAGACAGGCGGTTGATACTGATGAACTTCCACTCCTTTTCAAGGTTAATGCCTTTGAAGGCAAGCAAAAACATAGGGAAAGGAAACACTTTTTTTCCACAGAATCTTTGCAAATTGGACAACCATAGGAGCTTTAGCAAAATCACTTTTTGAAACTGCAGAAATTCACATGTTCTTTGCAAATCCCTTAAAGGCCATGAAGTGCCATAGTCGAAGCACAGTTGTTGCAATCTACTTTTTTATGCTAAGGGGTGAAAGTTACTCAAGCCAGATAACAACAAAAAGTTATTCTTTTCTGAGAAACATTGCATGTTAGCCATCACACAAAAAGTTGAAGATGATCTTTATTTTGTGAATCCACTGGGCTAAATCCAAATAATTTGGACTAACAACTAAAGCAAAAAGGAATTTGTACAGTGGTAAGGTGATTCACTCCCTAGGACCCAAAGCAGTCCTGCAGCTTAGGAAAGCAAGTTTCTCTGTTCCTGCCCAATCACTGAATGCACATCACTAATACATTCAAGGGCATAGAGCTCAACAAAGTAGAAATCTTCATCAGCCAGAACTACTGCCATGGAGAAACAAATTGTGTGCAAGATCACTTTAGTGAGGATTTAGAGGAAGGGGAAGGGAATTTTGTGGTTCAGGCTATACATATTGTGGAGGAGAAAGAGACCAGGATAGGATTGATGGGGCTAAACATATACATGTGAAAATGTGGATCTCTGTGGCTGAACTTGTCCTCTAGGTACATCTAGAGTGTGATTAATTTTGTCCTAAAGGAGCTATCCAAAACAGACTACAGGACACACGTCCTGTAAGTGCCTTTTTCCCTGCTGCCCCAAGGGTAACCAAAGCTGTCAAGTTCAGGTGTAGATGATGACACTGTAGATGTTTAACCAGCCAGGAAGTCCCTTCTTCCTGCCTTAAGATAACTTATACCTTCATCAAAGGAAAATGTTGTATTATTTGTTTGGTATACTTTGAAAGAGCATGTGTTTAACTGTTACTAAGATTTTTTTTTTCACCATGCAATATTTAAAGTTTTGGTAATGTTATCATAATTTTCTTTAATCTCCAAAAGGGAGTGTTCTGTCATTCTAAGGAAAATTACCAAACTACAATTTGTTGTCTCAAAGGAAGACTTCTGCTCTAAAGGTTTAAAAAAATATCCACTACAGTTTGCAAAATTAGATAATGCCAATTCCTGAAACTTTTTTCTTTTTAAAGATTTTTTTTACTATCTACTAATAGCATACAGCCAATCAGAGGGGGAGACTTTTCTTTCCTGTTCAGACTACAATTTTTGTTAAGGAACCTGTTATCCCTTCTTCCTTCTTTGCCTGAAATGGGCAACAGCAGATCACCACCAAAATACAAAAAAATATACAGTAAATCAACATTTTCATGTGCATGATTAAAAGCAAAGGAGGCTCATTATTATAAAAAACAATGCAAATTTTCCTTGCTCTTTGGCACTCTCTGTTGGGAGTTTGCAGGCAGCCCAGAGCATTTTTTCTCCCTGTCAATTAACAAGTGTCAAAAAAAAATGTCTGTTCTCTCTCTCTCACTTTTCATCATGGATTTATAGAAAACCTGTCTTGCAACCTCCTTAAAAGGAAGAATAGGGATTGGCTGAGAAATTAGGCTGATAGGGCTACTACATACACATACAAAATATAGGATTTTTGTAAGACCTTTGAGGATCAGATAAAAGATTTCACAGTGAGAAACTTAACAGGATCAGATTGTTTAATGTATCACGAGTAGCATGATTGGTGGCTTGATGCCTGTGCCTAAGTACCTTTACAGGTAATAAAATCAGGACACACAAGGAGTTTTAAATCTAGTGGAGAAAGGCATATTTAGAAGAGTTTATAGACATATTTGGAAGCTGAAGGTATACATGTTTCAATGAGAAATTATATACACATGTTTAAATGTAAGGACAATTTCCCATTAAAATGGATAACCAAGAGAGGAGCAAGATCCTCCAGCTCCTGGTGTTTTCAATCTCAGTCTTATTATCCCTTCTGAAAGACTTGCTTTAGCCAAGCAAGTTGTCTTCACACATGGATGACTGCATGAAATGCAATGGCTTGTGAAATTGGTCAGACCTGATGATGCAAAACTCCTTGTTCTTATATGTAATGATTGTAGGAAGTTACTCGTTTGTGCAAAGTTGTAGTACATTATTATTGCACAGGAAGGTTAACCTTCACTTTGCATAGCCTCTGGAATTCCATTCAGTCTGTGTAACTTAGAGACAGTGATTTTTTTCCCTTCTGCTCACACTAAATGTATTTGTCTAAGATCAAGATAATTGATAACTTCAAAATTTCTGTTCCCTTACTGCTTATTATTTATTGAAAAGTACTTCACAGAACTTTTTATTAATATGCTATCTCCTAGCCCTAGAAAAACATCAGGTATCATTATCTCACTTTCTAATCCAATAAATGCAGAGATGAGCTGTCACTTGCAACAGGGTGGGGAATAGACTGGGAATCTCTGATACAGGTGACTTAAATCCTACTTACCAACACAGGTGCTTTTCAGAAGGATTACAGCAGACCAGCTTTCCTTTGTGTGATTTTAGCTCTGTGTTCTGCACAGTACTCTTCCAGAAAACTAGAATTTCTCACTTTTGTGATCTTTCTGCTCACTATTAAAACAGTGTAGGTAATGTACTTTCTTTGGGGTACTCACCCTTATCACAGGAATTTTCATCTCAAATTAAGATAAATCTCCAACAAGCCTAATGAACAAGGAGAGAGAAGAATAACTGTGCCTATCACGGGAAGGACACATCAGAACTGGAATAAAAAGAAAAAGGTGCAAAAAAGGGAAAAAAAGCGCCTTTTTTTCTGAAGAGGCCACCTGCATTTTTTCAGTGCTTACAATTTGCCCCAGCAGGAAACACTTCAGTATGAATCACAGCTGTCAGTCTTTTGGTTGGTGCTGCTGTGTCTCTTCCGTGAGCCGAGGAGGGGACTCAGGGATCTGCAAACTACAGGAGATGACCTGCTCAGCAAGAAGGATGCCAAACAGACTAGTCCTGTAAGTGCTCCATTTCCACAGTTCCTGCAGGGTTTGGTAGGAGCTGGGAGTTTTCCCTGTGGTGTCAGATTTTGGCCCGTGCTGCCAGATGGTGGTCAGTAGATGAGAGCCCGTGTGGGGATGCTTGCAGTCAGTCACACCTCCTCCATGCCCTGTGAGCAAAGCTTAAGGGGTCACCTGAAAATCTACCCAAGGGTGATTCTGTGAGAAAAAACACGGTCCCTGTCAACGTCAGGCATTTGGTCAATGTAACAATGTGGTTATGTTTTTCAATTCCCTTTTCCTTCTCATAAAACATGAGAGGTTGACTAAAAACTTAAGCAGATTTGATTTTTCATAATGGGACTGGAACAAGGAGACTCATAGCCATATAGATAAATAGATGGGTATACTGCCAAAATCTGAAGTGTGCTTATTTCTGCAGTATTAACAACATAAGATGTCTTTTTAAAATAACTGGAGAGATTTTAATATTCTACCTAAATTCAAGTCCTAGGCGCTTTAAAATGACCAATTGGTATCACAGGCTTTGGAATATAATGTTAAATAATGTTGACCAAGAACAAAACACCTCAGCTAGCTGAAAAATTTTAGCATAAATTAATTTTTTTCTTAGCTTATCTATAATAATTCTGTATTAAGAGGCAAGTGCTCCAGAAGTTGCAGATTTAATAAGTAACATGGGTACCAATGTGAAGTAAAGGGACACGTGAACTACTGTGATTATCTCAGCAGCCCTTGTGAGTTCCTTCAGTTGATTATGAAGGTGGTTAAAGTATTTTCCTGTGTTAAAATACTTAAGAGGATATCCATCATTAGGGGCTGTTTTACCCATAAACATGTTATCAACATCATCAAAGACAGCTGCTGTTTTCCACACAAATTTCCCCTGCCTGATGGAGCAGGCACAGCTATAGCTCTGAAACTTGCTGGCTCTCAACTGCCAGCAGGAACAGCAATTCATTTAATGCTAATGGCACAGAATATAATTAGATATATTTGTGTAAGTCAGAATGAGAACCTTTTTTTTTCTTTTTTTTCCCTGTATGCTGTGTTTCAGCTCAGCAAAATATATGGAGACAAATTATAAGCCACAGCACAGTTGGTGGATAGTAAACCCACTAGTGAGTGTTCAGCTACTGTGATGCAAGTGGTGCTGGTCTAGCAAATTTACATGTTACTAACAAGAAATGTCACTTGTTAAAGGCTGATTACAGGAGAGGAAGAGGGTGCAGGTTCACAGCACTGGCTACCTCCAGATGTGATGAGAGCAGGAAGGCTGGAGCTGCACATTGAAGAACTTGACAGATAATATTTAGGTGTTTCCTTCATAACTGTTAGAGGATCAGTAAGTCTATCACTACAGCTTCTTTTCTGTATAAACTTATCCAGTGCAGAGAGAAGTATGATACAGGCTAGCACACAATCCCCTTACTGCAGATCCTCACATGCAGAGCTTGTTATGCTGGGAAGACTTTATATTTTCAACATAATTAAAGTTATTCCCTTGGAAATATTTACCTGTTTCTTATATTGTTTTACATCAATATAATAAGATCTGTTTTCTCCTATTTTGTCTGTTTCTCTTTTTTTTTTCCACATTGTCCTGTCATCTAATTTGATTTTTCCACAACAGGATAGAATCATAGAATCACAGAATGGTTTTGTTCAGAAGGGACCTTAGAGATCACCTAGTTCCAACACTACTGCCATGGTCAGGGAACCTTTCACTAGACCAGGTTGCCTAGGGTCACATCCTCCCTTGGTCTTGAACACTTCCAGGGATGGAGGGTCCATAACCTCTCTGATGAACCACTTCCAGTTCACCACCCTTACAGTAAAGAATTTCTTCCTAATATCTAATCTAAACCTGCCCTCTTTCACCTTAAAGCCATTTCCCCTTGTCCAATCACTCCATTCCCTCCTAAAAAGTCCCTCTCCAGTCTTATTGCTGCCTCCTTTAGACATCAGAAAGCTGCTATAATGTCTCCCTAGAGTGGTTTGGTTTGGACCCTTCGTGGCCATTTGCTCAATACTTTCCCTAAACAGTAGACGGGGAATGATTCCCAGCAGGAAATTATTTAAACCTTGCCCTGTGAGCCTCTGGGAGGGTGCAGTGAGGCTGTTGGCATGGCATTATTGCCTCCTACTGACAGTCACTTGGTATCCCCGGGTACTGTTATGGAGTGGTGACTAAGGATTTGCTTGCCCCATTATTTTTCATATCTGTATTGTGTTTTTCTCCTTTCAGTGATGCTTTTTCCGTCCCTTTTACTGTTTCTACCCTGTGATAATGCCTGCACCCAGGGGTGACGGTACAACAGAAACAAATTATTAGATAATTAGAAAGGCAGGTACTTACATTTGAGCTATGTGCAAAAACTCACTTGGGTGACTTAACACAGAGGTCTTCACAACACAAGGTCTCCAAGCTAAAAATGTCTGTTTCACTAATAGTTCATTTTCAAAATAGATAATTAAGCAGTGAGACATTCCAAAGCATTTATTACTGTTCAATAATTCATGGCACAAGGCAGAAGAATTTTGGTGCTAATTTGCTCTTGATAATCTTTCTAATTCTGTAGCCTGTCCTGAATAGGTTTTTGTTTTGTCTTTTTTGTTGTTGTTCAAAATGCCTTTAAAAATGCAGACTTCAGTGCAACATGTGAATCAGTTAAGCCCAAGACCACAATTAGCTTGTAAAGCACTAACTGTACACATATGTTTTATGAAAAGAACATGCTTGTGATTCAGCTGTGAAAAACTGAGGCTGGTTGGTGGGTTTTTTTCCCCGAATCAAACCTAACCCAGCAAGGTTTAATTGGATCTCTGTGGGAGGCAGTTCATGTGTTGAACTTCTGTCTCTCCCTGATTTATTTACATGGTTGCATATATGAATAGAGGGAAGAAAATTGTGATTCCAACCCATTAATGAAACTCTTCTGAAAACATAAGAGGGAAGTAAAAACATCAAGGGTTTTGTTCTGATTACTCATGTATAATTTTCTGAAAACTGTGAAGGAGAAAAGGTAGCGTTGCTAATTGTTAAATGGGAGATGATCCAAAAGCCAAAGCCAAGAGCTATTGGAAAAGGGTTTTTACTGGGGGTTTGGAGGATGTTTTTTGTAATCCAGACACAGCTGGGAGGCAGGTGACGCCACTGGTGATGCCGTTTCCTATACAAAGCTGTCAGTATGGCATGTTTTCCAGTCGTTTCTCTTTGCAGGAATCAAGTCGTTATGTGGCCATTTCTCATCCCTAGTGGACTTGACAGCTTCAGATCAATACCTCAAGTAGGTGATTAGTGGATATCAAGGACCAGAGTTTGCAATTTTCTAATTCAAAGGTTAGGAAGCAAGTGGCTGCATGGACTAAAATAATTAGATCACATAATTCTTCTAATGTAAAGTACATATATGCTGAAAGACAGAACAGAAAGAATTAAGTTCTCATTTCCAGAATTGAAATCAGCTTCAAGGGATCAAATGTCACTCTGTTTGAAATTATTGACAAAAGAGAGAAGAGGAAAGCATTGTTTTATAAGGCTGCATGTTAAATATTTTTATTTTGTTGCTGTAACTAGTATTTAAATATAGGCATCACAGTAGGTTAAATCCCTTTGCCAGGCCTTGCAGGCTCCTCAGCGTAAAATTGAGATCAGCCACTGCCCTGCCCCTCCACGTGAAGATCATCCCGTGTTTTTGCCATGGATCAGTGTGCTGTGATTGTGTCAGGTGCACTGGTTCTGACACCAGGTGAATCTGGAGAGAAAGCAAGAAATGTATTTAAGTTCTCATCTTCTTATCTGATTTTCGATAGGGCAAAAAGAGCATGCTGGAAATTGAATAAAGTCTTCTGCATGATATGTCATCTTGCAGGTTTCCTGCAATAGGAAGAGTTTGTGGAAGAAAGGACCTAAAGTGGTAAGTGTTAATGACAAAAGGCATTTACTCAAATACCTGAAATTACTCCAAAACAGCTATAATCTTTTAGAGGGGGGGAAAAGATAATTCTCTCAATTGATGTTATTGATTCCTCATGTAAAAGGAGAACCGTGAGCCGAATTTGTAATTGCATATTGTTGATGCAAAACATAAATGTCAAACTGATAAAAACTCGAGCTCCTTCCACTGAGAGACCAGAGCACTGTGAACACGCAGCTGGCAGCTGAAGAAGGGACATAAGCTACTAGTGCTTCTACAGAATGTATCTGAGAGAGAGCATGGCAGGCTCCAGAGCCAAAAGGCATGATGTGTCACTTGGGCTGACTCAGCAGCATTCCTGGATAAATATATTCCTGGAGACCTTTGTAGTTAAAATCTGAGGTGATCCCTTACACCAGTAGTATCCAGAAAACCCTTCGTATCACTACCAGGTATGTAACCACATCAGCTCTGTGGAACTCTACAATAACAAACATGGTAGTTGTTTGGGATGATGAACAAATTAAGTAAACAGCATGGAGAAAAAAGAAATTTTTCTTTTTTTTTTTTTTTTTAAACAGAGCCATACAGTATTGTGAGAAGCTTTTAACTAGTTTCAGGTTAAAAGCGTGCCCTGAGGATGTGCACTTGCAGCTCTGTGGGCTATGGCAACATGGTGCCATGAAAATGGTGCCAGATGTGCCTCTACACTCTCCAGCACTTCACTTCTGGGCCCCAAGCTCTCTTCTGCCCCAAAATGGTGAATCTTGCCTTTCACTAGGGCTACTTTCCTAAGGCACAGTACAGACTTGACAGACTGACAGAGTTTCTGATTTTTTTTCAGAAAATTGAATTGTAGCTTTCTGGGAAAATTTCCTTTGTTATACAGTTTTAGCGCCTTGTTCTAAATATTAAATAAAAATTAGGTAATGTAGATGGGATTTTTTTTTTGTTTTACTTCCAATTTATTTGTTTCATTAAAATTTTATTATATATTTAATATTATTATATATTTAATATTATCTATTAAAAAACACAATAGAATCTCCCTGGCACAACCGGCCATAGCATTAGAGCACTAACGATAAATTTAATGACATTGAAAGGCCACCAGTGATGAAATTTTAAAAATTTGTCTCTATAAATCTCAATGGGATAAAAGGATGTAAATTTTGCATGTTGCTAAGAAGCGTTTTAAACTCTCAGTAGAAGAGCCAGTCTTCATAAACTTACTGTAATCACCCAACATTGTCACCCTCTTGTGAAGTTTGAGTTTCCCTGTCTGTCATCATGACTACCGTGTGACTCAGTGTCACATTGGAAAAATTATTTGTGAATAGGAACCACCTTAGCAAGACTGTGAAAATGCCCTTTTCTTTAGGGTCTCGGGAAGGTCTTCCACTGTGTAGAGTACTATTAAATGGGTAGTAGGATTTATTAAGCTTGTATAATTTTTGTATGGGTTTAAATTTACTATTCTTCTCATCTTTCCTCCATATTTCTCATCTGGTTACATATATCTTTCATTTACTATAAAATATTATTATTTGCTATAATGAGAGTTCAGAAATTAAAGGATTGCGCTGCACATAAATAAAATCCAATGGATCTGCACCGTGTGCTGCCACCCTGAACGTACTCCAAAGGTGAAGGCTGAACCTTTTCTGCTTTTGCATCTTCATTGTGACGGGAAGTTAAAAAAGGTTCTGGCCCAGCTTCTTAAATATCTAACTGTGATTACTTCAGTTTCAGCAAGGAACATGATAGACAGAATCCAACAAATCTACTGCAGCATTGATGCCTCTGATCAGTACAAGAAATCTAAGTTGTTGGTGAATGCTCCTCAAGAGGTTTTGGCCTGTAAAATAAACCTTTATTCATCTTACCTCAGTTTACCATATAAATAACTTTGACAAGTATTTTCCAGGTTTCTGGTGGGCTACTACCAAAAAAGGAAATGAATAATTCTACTATCTCTTGCTGGAGTATAAATCAATCTGTCTCTAACGTGTTTTGTGGAGTTACCTTGGATACAGAATCCGGCCTGTTGTCTCTGGTGGAAAGTAACATCTTAATTGGAGGGTTTTAGCGTGTATAATTACTTGAAGATTTCCACTGACGTTTCATATGGCATTTCAGTTACTTAAGAGCAGTAAACTTATAGTTAGGTCTCAGTACCACCCTCTGTGCAAGTCCACATTAACGAAAGTCCAGGGCACAAATGCCTTTCATTTAAAAAACCTCTTGTCAGCTAGTCTAGTTGTGCACTTCATTACCAGCAGTAGGGGTGTGTGGATTTTGCTGGCTTGTCGAGAGGAAATGACAGTAGTTTAAATAAGCAACAAAAACAAACTAGCGACTGGCAACCCGCAAATGAAGGTGAGTCAGTGTTGTTGTGTGGCATTCATTCACAGCTGCTTATCAGATACTGGGACTTTGTCTTCATGGAAACAAAAGACTTGATTTTAGAGCAGAGGCTGCCGCGCAGTGTGGGAAGGCTGATAAGCGCTTAGAAGGAACTGGTCCTGCCCCGTTCCAGCGATGGAAAGGCTGGAGACTGCGGTGAGGTCTGGTCTCCCTGGAGCCCGGAGCAGAAGGTCTCTGCGGCGCCTGAGCACTGCACTGCCCTGGCGGGGGTCACAGAGCCGCGGGTCCGGGTGCGGAGCCCCCCGGGCAGCAGCCGGGGAGCAGGGCTGTTTACTTCTCTAACAGATTCCAGTTATCCCTTTTAATTTGCATGCAGAATTAATTACCTGTCCTTCCACCCAGATGGCTTCAGAATAAGAATACAGTACTCGGCTTTCATTTAAAGCTCCTTTCATACCAATGCAGTGGCTGGCAAGACCCCATATAACAAACCTTGACAGTCAAGTAATATCAGCTAAGGCTCCAGTTAGAGAAGCTGAATTGGAAAAATTGATCTTGTAGCTGTCCTCCAAAATCCAAGGTTACAGCTAGCCTGTGTATGTGGAACAGAACCGGGGGCACAAAACCCAGCTCCCTGGGGTACTGCTCTTCTGTCATGCTCATATACAGGCAGAGAAATGGATGAATAAGCCACCCTGTTTTACATTTAAATGTGCGAAAACACACTTTTTTTGCTTAAGACGTTTCACCTCATTCTTCATTTCATCAGCTTCTAGTTTCATATTACAGAACAGACCACTTTTTCTTTTGTTGTTAAAGCATCTGTGATATTTCATTAAAATATTGGCAGTGTGAGGCTCTGACTTTCTTGCAAACATAAATGCATTTTATATAATCTAAGTGTATCGACCTTGTTGCTTTTGACCTTACCACTAACCTTAGCACATAAAGGCTGTAAAGTGTTTTAAGTGTAGAGCAGACATTCACTGGCTTCAGAGAGGGGCTGCCTTTTCTCGCAGAAATCGTGGGAGAACCATTCAGACATATTGCCCTTCAATATTGATGGCACCTTCCCTCTTTGTAAGTTGTAAAAAAATCAATTTGGTCACTTGAGGGATGGCAAGTCATTTCTATTCAGGTTATTTATGGATTCAAATCCCTCATGCCCTAATGGAAGAACATTCCTACCATTATTAGCATTACAGAAACACAGGCACTAAAAGAGAGTACCAGGCACTTTATTCATATCTTACAATGAAGGAACATGAGTGAACCCTTGATTTGAGCCTTTGTACCTACAAAGGCAATCAGCTTTGACAGGTACAGAAGAGACATCTTTTTAATCTCACAAGCAACAATTCTCTATTTTTTTTTTTAATGAGAAGACATTTCATCTTTGCTTTTTGTCTAATTACTAATTTTTGCAATTCACCTCCCCTTGGACAATGTACAGTCATGACAACTTTTAATATTAGTTAATTTTTAAAGAGCTTTGAAGATATTTTCTTCACTAAAGGAGAAAAGTATTTCTTCTAAAACCAACTCTCTCATGAACAACAAACACTTGGGAACATTCCAACTGGTCTTACATCTTATTAAAGCAATTGTGAGTTTGTCTCTTTTAACCTACTCTCAGAAACCACCTAACAGAACCCTGTTGAGGTTTAACATCTTCCAAAATTCCAAAATATACAGAGGAAGTACAGAAGCCCAAGCTTTAGAATATCAGACTTAGGCTTCAGGCCTAAGATACAAAGTAGAAAAATAGTTAAAGCATGAAACTCTACAGTGTCTGGGAGGGATATATGAGCCAAGGGACAGAGATGGGAGAAGGGATTTGCTTTCAAATGACAAAAAAAAGAAAAATTAAACAGGGCAGAGTTTTACAAGAAAACTGTTCCAAATGGCAGAAACTGTGAAGAAGAAAGCTTTTGCCTTTGCCTTGGTAGTTGTGAGCTTATTTGGTGGGATTGAAAAGAAGTCAGTGCAAAGTTAAGAATTAACCTAGAGAGAGGAAGAGAGAGAAGATTAAAACAGATGACATAACTTGGCAAGGGAATATTTAAAAACAAAATAAACTTTCTTTGCATGGAATTCTTCATAGGCAGTTTTGCAATAACCCAGGGAATAAGAGATGGAGGGAAGGGTAATGATTCAGCACAGAAAGAGTTGAGATAGCTGTGTAAAAGAGAAGTGGCATCACCCACTGCAGGAGAATATGTGACAAAGAGCAGTGTTTTGCTCGTGCTGCACACCCACTGAGGAGTTCCAGACATTGACTGTCCCAGATCAGCTTCCCACAGGAAACAAGCAATGACTTGAGGCCTGAATGATTCCATGTGTACCTGCCTTGGAGCAGTACTGACAGTTTTAGTCCCAGCACAGTGTCCAGACCTCAGAGTGCCATTACAACAACCCCATCTCAAGAATTTTCTTAGCAAGAATTATCCTCCTTCCTGTGAAGGGGAAAAGCTGTGGCTGCTAACCATGCAGAGCTGCCCCAAAGGCTTCACATCAGAAAGGAACACAAGCCACAGGGCTTTTTCCCAGTCTTAATACTGACATGAGAAATGTCTGGACTGCACATAACAGTTCTATCTGCTGCCTCTGATCACAGGACTTGCCTCTTAATTCCTTCTAACTCCCTTGTGGCTGCATTTCAAAGCTTTTCAAAGCTTTTCCAAGTTTTGGAAAGGCAAAGACAGAGAGGAAGCCAGTGTGCATACCTCATCAGTACAGACTATTCTCTCTGCTATCACATATTCACAAAGTAAAGTGAAAATTAGTCCAAGAATCAATGTTTGAATAATCCTGCCAAGCAGACTAATTCAGCATCAAGTAACTCAACATAATAGGATTTTTTTTTCCCTCCAGAAAATGACTGACTGCAATAGCTTATTTTCCAGAGTGCTACAGAAAAAAATGTACTTGTGTGTTTCAGTTCATTTCACCCATAAATCAAAATGTAATGATTTTAAAATTACACGAATGCCACCTCATTTCAGTTGTACAGCAGAAAGGGCACAGGTTAAAAAGTACTTTTAAACTTCAGATAACTTGCATTTTTCAAATTGTTACTTTTCCTCATTTGAGGCAAAGGCATAAAATATAACTCTGAGGACTAGAGAACCTACAGCATGGCATTGATGATATTAAGGATCTTTTTCAGTGTAAATGATTCTCTGATATGTCTCATTCATTAGCTGTGTCTTGACTTCACTGACCTCTGAGTTTATGTGACATACCCATATAAGTAAGATGATAGAACAAAATTTTCTATTTCGTACAACTATCACTGCCAGCTCTAAAGCTTTAAAGTGTGCTTTACTGGCCTCAGTAATTAAGAAAATACATTTGTTTTACTTACCCTTGAGATCTGTTATTTCTCATGATCAAAAGACAATGTTATCCTTCTTTGATGATAGAAAGTGTTTGATAGCATTTAATACATTTAAATAGTATGATTCATAAAATACCAAGCAAAGTTCTTATATCTTGACTAGCTCAGAGTGTGACTCTAATATGCACAGACATATCAAACAGTGTCTCTGGCTCATCACTGAAGCAATTACAACAGAGGGCTCATGAGCTGCAGAACTAATGGAGGGTTTTTTTCCCCTGGATTTCTGTCTTTAGGTTGATTCAGGCAGACATTTGAAATAGTGTGCCTTAGATATGAACCTTTCCAGGAGTGTACCGAGCCCAGGTGTATCCTCACGCATGCTCCTGCACTTCCTTGTGCTATCTCACATGCCCTCTCGACTCTGTGGTTTAGGTGAACATTGCAGCCTTTCTCACCGTCAGGGCACATCCACTTTCCTCCACTCAGCCACCTATTTTAGCAAGACCTGTTGGAGGGCACTGTATGTGACACAGGTCCCTTCAACCACGTGGGTCAGACTTGGCCAAAGGCTGCCACTCCACACAGGAACTGTACAAAACCTCATTGCTGTGGGAAACCCGGGATGTCGCTTGGCAAGCCTGCAAGGCTTTGAGCAAGTACAGCCATGGGACAGGCCATTTATTGTTTTGCAGATATAGAGAAGAGGAAAACAGCATTTACCTGTCAATACCACCAGCCAAGGGAAACAGCAAGGGTGGGGTTGTCAGAGGTTTTTTTACATCCATGACTATAAGCATGACTATCTCAGACATGGCTATCTCAGACAAAGTAAATCCCAATAAAGAGCTGACATGGCAAGACTCCTGGTACAAGGTGAGAACTGGAGCCCTCTAGTTGTTCAGAGGAAGGGAAGTTTAATGGGACAAGTTGTCCTCACACAGGTGAATCTTCCCTCCCTGGTGGGAATACCAGTTCCTCTAGCTAGCCCTGATATTTCTGTAGCCAGCCGGGCTTTTGACCGTCTTTGGGAGCTGCCACATCGAAGCAAAGGTGATGGCCTGAGCTTACAAATTCATTGCAAGTAAGCAAGGAAACACCACGAGACAGGAACTACTCTTGGTTATTCCCAAGGAGACCTCAACAGCAAAGATGAATGTCTCCCCAGTGTCCCTACACCTTGCTGTTCCTTTTCTAAAATTCCCACTTCTTTAATGGTGATTAAAGGTTACTCTTTTCTCAACTTTGATTATATGTTCTATCTAAGAAATAAATATGCAAAATTGGAACTTACTAATGCTCATTCCTTGGGGGGATATGTAATTATGCAGATATGAACAGAACATAACTTTTTGCATCTCCACAGAAAAACATGGACTGAGAGCCAGATTTTCATTGTCATTCTAGCAACAGAATCCTTTAAAAATCTAGTCTAAAATGTGCACATTCTTTTCCCTAAGCAAAATTTTAAAATTTCAGTTAAACCAATTTTAATAGAAAATTAAATTATACCTTTCAAAAGATTAACTGAACGTAGTTGTGTGCACAGTATTTTTTTTCTAGTTGTCAGTTAACTTTTGCAACGGCACACCCCAAGGACTGTGTTCATGTGAGACAACACATTTGTCAGGTCACTGACCATTGGTTCATTAACCACCTTTGAAGTCTGGGTTATCTAGGCATAACATGCAATTTCTAGGAATCTTATTGATTAATTGTCATTCTTTTTCTACCAAGTGATCTTTTTGGGCATTAAGGTTAAAATCTGAAAGCCTTACATATTACGAAATGCAAAAACACAGCCTAGGCAATTCCAAGGTCAGAGAACCAGAGAATACCCTGAGTTGGAAGGCAACCACAAGGATCATCAAGTCCAGCTCCTATCCCTGCACAGGACAACCTCAAGAACCACACCATGTGCCAACGACCTTTGCTCAAACACTACCTCAACGCTGTCAGGCTGGTGCTATGATCACTTGCCTGTGGAGCCTGTTCCAGTGACTGACCACTCTCTGCGTGAANTGACTGACCATGCGTGAAGAACCTTTTTCTTGTATCCTAAACCTCTCCTGACACAGATTCAGGCCGTTGCCTCAGATCCTGTCACTGGTCACCACAGAGAACAGATCACTGCCTGCCCCTCCCCTTCCCCTGAGGAGGAAGTTATAACTGCAATGAGGTCTCCCCTCAGTCTCCTCTTCTCCAGGCTGAACAGACCAAGTGACCTCAGCCACTCCTCTCACAGGAGGAGTGACCTCAGCCTTCCTCTCAAAGCCCTTCACCATCTTCATGGTCCTCCTTTGGATGCTTTCTAATAGTTTAATGTCTTTCTTACATTGTGGCACCCAAAACTGCCCCCAGCACTCGAGGTGAGGCTGCCCCAGTGCAGAGCAGAGCAGGACAACCCCCTCCCTTGCCCGGCTGGAGATGCTGGGCCTGACGCCCCCCAGGACAGCATTGGCCCTCCTGGCTGCCAGGGCACTGCTGACTCACATTCAACAACAGGGCCCCCAGGTCCCTTTCAGCAGCACTGCTCTCCAGCCTCTTGTTCCCCAGTCTGTCTGTACATCCAGGATTGCCCTGTTCCAGGTTGCAGTATCTGGCACTTGCTTTTGTTAAATTTCATATGGTTGGTATATGTCCAGCACCCTAATCTCTCAGGACCTCTTTGTAGAACCTCCCTGCCTTGGAGGGAGTCAACTTTAGTCGACTTTGTGATCAAAACCTTTAGGTATCACGAATAGGTAGAACAAAGCTGGTTTAACCAAGCATGCACCTACAGGTTGGCTTCCCTAATAGCATCCTGCCTTGGTTAACTACTTAGACATACCAGTAAACATCCATTCTGATATTTGGTAATTAATATAGATTAAATCTACTGCTGGAAATCTACTGGTTTTATTGAAGTTCTATGGTTTTACAATAGTGATGCCCAGGCAAAGTAGTGTATATATTTAAAATACAGCTTAATCTACTGCTTTGTTTTCAAGGACTCCATCATATTTGGTTCTGCTACGTGTAGGCATAGGAAGCTGCAGAAAATGTGTCTTAATACATTGTATTAATTACAAGATAATAGGTGGTCATATGATAGAAATATTAGGTAAAGACACAGGAAATCGTATTTCTACCTACAGTGCTATCCTTCAGCAATTGTATGCCTATTTATCCAGGCAGAACAGTCTTATCCTAACTATTTTCGTAACCTAATTATCTAGTTTAATAATTGGGATTTGAGGGTGGTGGGGGTGGTGAGCAGAAGCAAGATAGGAGTGGAGGGAAAAGGAAAACATTTTGCTTCCCATTACAGTGTACTCCTTCTGGTTTGTCTCAAACTGTGTGTAAGTTCTCCAGAGAAGATGCCCATGACAAGCCATCCCTGAAGCAGCCACAGGCACCTGAGTAAGAACCTTTTTCCTCTTTTTCACTCCCAAGAAAGTAGGGAAAAATCCATTCTTCAACTGGAATTCAGAGAATAAGCATCACAATACAAATCCATTCTCTTTCCAGAAACGTTGTAGAACATGCACCAGTCTTTAATTAACTTGTGTTCTTCATGGCTGTATTATACAAACGAATCATTTTAGCTCTTCTATGATCTGAACTTGCTATGGAAGAGCTCAGAAGCCCTCTGAGGACACAGAGCTGGTTTATTGCTCATTATTATTGATTATACATGCTGAAACTTGTGTCTGTATAGGGGAAGATAACAAATTACAAACTAGGAATGTATTAGACTGTTGGTGTTGGTGTCCCTCTCCCCAGGGAGATTGTCAGTGCAAAGCAGCATCACGCCAGACACGCTTTGACCATGATGTATCAAACTGAGATTTTTCGGCCTTTGATCAACAGATGACATCTCCATGGCATAAGTTTCTTCAGTTCACTTGCAGAGCCTGTGAAAATTCATTCTTCTATCTGAAAGCAGTACACCACAAGCACACATAACACCCACAAAGATTGGGAGCTGGATTTTGGCTCTTTCTTTAGGTCATTATCCAGATCACGTATCTGTTAGTGGTATCTTAAATACATGACTTCCTGCACTGTTCCTACAATAGGCTTCACTGTGATTCACAACCATAACTAATGGTAACTAACATCAGTAACATAACTAAATTTGTGTCCAAAGAGGGGCAGGGAATCTGGTGAAGGGTCTAAAGCACAGGTCTTAGGAGGAGCAGCTGAGGGAAAAAAGGAGGCTCAGGGGAGATCTCACCACTTGCTATAACTACCTAAAAGGAGGTTGTAGCAACGTGATTGTCGATCTCTTTTCCCAAGTTGCAAACAATAGGATGAGATAAACCAGCTTCAGGCTGTGTCAGGAGAGGTACAGACTGTACAGTAGGAAACATTTCTTCACTGAAATGTTGTCAAGCATTGAAACAGGCTGCCCAGGGAAGTCATGGAGTCACCATCCCTGTAAGTATTTAACAGCTGTGTGGATGTGGCACTGAGGGACATGGTTTAGTGGTGGACTTGGCAGTGTTGGGTTAACAGTTGGATTTGACGGGCTTAATTATCTTTTCCAATCTAAATGATTATGTGTTTCTATTCTAATAACTGCCCATTTTTTCCATATTTACTACCTCATAAGTACCTTTTATGGGGGGTCATTTTCTCTCCAGTTTCTTTCCAGCATGGAAAGGAACCAGGAGCATAAGTTACAAAATAAAGTGAGCCTCTATTGAGCCTTTTGCATCCTAATGAGTTCCTCCCTCCCTCCCTCCTCCTTTCTTCCCTCCTTCTGCAAAAATTATTCCAGCAAGATGTTAAAATATACACAGTTTAAAGCAGGGAGAAGCACATCTCTTGCTGTCTCTGTCCTCATGCCCCATGGATATCAGCAAAAAAAAATCCTGCTGGTTCTGTAGGCTGCAACTTCACTTAGATTAGTGGTAAATCTGAAGAGTGAGAAGGAAAAATGAGTGAGGAGGCTGAAGGTTTTTCATTCTTCATTTATCTTTTTTGACCACAGCAACCAAAAAGGCATTCTTCCACACAGATCCTGTGAAATATTGCCCTGTCTTCCCTTAGGCTTGTTTTTTTTGAGATAAAAAGAAAGTTCTCTGTGGAGAGTGGTAGAATTTATTTGTGTTATAGATCTGCCACAAGAACGTCAGTGACCATGAAGCAGAATTGCATCTGCAAAAATTAAAATAAACCTGCAACACAGATAGCACTTGTAGTTCTTACGGTGATTCTTCACACTCTTCTTACCACAATTAAAGTGTACCAATACTATGATGAGACTGCCAGTTGATCTGTTAACTAGACGCCAGGAAGAAATTGAAGTGTCCAGATGTCAAAAATATTTTCAGCAGGATGGTCACAATATTAAGATACCAGGGAGCCTAAGTTTTGTTCTGTCTCCCTCACATACACACCAAAAATTATCTAGAATCAGAATCAATGTAAAAATGCAAAAATAGGTTACCTTTAGATTAGCAACTGTGGGTGTTCTGAGCTTTTGAATTAAGACTAATATTCAAAAAGGTGCAGAGGGAAAATCTGCAGAAGGAAAATCCAAACTTATAAATGTTTATGGGAGAAAATAACTTCTATAAAGTGCCATCACTTTGGGGAACTCAGCATCAAAAGCGGCATAAAATGCCATATAATTAGTTAGTTAACATCTTTTAATTGCTTCTTTTATATCAATAAACAGCACTTTTTGCTCCCATTCTGGATGTGAGATGTGGTTTCCATGAACCCTCCTGGATTCAGAGTCAGAGGGAAGAGCAGCTCCTCTCACTGGCAAAATAATGCTCATCATTTGAAGATCTGTGAACAGCATTTTATGAGACTAAGTAGACCCAGACAGTCAGCTTGCAAAGTCAAGTGAGGAGAGATTGTCTGCTGGAACCCACCCTGGCACACTGGAAAAGATGACATTTATTTCTTTGCTGTATAAATGGGGAAGGCAGAGAAACTGCTTCTGCAGTCTTCCACTGCCTGCCCGGCATTTCTAAAGAACAAAGCCTTCAGGTACCAAAGAGTACTAACGATCCTAAAAATATAAAGATTAAAAAAACCCAAACAGCCCAAACCTGTAATTAAACCTTTCCCTGGGATAGCGCAGTATTTTTTTGAAGTGTGAAGAGCTGTAAAAAATCAGTATCTCAGGCAGGTAGGAGGAACAACGCTGGTTCCACCAAGGCAGGCAGCAGTACTGATGAGTGTGGTGGGAGGTGTGGGCACAACTCAGCCACACACCACAAGAGATGGCTGAAATACTGCCACAGCCTGCAAACAAAAGCTTTTTCCTCCTTAAAACATCACTGACTCAGGACAACATGCTCATATATAATTTTCCAGCTCAAGTATAATTTTCCAAACTAATGAGAATCTGGAGTCTAAAATACCACATCCCCCTCAACTCTACTGGAGTTCAGAAACCTACTGACAAATTAAGGGGAAGAATATTCTTTTCACTTTCCCTCCTCTCCATCAGAGATGCACAACAGTCAATGAACCAGATGCTCTCACCTCTGTGACATGAACACAGTAGCCTGGCTCTGTGAAGGCCCATTTTTAGTCAGTTCCCCGGGTGCATTGCACTGGCTGATCAATTGTAAATAGTAGTATGAAGCTGAGATACCCTGATGCCTCACAGAGCTCTTAGAGCACCCCAGAGACTTGCTTTCTAGCAGAACAAATAAATTTGACATCTCAGAAACTATAAGCAGGAATGAAGTATTAGAATAAAAAGAAATGGGTCACTTTAATCAGTCACAGGTGGCTTCTAACACTTTGAGAAGGCACAGTTACAAAAATAAGAGAAGATCAGAGACAGAAACTGGGGAATCACATCCAGTCTTCGGAGATGACAGCAGGGAGATAAAAGATCATGCTAGGGAAGAGAGAAAAGAGCCATCCAAATTATCAGAGGATTTTTGGGAATGTGGAGCTCTTCAATCTTGAGTCCAAATCACAATACATCCTAAAGATATCAATGCAGGACATAAGAGCTGATTACCTAAAATAGTGACTAAATGTTGCTATTTATTCACTGCCTTGCCACCTCATTCAGCATCAAAAATTAATGCCTTTTAGGACCACCGCTATTTTTATCCTCTGTTTCATTTCACTATTTTGTTAATTGTCTATAGAAAAATTGTCACATTGTTTTTTGTCCCACCCCATGCCCTTTTCTCCTTTCCCTGTTCTGCACATTTTTTCTGCAGAAATAACATCATCAGTACTACCTATGATGATAATGGAAGTGAAGGAGAATATTTCCGGGATCACTGTGGATGTTTAAGATTAGATGTGGAAGTTAAGCTTCCTGCAGCATCAACAGAAAGAAACTGGTGCCTGGAGGGAGTCATTCATCTCTTCCTAAGGCAGGTGTGTGAGGCACAGGGGATAACACCTTTTGAAGGCACCTTTCTCCCCCCACGGACTGTAGGGAGTCCAAGCTCAGGCAGCTGGTTTTGACAATACATTTGAGTTTTAGATCAAATCAATGAATTCCACCTTGATACTGCAAAAGGTTCACTGACTAATGAAAAAATGTATAAAAGGGCCTGTATATTGTGCTTATGTACAGATTTATTATGCATTAAAGGCATATTTTTATGGAAGCTTAGGTTTTGGGGGATCTTTTTTCCATATAAAAATCTCAGGAGGGCCAAAGCCCAATTGACACGTGTTGTGGGGAAAATATATGCAGGGTCCAGGAAGAAAGATCATTGAACATGGCTGAGAAAAACATTTACAACTACCACTCACCCTTGGGAAACTGGCTTGTCAGCTTCTTGCTGAAGGCATCAGTGATGTGTGTAATATTATTGCAGATACGTGGTTTGGCTTATCATACAATGCTGCTTGAATTAATTTCCTCTCAGAGAGACCTGGTTTGACACAGAGGATCTGTTTCTCCAGTGAATTTTCCAAGCCCAAAATTCACTGCTTACCACAGGGGTAGGGCTGAGCCTGCATGCTTGTGTGGGTAGCAGATAGTGCAAATAAGCTCCTAGACTGAGATTTGGTCCTCATAAGGACTGCTTGCCTCTGTTGACAAAAATTGTAACATTACTGGCCTAAGAAATATAAGACAAATTGATAATAACATGCTATTCATATTAGCAGATAATTAAAAAAAAATCTCTTTGTTTGTGTGGAAGCTTCAAGTCATTTGATAAAAAAAGTTTAAATGTAATCAAAAGGCAAGGAAGGGGACTTAGCTACTGCACTCCTTCTGGGAGTACAGATAAGAACATGTTTTTAGTCTGTTCAAGTAGGATTAAAATCCAAGAAGATGTTTTCTGTAAAATCCCAAAATCAATAAATTAATCATTTGCCTTAGTAGATTAGGTCAAATACGTGGGCAAATAGACAAAGTGTCCCAAAGACAATTGAAAAATTACAAAGTTGTCAGAATTTCTGATTATTTAAAAAAAAAAGCATGTTAGTACTTTTTTACCTGTGAGTAAATTCTGCAGGAAATGCAAAATAATTCTGAAGGATCTTGTTATATGAATGGATGGTATAGTGTCTCTATCCTAACTGATAAAAGAGTCTTAGCATACAAAGGGTAGACATGGCTTTTGTTTTACTTTTGCTTGAAAACACCTTACTTCCTCTCTAACTTCCTTAAATCCTTACAACTTCAAAATAAATGAAAATACAATTTCAGACACAAATATATGAATTTAAAATACATTTATCTACTGCAGCAAATTTTACCTAGATAGCATCATCTATAATCATCTGATAAGGAAACTTTCCTCATGTAAAACAGGGTTGAGGAGAAGGGAAGAATAAAGGACTTTAGGAGGACCATGGACCATAAACCTTTATATTTCAAAAAATGCATAAGAAATCAGGACAGAATATAAATATAACCTACAATATAAAATCTTATAGTTAAAACTAACCCAATCTATTTTCAGATCTGTATTAAACACAAATCACAAGAAAAGTACACTTCTCTTCCAAAAAATCAGATGATTCAAAAATTGTTTCAATCCCCGCAAAGGAGTTACCCACAAGATGGCCTCTCTCCCTCTGCAACCTCTACAAAGCAAAATACATATAAAGCAGAATAATTCATTAATCATAGTTTTCATTAATAAGCTTATTTTCTGACTTTTCCTGACATCAATAAAAACATTCTGTTTCAGGTACCTGTTGCCTGGGCTAGTTAAACTACATATGTTAATAGTTTTATTTACAGAAAAGAGGCAGGAGAATGCTGCATTTATTCTGTTTCTGCAAGTCAATTAAAAACTGAGCTTGTTAAAATGGGTAAATAGAAACTACTGGGTTTAGTATAGTTTAAAAAGGAAGAAAAACCTGCAAAATATTCTAGAACAAGTTTCAGCCTTGGAAAAAGAGAGCTATAAATGTCACAACCTTATATAAATCTTAGTGACTATCAGCACATAAGCTGCTTAAAAATAAAATTCAGTAGCAGATCTTCCTCAGCTGCACATGCCCATGGTAACAATCAATCCTGAAAGGTAGCAGTGTAGCAATGGAAGAACTTCAGAGATTCACTGTTTTATGTTCCAGAGCCAGTAGCTATGAAAAAATTCCAGACTCAGGCCACAATTTTTTAAACTTTTAGGCAGCCAAAAAAATGAAGTGTGAGTCTATGCCCTTCCCAAATGCAGGGGTTAGTGGAGCCCTTTCCCCACGGGAAGGCCTTACAATTATTCTCCTGTCAATGTTAATGGGAAACCTGCAAAGATTTCCTTATCTCTGAGCAGAGTGCCTTTGGGCTTCCACACAGGTCCATGAGTGTGATTCATCAACATGGGCTACAGCTGGCACTAATGAAGAGGTAGAAAAAAGAGAAAGCTCAAGGTTTCAACATGCTTTCCCATAGTTCCTTGTTGTGGTTTTGCAAGACTTGG
>WBMZ01004187.1:0-14373 GCA_013400975.1 Atrichornis clamosus
TCCCATCCCATCCCATCCCGGTGCCGTCCCTGTCCCCATTCGATCCCATCTCATCCCATCCGATCCGCATCTCCATCCTGATCCCCATCTCCATCCCTGTCCCCATGCCATGCCTTGCCATCTCATCCCTCTGGGGCTGAGCAGGGGCAGGAGGGCAGCAACGCCACCACGCCCCATCTCTGGGTGCCGTTCACCGTCCCTGGCTGCATGGGGGGCGCAGGGGGCTCTGGAGGGGTGCTCAGTCCCATCCATCTCTCCTCGGGGGGCTCCGGCCTTTGCCATCCCCCTCCCCAATTTTCAGCCCGGATGAATTTCAAAGCACCCCATCCCCCCACCCCCCTGCAGGGACCAAGGCAAAAGCTTCGCCCCTTTCAGCGGCACCAGAGGGGGATGCGGGGAGGGGGGATGTGGGGGGATTTGGGGAGGATTTGGAGGGATTTGGGACATTTTCAAGACAAACACTTTCACTAAAGAGGATTTAAAAGTCTAATTGAGCCCAATGAAGGGCTTTAGGCCCCCCGGGGTGAAGAGCGCGGGAGAACGGACCCTGCCTGGATCCTGTTGGATCGGCTCGAACCTGTCCTACCCCATGTCCTGCCCTGTATCCAACTCCGCATCCCGTCCCACCTCCTGCCCTACGCTGTGTCCCATCTCCCGCCCCGCATCCTGCCATGTGTCTTTCCCTACGCCCGGTCTTGTGTCCTGCCCCACCTCCTGCCCCACATCTTGCCCCATCTGCTGCCCTGGCTCTTGGCCCATTCCCTGCCCTCTGTCCTGCGCCGTGCCCTGCCCCGTGCCCATCCTGCGGTTTTGTCCCACGTCCCAAGCCACAAAGGGTCCTGTTCCCTCCTGGACTCCCTTCCCTGGGATCAGCCCCCACTGCCGCCGGCCGGGTCAGCTCTGTCTGTGCTCCCCCGCCCGAGACCCCGGGCTCCGGTGGGTGCTGGTGGAGCCCCCCCGCGCCCACCCCAGCTGCGCGGCCGAGCGGGCAGGTTGCTAAACAAGTTAATTCGATCAGGGCGTGGGGCTGGCGCGGAGCGAGGCCCCACTGTCGGGCTGGTGGAGCTGTGAAAAGTTAATTCAATTAAGTTTTCCCTCTAAACTAATTAGGCAGCAATCTGCCACGCAAGGAGCTGCTGGTGCTACCCAGAGCCGGGGAGAGCCGGGGGGGCGAGGAGGAGAAGGAGGGAGGTGTAGGGGGAGAGCAGAGGGAGGGGAACGTGGAGGGGAGTGGGACGGGGCGCAGCTGGGGGGTAGGGCCAGGGAGCTGCCCTGCATCCCTGCGGCTCCCGTGGCGTGTTGATGATCCCTCCGGATTGTGGTGGATGAAGGGAGATGGGTGCTGGCAGCAGGAGTTGCCGAATGGGGAGGGAGGTGGGGGCTGACGCCCCCTGCCCCCCAAATGTGTGGCATTGGCAGCGGGAAGGGCTGGGCACAGTGGGGGAGACGGGGACAGAGACCCCCATCCCTCCATCCCATTGGGTGCTGGGGGCTGCCTGTGGGCTTGGAGCTATGTCCGTGTGCCTAGGTGGGTTGGGGTCCCTCTAGAGCTGCCAGGGGGAGGCTGATGGGACCCCTCTGATGGTCCCCCATCTGATGGGGGAGTCCTTCCAACGCGGATCCCTTGAGTGGTTTCCCCTCTGATGGGTGGTGCCCCTGTGATGGGACCCCTCACAGGATCCCCTCTGGTCACACCCCACATCCCCCCAGCTCTAGCCCCAGCTCGGTTGTGCTGGTAGCAGCCCCCCCCCCATTCCCATATCTCCCTCCAGCCTTCATGACCTCCCTCCCCTTCATGACCCACGCCGTGTCGTTCCCGGGGACAAAGCCGGGGTGCTCCACACTGGTGGCACCTGCTGCCCTGACTGGATCAGGAGCCAGCACGGGGCTATGGCTGGGAACTGAACATCTCCGGCACAGCCCTGTGGTTCTTCCTCTGGATCCCACACTCCCAGGCACTGCTCCTGGGGTGGGAGCCCATTCACTTGTGCTGGCACCAGGAAAAGCACCTCAAAGGGCGGAGGAGGGCCCATGTGGCCCTGGCTCCTGCCTGTGGGGCTGTGATCCATGGGCATGGTGTGATGTGGCAAGGTGTGGAACGGAACGGCACGGCGTGGAACGGGAGGCTGTGACTTGGTGTGGCATAGAGAGATGGCACAGCACGGGGTGACAGAGCACAGCACAACAGGGCAGGGCACACCTGCACTCTGTGCACACCCGAGCACACGGCCCTACACCTGAGCACACAGCCCTACACCCGAGCACACGGCCCTACACCCGAGCACACGGCCCTACACCCGAGCACACGGCCCTACTCCCGAGCACATGGCCCTACACCCGAGCACACAGCCTCACACACAGCCCAGTGACCGCTGTGCCCACAGGACACACCCACACTCGTGTGTGTCACACCTTTGTGCTCCCACCCACACACGTGCAGACCGCATTGCACACCTCAGTGCACACCCACGTGCACCTGTGGAAGTGAGTTTGACCTTGGGAGGCTCCAGCAGAGCCTGGTGATGCTCCCAAACCCTCCAGGGATAGGAGCCTGCTCCAGCCCCTGGCATTAAGTCAGGAAAAGGCTACTGGGATGGAAGGGGGGCTCAGGGTACCCCCCACTAAACCTCCTCGTATCACTGTAAAACAAGCACCAGCACCAGAACCAAACCCCCATGGGGACAGCAGGGCAGGGGGTCACAGTGGGATGGGGTCACAGGGGGATGGGGTCCCTGGTGACTCGCTGCCACCTCAAATCCATCCCTGTCCCCATCCCAAGGGATGGTGACTTGGGGCTCATTAATCCTGGGAGGGTTCAATTTCCATCTGTATTTCATGTTCTACTCTTCAAAACCCACGGCTGGGGTGGCTCCAGTGCTGACCATGCCTCCTGTTCCACCATGAGCAGGTCACTGGAGGAGCCACCGTGGGGGGGCCACATGCTCTGTATTCCCATGAGGACAACTTGGACAGCTCAGGTACACCCCAGGTATTAAATATTTCCTGGAAGAAGGTTGTGAGAAAAAGATGCAGTGAGGGGTTTGCACCAGGATGTTGCCTGGCTGGGCTGGGAAGATGTGACAGTGGGTCCCAGCTCTGAGCGCTGTTCCCAGCTCTTGGTGACATTCCTGGCTCCTGGTGATGAGCAGGGATGGGGATGGGTGGTCCCAATGGCTGCTCCTTCAGGGGACACAAAGGACTGAATGCACACGGCATGTTTATTGCCATAAATAAAGAGAAATGGGGACGATACAGAGCAACAGCCTGGTGGCTTTTATACTCACACTTGGTTCCTGTCCCCCACTTCGCCAGCCCAGCTATCCCAGCAAGCCCCTCCCATGGGAATGACAAATCCATCGCAGCTCCTGCATGGTCCACAATCCGCTTGCCCCTTCCATAAAAAGCTCCAGCACCCTGTGACACCCCAGGACCCTCCACTGACCCATCCCCAAATGGCACCAGGGCACCTTGTCACCCACAGCCACACCCCCAGAGCCTGTGTCCATGTCCGTGTCCGTGTCCGGTGGTGGCAGGACTGCGGCTCTGCCCTCTCCGACACCGCTCACTCCGACTCTTGGGGTGTTGCATCACCACCGTGAGCGCCCAGCGCTGCCTACAAGAAGTAAGTGATGTTTTCGGGGTTCAGTGGTGCCTGGATCTCCAGTTTTCGGGCCTTGCTGTCCTTCTCTACAATCTCCAGCCGTAGGGTTGGCACCTTGGATTTTTCTGTGCCGGGGGAAGACCCCTCTGTGGTTTTCAGCAGCTGCTTGTCCGAGTCCTCCACGGTGATCCTGAGGGTGCAGCCCCGTGGCAGCAGGTCCTGCTCGTAGGCAGCTGCCAGCTGGTTCACCACGCGCCGCTCCACCTGAGGACAGACCAGATCCTGACAGGAAAACCCTGTGGAAAGCCTCCCATGGAGATAGACAGCTCCTTCCCACCCTCAAGCTGTGCAGGATCATGCAACCTCCTCCTCATCCCACTTATGCCCTGTCTCTGGAGTGTGGCTGTGCCGCTTGCTCCCCCAGACCACAGGCATCTATCTCCCCTGGGATGGGGAAGGTCAGACCCACACAATCATGGAATTGAGGAATGATCTGGGTTGGAAAGGACTTTTTAAAGCTCATACCATTTCAACCCCCTTCTGCCATGTGCAGGGACACCTTCCACTATCCCAGGTTGCTCCAAGCCCCATCCATCCTGGCCTTGGACACTCCCAGGGATGGGGCAGCCACAGCTTCTCTGGGCAACCTGTGCCAGGGCCTCACCACCTGCACAGGGAACAATCTCTTCCCAATATCCCCTCTAACCCTGCCCTCTGTCAGTGTGAAGCCATTCCCTCTTGTCCTGTCCCTCCAGGCTCTTGTCCAAAGTCCCTCTCCAGCTCTCCTGGAGCCCCTTTAGGCACTGGAAGGTGCTCGGAGGTCTCCCTGGAGCCTTCTCTTCTCCAGGTGAACACCCCCAGCTCTCCAGGCTGTCTCCAGAGCAGAGGGGCTCCAGCCCTCAGAGGATCTCTGTGACCTCCTCTGGACTTGTTCCAGCAACTCCGTGTCTCTTCTGATGCCTTTCCAACCCTCCTGGCTCTCCCTGGGGCTGGAGGTGACAACAAGGACTTTCCCCCTTGCCTTCACCTCATGTTTGATGGAGCGGGCTCCGTAGTGGAAGTTGTAGCCGTCAGCCAGCACGTCCATGACCTCCCTGTCCCACAGCAGCGTGATGTTGTGCCTCGCCTTGGCCTGTCAGGTGAGGAAGAGGAGGAGGAGTTATGGATGCCCCCAGCAAGCCTGGCACCCCATTCATTGAGCAGTGAGGACACCACACTGGGGTGCTGAGAGTCCCTGGGAAGGGCTGAGCTCCACCAGGCCAGTTCCACCACAGTAAAGGGTCCCCCAAATCCCGTTTAGCCCCCAGAAAACTCAGATGTGCGAAGACCAATTAGACAAATTACATCTCTGAAGGTGGTCGGGAGCTCATCCCTGCCCCAGCCCAGGAGGAACTGTCCCTGCTGCTCCCAGTAGACCTGACTCTCCCCAGCACCCCAAGTTCAGATATGATGATGGCAAAAATACACATCACTGTGTCCACCCCAGGGTAGAGGCTCCAGCAGGAATTTCCTCCAGTTACCCCGAGAAATGCCCTCAAAACCATTGATGTCTTTTTACCTTTTTGGCCCAAAAATTGAGCTCCTTGTTGACCAGCTGGATGAGCTCCGCGTGGCAAAAAGGGAGAAAATAGACAATTTCATTGATCCTCCCCAGGAATTCATCCCGTCTGAAGTGAGCCTGCAGGGACAAGGGGGGAGGTCAGCAGGCATGGTCAGAGGGATGGTGACCCTGATGGGAACAGCAGTGACAGTGGCACTGCACAAGGAGCTCCCCACGGATCATCCCACCTCCCACAGCTCCCAGCAGCCATCTGATCCCACACCATGGAGCAGGACAGCACCTTGAGGTGCTTCAGAAGTATCTTCAACAAACTGAAGGTCATGGGGATGCCACTGCAGTCAGGTTTTCCTGACCTTGGGAGAGCAGAGAACCCCCAAACCCCACTGCAGCACTTCCTGTCCTGTGTCCCCTTCCCACCCCACATTGTGGCTCCGCTCCAAGAGCGAGGAAGAAGCTCTAATATATTTCTACTGGGTTCTGATCTTGCTGAAAGTCCCTCTAACATTTTCACTGGGGTCATATCCCTTCTCTCAGCTGGGAGAGAAACATGGATACCACAGGGAAGGAGTCTGGGACCAAAGCTCAGGACACCTGAAACACGAGCCATGAAAAAAACACTGTCCATACCTTCAAGATGGGGCGAATCACCTTTTCCTTGAACTGCTTGGAAATGGTGATCTTGTCGGTCATCTGGACGTCCTCTGGAAGAGAGGGGGATGGGGGGTGTCAGTGGGGACAGTGGCTTCCCCTCTGGATGAGCTGGAGCTGAGGGCAAGGAGGGGTTTGGAGGGTACTGCAGGACAGACTTGGGACCTCCACACGTGCCAGCAGTTTGGTTTGGCAGTGGGGTGTCCCTGCACTTGGCACTGTGGACAGCAGTCCTGAGTGTCCTGTGGTGCCCCAAGAGAACACCCCATGCTGACATGGTCCCTTTAAATGGCCAAAGAGCCCCGGCTCTGCCTCTCCTCCCTGCCCTACCCTCCAGGAGCTGCTCCCAGAGGTTTTGGGCAGCTGAAGTGCCCACTCAGGCTCCATGGCCACCGATGACCTGACACACAGAGCACACTAACTCCTGGGGCTGCTCTGTGAGCACTGGAACAGTCCCTGGTCTCCCCAGCAATCACCAGACTCATGCTCAGGGTGCCTGCGGCACCGCTCTGGCCACGTTCTACTTCCCTCTGCTGACTGCAGATGGAGCCAGGGTCTGGCTGCTCTCGAATCCTGGCTCCCAGCTGCTCTGGATGCTTGGCTGCAGGGTCACCCATCTTCCTCCCAATGCCACCTTCCTCTTTGTCTTCAGCACGTCAGTTCTTCCCACAGCTTCACCTATTCTGCACCCGTTCAGCTCCGTGTGCTGTTTGACACAAGGGAGCTCACAGGGAGACAGATCCCTGTGCTCCAGGTTGGATCCCGGCACGCAGGGCAGGGCAGGGCAGGGGACACAGGCCTGTGCTGGGTGCTGGGAGCCTGTCCCAGCTTTGCAGCCTTGGTGAGGATTGCTGCCCCTCACCAGCCGTGGCAGAAGAGGCTCCTCTCAGGCTCCACTGGACCAAATCCGGTGCCGGCACACCGGATGGGTTGTTTAGGTTGGAAAAGCCCTCTGAGACCATCGAGTCCAACTGTTCCCTAGCACTGCCAAGGCCACCACCAAACCATGTCCCCAAGTGTCACACCCACACATCTGTCAAATCCCTCCAGGAATGGGACTCCACTACTGCCCTGTGCCAGAGCTGGACAACCCTTTTAGAGAAGAAATTTTCTCAATATCCAACTTAACCCTTCCCTGGCACAAATTCAGGCTGTGTCCTCCTGTCCTGTCACTTGTTACCTGGGAGAAGAGACTGATACCCACCCAGCCACATCCTCTGTTCAGGCAGTTGTAGGGAGTGAGGAGGTCCCCCCTAATGCCCGAAGTGGTGCAGGGCACTCTGAAATCCCCTCATCCATTTCCAACCCCTCTGCCATGGGCAGGGATGCCATTAGGTCTGTCCCAGTGTTTTGGCAGAGGTGAGCTGGGAAAGGCAGAGGAGCCAGCGCTGCTACAAGCATTCTCACTTCCCACGTGTAGTATCTGCTGCTGCCACTGGTGGATACAGAGCCGCTGGGGAAGCAGCTCCTTCCCTTTATCTTCCCATTTATCTGCCTTCCAGGCACTTAAGTGACCTCCTGCCATGGCACCTCCACACAGAGCTCGGGGGATTGGGCAGGAGCTCCTCGAAACCCAATTGAAGGCAGCTGCTGCGCCCAAACGCCTTTCCCAGCTCCGCTCCTGCTGCAGCTGCACTGTCCCAGAAATTAAAATTCAATGCTCTCCTCATTGAGCAGGAAAACGTTTGGCATTTTCAAATGTTATTCTGGAAAGTTCAGTTGACGATGTGCTTTGTCCTTTCCCCAGCCTGATTGAAGTTTAAAGATTCTGAATTAAGTCAGTGTCGACAGCCACTTCTCCAAAGAAAAAGGAAGAGACAGGGAGAAAGAAGCTGGGAAACAGATTTGATGCCAAAATCCAACATTTTTTCCTTCTCCTGTGGAGCTGATGCAGGAATATAGTGCATCTGTGGTGGCACAGGCTGCTGGATACTCTGAGGAAGATGTGGTGTCCAGACACGTAAAATTATAAAAGTGTCTTAAAAATCCCAAACTGATAAGTTTTTTAAGACTGATGAGAAAAGAAAGGATGCAGTCACTGTCCAGGGCTGGTTATCCACAGGCACAGAAGCACCTCAGGAAAACAGGCTTTCCCTCTGCTCCATGTGACAAACACTGCCTAGAAGGGACAGTCCCTGGTGCTGGCATCTCTCCATCCTTGGAGTTTCCAGCAAAGGCACGGGAGGTTGCACATCAGATTGTTCAGTTTCAGCCTCAGAGATTGACCTTGCTCTCCTCATTTCCCTTTAATTATCTAATTCACATTTTGGGAAATTTTTCTCCAGGAGCCTGATGTGTGATGACAGGGCTCCCATTCCATGGGGAAGTAAAATTGATTAAGGTCAGTCCTTTTGGGAAGGACTGTGAGGAAACAAAACTCTTCCTCTTTAATACCACCCACAGTTTTATTCAGGAAGAGTATCAGAAGAAACAGAGGGTGGGGAGATAAAGAGATTCATGGAATCCCTGAAGGGTTTGGGTTGAGAGGGACCTTAAAGACCATCCAGCTTCAATCCACCTGCTCTGAAATCCTGATTATTTGAGATTGCATCCTTCAGAGGGAGACTGCATCTTTGGAGAAGGCTCTGTCCTACCTCTCAGCCTTCCTCATCCTGTGCTCACTTCCCTGGAAGTGTTTCAGGCCGGGTTGGATGGGGTTTGGAGCAACCTGGTCTAGTGGAAGGTGTCCCTGCCCATGGCAGCGGGGTAGAATGGGATGGTCTTTAAAGTCCGTTCCAATCCAAACCCTTCTGTGATTCCCTGACTTCCTGGCAGAGGAGCATTCCCAAGTCATGTGGACCAGTTAGGACCAGTGGAGAGGCAACTGAAGGGTCCTGGTGTGCCTCCTGCAGAGGGATGGCTCAGCTGGTGTCAAACAAAATTGTGTTACAAAGGAGGGAGATTCTTTAGGGATCTGGAGCAGCACACTGAAATTCCAGTACCTAAGTTTTCCGCGATCCTTTTCTTGCTCATCTCCATGGCCTCCTGCCGGAGCTGCAGGGCGTGCTGTGCAATCTCCTCACTGGCCACGTTGGAGGTCATGATGAAGATGGCATCCTTGCAGTCAATGGTCTTCCCCTTCCCATCTGTCAGCCTGCCCTGCAACAACACCGAGATGACACCAGCAGTGCCAGCAGGTGCCACAGGACGTGGCCAAAACACCAGCAAAAAGAACATGGGTCCTGTTTTTCCCCAGAGTGGATTTAATTTTGAAGGGAAGCCCAAGGATCGAGATGGAGGGAAGCAAGGATGAGGTTGGAGAAGTCCTTGCCTCTCGCAGGAATGGCAGGAACTTGCCCTGCACATGGTTCCAGCCTGCTCCATCCAGGACAGGCTTGATGGAAGTGCTGGGAGAAGCCTTGCCAGGAGGAGTGTTGGGCCAGTCCATGTCCTTGTTCAGCCTGGAGAAAAGGAGGCTCAAGGGGGACCTTCCTGCTCTCTACAGCCCCCTGAGAGGAGGATGGAGCTGGGATGGGAGTCTTGGTCTCCTCCCAGGTAACAAGGGACAGGACAAAAGTAAATGGCACCAGGGAAGGTTTAGGTTGAATATTAGCAAATATTTCTTCCCTGAAAGTGTTGTCCAGCTTTGGCAGTCTGGCCAGGGCAGTGATGGAGTCCCCATCCCTGGAGGGATTTAAAGCCATGTGGGTGTGGCATTTGGGACATGGGTTTGTGGTGGCCTTGGCAGTGCTGGGGGAAGGGTTAGACTTGATGGTCTCCTAGGGCTTTTCCAACCTCAATGATTCCATGACTCTGTGTGGCTGACCATGTCCCCCAGCCTTTGACCCTCTGCCTACCTCCCTGTGGTGGTTTTAGGTCTGACACAAGCCCCTGGCTCAGAACTAAAGCTAATGCTAACCCTAACCCTTCCTGTGGCTGTGGTTTGGGCTGGGCAGAGCCCACACATAACCAGGTTATGGCTGTAAGGGAGTGACCTGAGCAGCAGAGGGTTCCTCATCCCTGTGGGATTGCCTGGCAAACCAGGGTTGCCTGGCACCACCACCACTGTGGTGGCATCAACCCTCAGCCCCCCAAACCAGGAACCTTTCCAAAGTATCAGTGCTCTTGATTAATAAAATAAAGAAGAGAGGGAAATAAGGAAAAAAGCAGCATCTCCCCAGGCTGTTTCTTTCCTCAATCCATCTCCAACAGCAGAGATCCAGCACAATGACACAAATCCTTGTTGGGTGCTTGAGATTAACATTTGGGTTATTGCCCTGTCAAGTGCCTGGTACAGGAATTGATTTCACATTGAACTGCTGCTGCGATGATCTATGCAAGAAAAATGGTGTTATTAATCCTTAAAAGAAACACAAAAAAACCCTCCAAAACCTTCCAGCATGTTGCCCTGGAGTTTGGTGGCCTCTGAGGACAGACTGGGACCTTCAAAATCAACCAGAGAGCTGGAGAGGAACTTTGGACAAGGGTCTGGAGGGACAGGACAAGGGATAATGGCTTCACACTGTCAGAGGGCAAGATAAGATGGGATATTGGGAAGAAATTCTTCCCTGTGAGGGTGGTGAGGCCCTGGCACAGGTTGCCCAGAGAAGCTGTGGCTGCCCCATCCCTGGAAGTGTCCAAGGCGATGTTGGACAGGGCTTGGAGCAACCTGGGATAGTGGGAGGTGTCCCTGTCCATGGCAGAGGGGGAGAATGAGATGGGCTTTTAAGGTCCCTCCCAACCCACATCATCCTGTGATTCAATGACTCTTTGACTCCTCCACCCATCATCCCTCTCACCCCTCGCTGTCACCTTCTGCACACCCCTTGTGCGACTGTAACCCTGGAACGCGGGTTTACCTCATCAAACAGCTGCAGCATGATGGTGAGCACATCTGGGTGGGCTTTGTCCACCTCATCAAAGAGTACCACAGCATTTGGGCACTGCCTCAGCTTTTTGGTGAGCTGTCCACCCTCTTCATGGCCCACGTAGCCGGGTGGCGAGCCGATGAACTTCGCCACCTGGGAGAAGGAACAGGACAGGTGAAGGCTGATCCATGGACACTGGGAATGAAGCCCTTCTGGTAGCTCATCAGGCTGCCACCACTCTTTGCCAGTGACAAATCAAGTTCTATATTCTTTGTGACACCTATCACACCCCAGGTATCCCAAAATCAGCTTAAAAAGCAACAATTCAGCAAAGTAAGGATTGAGCAATTATCCTGCTCAGAGCTTGAAGCAGTAGAATCCAAGGAGCAGGCGGGAAGGCACCAGCCCTGTTTTGCTATTCAGGGTCTGAGCAACCCATCCTAGATGTCCAAGACCTGTTTTCATCCCTTTTGGCCCTTTAAAGAGCAAGAATTCCAAGGATTATGAATGGCAGGTGGCTGTGGTGGAGAATCAAAGCCTGGGAAGAGGCCACAAGTAAAATACTTTTCCTATGCTGTCACTTCTTGACATGGTGGTTTTTTAAATGAGGTTTAAAAATTTAGAAGGTTATACAGAATAATATTTCTGGCAACAGAAATGTTTTGGCAAAAATGACAATTTTTGACATACAGCATGGTACATCCTACAGCTGCCCAGGTCTGTGGGTCATCTGAAGTCACAGTCCGTTGTCACTGAATCATGGAATGGTTTAGGTTGGAAGGGACCTGTAGTTCCAGCCCCACTGCCATAGGCAGGGATACCTCTGACTATCCCAGGTTGCTCAGAGCCCCATCCAACCTGGCCTGGAACAATTCCAGGGATGGGGCAGCCACAGCTTCTCTGGGCAACCTGTGCCAGTGTTTCTCCACTCTCATTGCTAGGACCTTGCTGCTTTTTGGGGAGACAGAGCTCTCCAAAGGGATTTAGGACCCCCTCAGCTCTATGGGTGACCCTGATGAGATGTCCCACCTCTCCCACAGCACCAGAATTGGGCAGGAGGTGCGACGGGAGGGGTGGACTTGGCACCACTGCCCTCTCTTCTGCTGGATTCTCCTCCTTTCCTCCATGGAAGGTAGACTGAGGCAATGATCCCACACTGGACTTGCAGTATTTTGGGCATAAGGGGGTTGGAGCAAGCCATGCCTGCCTGGGCACGGGTGGGTGATGAACAACATGTGGCTGCAGGTTTTCATGCACGAGATGATCCCCTGGATTTCACAATCTCTTCTCAGCTGCTCTCTCCCCAAGGGTTGACCCCACCCCAAGGGAACCCACAGTACTGGACATATATTGTTAAAGCTTTCCTTGCTTCTCAGTCTCTGTTCCTAATTTGTCTCAAGGTCTTGGTTCTAGCCAGGACAGGGTTAATTTTTGCAGTAGCCAGGAGGGGCAAGGCTCAGACCTGCAGGTTATTTTATACCACCTCATATCATTGCCAAGGGCAGGGGGAAGGGAGTTTCTTCCGAGGAGAAGGGATTTCTTCTGGTCGAGTACACATGGCAGAGGGATGTGGGATAATGCCAGTTCTGAGCCAAAGGGAGTGGCTGGGGGAGTGTGGCTGTGGCTGGGTGGGGCCAGTGAACATTTTGCATGTGAATCACTCTCTGTCTCTTTTACACACTTTTGTTATTAATACTGTTGCTGTTACTGTTTGTTTTCTTAGCTCATTGCTGCTTCCAGTAAATTGTTCTTATCTCAACCCATGATCTTTATCTTTTGTGCCTCCAGTTCTCCTCTCCAGCCCGATGCCATGGGGAGGGACAGGGGGAGGCAGGGAGTGGCCTGGAGTGGCTCGTGGTTTGGAGTGTCTCAGTTGGAGCACTAAATCGGGGAATACCATTCCTAAACTATGACATTCAATTAAAGTTGCTTTCTGGCAATTTAATTGCAATTTAATGCAGATTTTGGAGCAACTGCTGTTGCTCTGTTGTGCTCCCCCTTTGACACTCCAAAATGCCCATTTTTCCTGGATTAAACTAGAAGTTGCTCCCCTCAGAACATTTACTGACCTCGTGCCTCTCCTGGAACTCTGACATGTCCAGCCTGATGAAACCCTGCAAGAGACTTAAGATGAGATTTGATCAATCTGCTCGCTGCCAGAGCTGAAGCAATACTGACAGGGCTGAAATTTTCTAAACAAAATAGGTATTTTTGTGGTTCAGCTTTTTAGAAATCAATCACAAGAAGAATGCAATACCCCTCAAAAAAAATCCAACAAAAATGATAAAGCTGAGGTGAACTGGGCTTGTGGGTGACCATCTGAAACAGAGAATATTGCTGGAGAATTTATAGCTTCCACCCAAGTTTCCATTTTGCATTTGAAAAGCTGGTAATTCACTGCAGGTACTGACTGTCCTGGTCATGAAACTGTAATCCAGATCCTACAGGGAAGAGGAAAAGAAGGGAAGGAGAGGAGGGGAGGTAAGAGAAATATTTCAGTTGGAAAGGACATACAGTGGTCATCTCATCCAGCTGACCACGAAGAAGCCAAGCCTGAATTTCCCAGCATCATCCTGGGCATGGTCAGCCAGATATCCAACCTAAACCTCCACTGTTGCAACTTGAGGCAGTTTCCTCCAGTCCTATCACTTGTTACCCGGGAAAATCATGGAATCAAAGAATGCTTTGGGTTCAAATGGACCTTCAGGACCATCCCGTTCCAACCCCCCTGCCATGGGTAGGGACACCTTTCATTAGACCAAGTGGCTCCAAGCCCAATCCAACCTGGCTTTGAACACTTTCAGGGATGTGGCAGCCAAAAATTCTCTGGGCAAAATATTCCCATGCAATAATTTCCCTGCAATATATTAAAATACCTACAAACTGCCCAGGGCAGAGTGAGATGGAAAAAAATCGACTGTCTTGTAGATGAAAATGCAACAATTCCAGGTTTTCCTTTCTTAATCCCTCAGTTCCTGTGAATTGCTGCCCCTCATCACAGCCTGTGGGGTGTATGACCCCTCTCTTATCCCTCATTAGGGCACCAATGGCTGAGCTGGTTCATTACCAATAAATCCCAAATTCCTGCTGCTATCAAATTAACACAACACTCAGGGTTTCACTGATTTCTGTGTTGGATGTCTGTCCAGGCTTTGAGCAGTTCCACGTGTGGGATTAGGGATGAAGGTGCTTGAGACCCAGGATTTATGGCCTCTGTAAGGCAATTATAGAGGGATGAGGAAAAGAAATCAGAACAACTTTTTATAGCACTAGTTCTGGTTTGATCTTCTTTCTCCACGTGCTGCTGCATCTTGTGTCCATTCACTGCTGAGGATGTGGGGAGAGGGATTCATCCATGCACAGCTCTGCCTGGCTTTCCTCCTTTTCCCTGGCTCCAATGTGGGAGAGAGCTGAGCACCTCATATAGGCAGGCAGAGGTTTAAATGTGAATCATGGAATAGAACAGAATGTAATGTAATGTAATGTAATGTAATGGAATGGAATGGAATGGAACGGAACAGAACAGCACAGAATGGAACAGAATGGAACGGAATGGAATGGAATGGAATAGAATAGAATAGAATGGGAGATTGAAAAGAATAGAAGAATGGAATTTATTGGAATGGAATGGAATAGAATAGACAGAATGGAATGGCATGGAATGGAATAGATTGGAATGGAATAGAATAGACAGAATGGAATGGCATGGAATGGAATAGATTGGAATGGAATAGAATAGAAAGAATGGAACAGGT
>WBMZ01004187.1:17353-80084 GCA_013400975.1 Atrichornis clamosus
GAAAAGAAAAGAAAAGAAAAGAAAAGAAAAGAAAAGAAAAAAAAAGAAAAGAAAAGAAAAGAAAACCTTCATGGAAGGTCATGGGAGTGGAAGACCCAACAATTTACATCCCTGAGCCTTCAGACCTGCTGTAAGCAGGACAACGAAATATCAAAAATACTTTATCCTGGTTTTATACAGCTTTATAGCAACTCACCTGGAGTTAATTCTTGGCCTGGCACTGCTCTGTGGCAGGAGCCTGCTCTTGCCTGTGTCCCTTAACCCCTCCAGCACCGGAGCATCAGAGCCTTCCCAAGCCCTCCGGGAGGAAGTGGAGGCAAGAGAAGCCCTGAGGTTGTTCCAAATGTCACAGATCAGTTACTTTAAAGCTGTTTTGTTGGGGTTTTTTTCCACAACTAAAAGTCATTTGGACCATTTCATGAACTGATCAGCTGTCATGTGCCATTTGATTGTACTGGAGGACAAATCTTATCGGTGTCAATAAAATCCTGTCATTCCAAAGCAATCTGTGCCCACAGGAGCAAGATGAGCAGAGATTCAGTTTGCAGGCAGCAAATTTCCACTGTTATCCCACCATTCCCACTGGAATAGAGGGGTTCTCACTGGAAAGCTGTTAAAATAACACTTTTACTCTGATAACTGTCCCTTTTTGAGACTCGGAGGGTTGGTTGTCCTCTGGGATAACTCAGGATGAGGCTGGATATGTGCTGGAGTCCAGCTGTGGATGGACACCCTGCAGGATGATGGGTGACACTTTGGAAGGATGACAGTGCATTTTAACTGGTATTTTATGCAGCCCCTGCGGCCCTGCCGCAGCCCCCGCCCCCTCTCCTCGGGGCTCTCCTTCCCCCTCAGCACAACCCAAACGTTACCTATTCCAGATGATCCCAAGAAAAGAAACACCAGCGGGTGCTCCTCATCATACCAGCCATTTTCCTTCCTCCGGATAGCTGCATTTGAAGACAATGAAAACAAAAAAGAGGGGGGGAGGCATATAAATCAATGCCACAAAGCAAGTGTAATTATCACTAAGTATACACTATGTTTTACTGCTCTCTACCCACTCCCAGTCCTCCCTGCCATTAGTGCTCTCTAATTTGATTAGCCAGCCAAGGCCCCAGAGACACCTAATAAGGTTAGCATGGATTTGGAAAGCTGCCCAGAGCAGATTTCGGATAAAGTTTTCCAGGATGTGCACTCAGCGTTGCCAGGGAGACGGCGGAGGGGGGGACAAGGATGGATGGATGGACGGAGGGATGGAGAGGCGCGCTGCCTTGCCAGCTCCCAAGTGCAACCTTTCTGTGAGGAAAAAAAAGCAGGTTTGAAGAGGTTTATGGGTTATTTCTGGCATGGAATGGGAAGAGGGAGGTGGCTGAAGGTCACAAACGCTCTGAACTGGTGAAAGGATTGGGAAAGGAGTGGTGATTAGCTCAGTGCCTTGCTGGACAGCAGCATCCAAGCACATCCTGGGTGAGATACCAGTGGAAAATTTTACAAAAGGCAAGAGCTCTGATTCCCTCCCAAACTCCCAGTCTGACCACCACAACCTTTTCTCAGGACAGACACAGATCTGCTGGGCAGAGCAGGTCATGGCTCCTACCCCCATGGGTACCCACAGCTCTCCAAGGTGCTTTTCAGCTCCCCAGAGCAGCCCCAGATGTCACCAAACCAGTAACATCATCGCACTGGGCTTAGCTGAAGGAGGAGGAACTTTTGAGGCCAGAAGATCAAATCTCATCCTCTGCTGGCTGGATCTGGTCTCTAGAACACGGAAGTGGTTGCTCTGGATCAGACCAGCTCCTAGTTCAATGTGACTATGTGACATCCCAGCCTTTCTGCTTTATCCACAGCATTTCAATCCAGCCTGTACTGCAGCTCTTATGCAGAGTTATTCCTGCCCCATGTAATGTGAGGTGTTTTGTAAGAGACAACACGCACTGTACAGACTCAGGAAAGACAGCAAGGCTGCATCCAGCAAGGTCCCATGACTGTGCACAGTGCTGCCAGATCCAGCCAAACGCAGGATGTGGCACATTAGGAAGTAGGGCATGAAAAAGCCAAGATGCCTAAAATTATAACCAAGAGGAATTTCAAGGTAGCAGGAGAAAATAGCAGCACTGGAGGTGGGATGAGCAGAAGGAAAGCACTGGGAGAGCTGTGGCTTGACCACAGTTTTGGATTAAAGCTCTTGGAATGCTGCTGCACACAGGCACAGCAAAGCTCGGCCTCTGCTGCCTTTCAGTGGCGTCCAGAGCAAAGGCAGGAATAAAGCCAAGAAAGAACAAACACACTTCTCTTTGTGACTGTCACCCTCAAACCACAGCTCCCTCATCTCCTTCTAGCTGCTACCCTGGGTCCCAGCACCTGTCCCTCAGCTCCGTGTCTCCCTGGCATAAGGCACTAGCTGGCTCTATGGGGAGCTGTGGGTTTGGTTTTTTCCTGGAGCTGGCAGAAGAGCATGAGAGTTACCTTTAAAATTGGGGAATTCTTAAATTCAATCTCAAAGTCAGTCCATAAAACCCTTTTCTTGATGGGGTATGGAAAATAAAAGATAGCTAAGAAAAGGCCTCCTAGGCACGGCGTGCCAAGAGCTGTTCCTGCAGGGGAGAGCAAACCGATATGGGAAAGAAATAGTTCCATTTTACATGTTAAAGGATTTGCATAAAAAATATTTAAACAATATGCAACATTTTGCATATAAAAAGAAATAGAATGTCATAGCCTGACAGGGAAATGCTCCCCCTGCCAGCAGGGACACTCTGGAATGATGTTAAACAGCAGCAGCTCAAGTGACATATTCCAGTGGCTGGGTTGTATGGCTGCGTGGAGGAGTCTCATGGGAATTTGGAGCTCAAGACCTGCATGAAACTGAGCTCCTCAGAGCCCATGCTTGTATTCCAGGAGATCCAGGTAGGGTGGGAGCCGAGAGATCCAGTGAGGATTAAGAAAACAAGAGCAAAGCTTCACTGCAAGAACAAATCAATAAGCTGAGGTTAACGACGACGAGGGGTGTGAGGAGTGACCTGACCACAGTCATTAAGGATCTCCCCAAGAAGGCACCGAACTTGCTCAGCTACAGAGAAAATTAAGGTGCTCCAGGGGCTGGAGCAAGAAGATCAAACTACAAATAAGGCAGAACAGTTTTAATAATGAGGGTGATTAACCACTGCTGCCACTTAGGAAGAGAGTGGGACTGAATTCCTAATCTCTATCAAATCTGCAGGGAAGGGTTTCCCAAAAGTAGTGGTAGCTCAGGATGAAAGTGAAGGTTTGCATTGCTGCCCAAATACACAAAAAAGCCCAATTTAACCTCAAATCCAGGGCATGTAGAATCACGTAATCATAGAAGGGTGTGGGTTGGCAGGGACCTTAAAGGCCATCAGTTCCAACTCCTCTGGAAATGGGACTGAGTGCTGGGATTGTGCATTTAGTGGGAGCTGGACCCCAATGCCGCAAGGTGCCCGGACACAAGGAGATGCATTACCCGTCCCCTTGGCCATGCTAATGAGTCCTGACTCCTGTCAAGGCTTAATTAGCTCGGGCACAGCGCCAGAGGCAGCACTGGCTGGTGCCTGGCTCTGTCTCACCCTGCCTGGGCACCTCAGCATGACAGACCAGCTTGGCTGCAGCCAGCGATGTGGTTCTGTCCAAAATCCTGGGCAAAGCCTGGTGGGAATCCTGTCCTGCCCTCCAGTTGCTCACTGGCCACGTCACCCCCGGAAACAGCACTGCAGGAGGATGAAGAGGAGGAAATGCTCTGCCTCTGGAAGGGAGGTGCAGAGAAGGGTCTGTGCTGCATCCCTCTGTGTGCTCTTCCCAATGCTGCACGTGCTCCTTCCCAGCCCTTTATGGCAGCAAACGGGAGGTCAGACACCCGGGGTGGGGATATTTTATAAAAATTGATGGGGAGTAACACGACCGCCGATAATTCCTGCAGCCATCTCAGCCAAGATAATAACAGTAATAAAGGTAATAAACTTCTGCTTTGGGGCATGAAGTGACCACTCGCAGGGTCAGCACGTTCAGGGTCTGAAGACAGCGGGGTTAAGTGCTGCCTTCTTTCCCTCCCCTCTGCAGCAGGATGCCAGAGTTTATGGATAAATGCTCAAAGCAACTCCAGGGATATAAGGTAACCCATAAAAAACTACCATAAAGTTAGAGCTTGAGATTCAGCATGTGATCCCTGTTGGAAGATGCTCAGCTTCATTTTTAGGAAGAAATTCTTCCCTTTGAGGCTCATAAGGCACTGGCACAGGTTGCCAAGGGAAGTTGTGCCTGACCCATCCCTGGAAGTGTCCAAGGCCAGGCTGGATGGGGCTTGGAGCAACCTCAGATAGTGGCAGGTGTCCCTGCCCATGGAAGGGGGTTGGAATGAGATGGGCTTTAAGATCCCTTCTAACCCAAACCATTTCAGGATCACTAGTCAGCAGGTTAGTCAGATCAACAGAGTGAAAAGGCATAAACCCTTTTCTACAAGCAGCCTTAAAATGATGAGCTATTCCAGCACAGAGCACTCTTGGGGTTTGGAAAAGCTGAAAAAAATCTGGATGTCCCTAGGGAAGGGGCAGCCATGCCCTATGTTTCACCACTGTTGCTGGAGGAGGCTCTCCCAGGCTGTCCACTGTGGTGTTCAGCTTCAGAAAGAGGAACAAAAATCCCATCCCAGGCCAGAGAAGAACATCAGTGCCAGTTCCAAGGATGAAAATCTCAGCTAGGAAAGCCACAAAAGTACTTTTCTCTTTGGAGTTTGGACTCCCAAAGCAGCTGCTGGCCACGCTGACCGCTCTTCATTGTCACCCACGCATGAAATCCATACTCTGCCTCTGGGAAAGCTGTCCCCTTCCTTCCTCCTGGCAGAAACAAATAAATAAATAAATACCAGGAGGGAGGTCACACTGCTGTGCTGAAATCTCATTAAAACATTCAGCCCCGGTGTCCAAAACAAGAGGCTGATGATGATGACGCCGGGGCCTTCTTCTGTGGAGCTGTTCCTGGCACCGCTGCCGTGCTCTCGCTTTATTTCGCCCATCTGTAACGGTGTGACTGCAGCCCTGCGTCTCCGAGAGGCCCTTCAGCCCGCTATTGAACTGATAAATTCACTGTATTACTTTACACAAATCAATACCCCAGCAGTTATCAGCACTTGATGTGACTGAAATTGGTTTCAGCCAATTTGTGAGTGTAATAAATGTCCATTTATCAAATCAATTCATTCCGCGGGGCTCCTCGGCCCGTCCGGGCTCGGGGTACCATTGGGTGAAGGCTCTGGGGCCAAACCCGCTGTGGGATTGTTGCCTCCATCCAGCTTCTGCATTGATGCTCCAGGGTCTGCAGCATTCCCAAAGAAGCACTCTTCCATCCCTGCTCAGGGATATGGGACCCCAAATTAGACTAAAGCTGTGTCCTTGAAAAGTTTTACCTGACCTGCAGGCAGCACACACACTGAAAACCAGCCCTCATAAAAGTTCCTATATTGTCCAAAATAACCCCAGTTTGCTTCAGACCAGAGCAGGATGATATTCCGGCTCATCCTTTTTCCTACAGCTTTAAAACACTGACTGAATTCAACATTATAGCTACTCAAAACCAGGAATTTTATCATTAAAAGTAGATTTTTCTGCTTTCCACTTTTAACAGCTTTCTTCAAAATCCCTAAAAAACAACACTTTTCCTTCCCTCCCTATTAAACTTCACGAAGAGCTGGAATAGATTGCATCAACCCTAGAGGTTTGTTCCCACAAAAGTGGGAAGTGGTGGGTTTGAACCACTCCACCTTTAAGTGAGCACTGACTGGCAAACATGGTATATCCACATAAAAAATGCATTCTTTCACTGCCATAATCTTTAGGATATTAGATCACAAAACAAATACATACACATATATACATCTGGAAAAAATGCCTCCTCTAGTTTATAACCTCAGAGAGGAAATGCTGCTGATCCCTCCTGCCTCTGCACCTTCCAGTGAAAAGGCGAATGAGCCCATACCAGATCCAGAGCACTTCCATTTATGGAAGTGCCTGGAAACACAATCCTAAACCTTTTAGCTGCTCATTTGCATGTACTGGTCAGAGCACCCCAGCAGCTCCTGAGATGGCAGCAATGACCTGTTTCTGATGTCAGGAGACGGAATATTTCATGAAGATTTTGTTAAAATGAACCGAACATCCACACTTGCCGAGGGGAGTGGCTGAGCTGCCTCCCACCATCACCCAGCCAGGCACTGGGAGGAACCCTGTGCCGTAAGACATGCTCAGTTACCATCAGTTAATAATCATTCACCTTCTCCCAGTCCTGTCCTGCTGCATGGAGCAGAAGAGAGTGCTGCAGGACTTGGATATATCCCATGGAGACAACAGGGAAGGGTTTTCCCTCTGCGGCAGTGATGCCATGGCTGTGATTGCAGCGAGCTTCCCCACCAGCATTCCTGGTGCATCCCCTTGCACAGAGTTGCTGGGATAACAGCTGGACTTGGTGATCTTAGAGGGTTTTTCCAACCCAAATGATTCCATAATTCTGTGATTCCAATCCGTCCCCACCGCCCCAGACCTGCGCTGCTAACCCCAGAGCACACGTTCCCTTTGTATTCCCGGCTAAGCTCCTCTGGAGACTGTTTGGATCATGCACCGAGTGACGGATTAAATCCAATTATTCAATTAAGGCACCAGTTATAAATTAAACATATCAGCCAGGCTCAGTGGATCTGAAGATATGGCGTGTGGCAGGTCTGCTCGCCAGCAAACGGCAGTGGAGAGGGCAGAGTGGAGGGATGTAGGATCTGTAAAGTGGCAGGAAAACCAGCTGGGAAGAAAATAAATAACAAAAATAGCGAAGAAGTGCTTGAGAGAAAAAGTCCTGTCTCGAAATTCATCCTTCTGGAAAGAAAATAAAAACAGGGGCAGAAGGGAAGGGGGAGGAGGGGACAGAGAGTCTCCCGCTACCTTTTGGTCCGATATCCCGAGGCTGCAGGGGTATCAAGCACATTCCCTATAATTCAATAAGAAAAACCTCCATAAAGGCAGGGACGTTAATGTGCAGAAACACCACCTGTGTCAGGAACAGGCACTGCCCATTAATCACAGCTCCCCAATTAGCCGGGGCTGCTGCCCCCAGGCACAGCCGCTCTCTGAACACACAGGGTGGCTGTTGTCTTTGCAGGAGCGTGGGCTCCTTCTCAGCTCCTTTCCGGCTCCTTCCCAGCTCCCAGCTCACACTGGGCTCCTCTTTGTTAACTAAAGGCAATGGGTTTGTATTTCTGACAGCATGTTCCTCGTAGTTCTGCCCTGGCCTCAGCAGCTCTTATTTTGCTGTCCCATTTTCAGGCATGAATTGGGATGCATGGATGGGTCAGAAATTATTGAGAGGATCCAGAGGCTTTGGACTGGGAAATCAAACCCAGCCCATCTTGCTGGAGACTTGATTTCTTGGAATCACAGAATGGTTTGGATTGGGAGGGAGCTTTAAGCTCATCTCATTCCAGCCCCCTGCCATGGGCAGGGGCACCTTCCACTAGACTAGGTTGCTCCAAGCCCTGTCCAACCTGTCCTTGGACACTTCCAGGGATGGGGCATCCACTGTGAGTTCCCCACCAACCTTGGGGACCTGCCCGGAGCCAGCCTCAGATCACAGCTTGAGGGAACAGCCTGTCTTCCCTGTGGAGCGGGCGTGGGAGGGCAGGGTAGGTGGCACGTGAAGGGTCCTACCTGCCCCCACCGTGGCTATGGCACTCTCCTGACCAATGATGTGCTCTTTTAGCCGCTGTTCCAGTGGGAATCTGCGCCGTTCCTCCACCTCCCTCCTGCGCTGCTCCTCCTGGAACTGTGGAGGGAAGAAAACATACGGATCAGAGGCTTTGTGGAACACTGGGTCAGTACACAGCTGTCAGAGCCCTGTATGGGGATCTCTGTGACATGGAGCCAGAGCTCCACTCCCAGCACAGGGAAACAGCATCCCCAGGGCAGATGCAGTTTGGTCTGGAAGCACCAGCCCAAACGAGGAAATTTCTGGATCTGTCAGTGATAGAGGTAGGGGTGAGTGGGAACAGGGATCCTGCTCTGCAGCTGATGGGAACCAGCTGCCTTGTGCTGCCTCTGTACTGGTGACACGGAGAGAACAATGGCACTGCTGACCAGCTCTTAGCCATTAGGAGCTGTTTATTTTGGGAAATAAAGCCATGACTATTCTACCTAGATTTGTTTTCCCTCCCTCCACACATCTCCTGTTCAAAGACTCCAACCAGATCCTGCAGGGATGGCAGAGTGTCACCATGCCTTAAGTCCAACAGAGCTGGAGAGGGACTCTGGACAAGGGCATGGAGGGACAGGACAAGTGGGAAGGGCTTCACACTGACATAGGGCAGGGTTAGATGGGATATTGGGAAGAAATTCTTTGTGTGAGGATGGTGAGACCTTGGCACAGGTTGTCCAGAGAAGCTGTGGCTGGCCCATCCCTGGAAGTGTTCCAGGCCAGGCTGGACGGGGCTTGGAGCAACCTGGGATAGTGGAAGGTGTCCCTGCCCCATTGCAAGGGGTTCAAATTAGGTGAGCTGTAAAGTGTCTTCCAACCCAAACCCTTGTGATTCTAAGATCTTTAGAAAGCACTGGAAACCTCAGTGCTGAGCACCCTTCCCTGCCACAAGCTGAGCTCGGCCATTCCCCACTGAGCCCACTGCCTTGGGAAGATCCATCCCTCAGCTGAGGACAGAACACAAAGAGCCCATAGGGTTTACCAAGTGAGTAACTGAACCCACAGAACAGTCCCTATCATTAAACCCCCTTACTAAGGGGAAACACCTCCAACAAAGCCAGAAGGCAGGTGCCAAAGCTGTAGCTGGATCCAGCTGCTGGAGCTGTAGTGGGGAACCCCCCAGCCAAGCTGCTGACGTCTCCTGGGCTAGCAGCGATTCTGACAGAAGTTAAAAAATAATAAATAGCAAACAATCCAATTTTGGCCAGTGCTATCAGTCTCACGTGTAACAGAGATGCCATCAGCCCTGATCCTCACACAGAGCAATAACTTCCCTGCAGATCCCAGTGGAGCAGCTCTGGGACAGACACTCTGGCTGCGTGAATCCCCCCCGGCGCTGGGTACGCTCTCACCATACATCTGTGTCTGTCTCTAGATCCTGACAAATCTTTTCTCTTTCCCTCCTCTCTGGCCTTTTCAAAGATGCAGGGATGTGATCAGTGATGTTAGGACACCCAACGATTTCCACGGATTTATAGAGAAGAGGGAAGACTTGCAGGAAGAGCAGGAGGAGACACTCCTCTTCTGCAACACCCTCTCCCTCTCTCCTTGGAAAACTGACATGGTACAAGTCCTGGGTAGGAAGAAAGTCCCTTTCATGAGTAGAAGACCAGTTGCAGAGCCTTTTCCATGCTGTCCCACTAGGGTTTTCTGCTCAGGATCTGTTCTGAAGAGCCCTGCCCTCATGCCAGCTACTCGTTGGGCCTGCAATGCCACCAGGCAGCTCCCAGCTGGGTCATGCTGCTGGCCTGGAGCATCCTGAGCACCCACCTTAGCTCACACTGCACAAGGGACACCTGGGCAAGAAAACCCACCAAGAAAAACGTATTTTAGATCCATCTGTGACAGAACAACCAAGAAAAAGCCCCACTAGTCCTGGACTTTACACATGACACAAACTTCCACTCTTTTCTTATTCATTCCCCTCTCCATACACATCCAGCTGTTCCCACCTCCTCTTTGCTTTGTGATGTGCAATGGTGTTGGTAGGAATCATGTCCTCACCCTTTGGCAGCTGACCTTCCATCCTCCTGATGAAACTTGTCCTGCTCAGCACCAGCACTTGAGTGGAGCACAGCGGAGTCACCTGCTCGGAGCAGTGCTCTGCTCCCATGCTGGAGGCAGCCAGGTTTCTGCACTCACCTGAGGTAAGAGGTTTTCCTGATGCAAGGCCAAAAGCATCAGAAATCTTCATTTCTAATAAGAGAAGCACTTGTTGCTTTGGCAGAGGGTAACAGCTGTCTGTCTGTCACTGGGGTGGGCATGTCATGGAGTCACAGAAGGGCCTGGGTTGGAAGAGACCTTAAAGACCACTTCGTTCCAACCCTGCCATGGGTGGGGACACCTTCTGCTATCCCAGGTTGCTCCAAGCACCATCCAATCTGGCCGTGCACACCTCCATGGATGGGGCAACCACAGCTTCTCTGGGCAACCTGTGCCAGGGCCTCACCATCCTCACAGAAAAGAATTTTGTTCCCAATATCCCATCTAATCCTGCCCTCTGGCAGTGGGAAGGCATTCCCTCTTGTCCTGTCACTCCAGGCCCTTGTCCGAAGTCTCCTTCCAGCTCTCCTGGAGCCCCTTTAGGCACTGGAAGGGGCTCTTAAGGTCTCTCTGGAGCCTTCTTTTCTCCAGGCTGAATACCCCCTGATCTTCCAGCATGTCTCCTGAGCAGAGGGGCTCCAGCCCTTGATGGATCTCTGTGGCCTCCTCTGGACTTGCTCCAGGAGCTCCATGTCCTTCTGATGATGGGAATCCCCGAAATGGAGGCAGCTCTGCAGGTGGGGTCTCACCTGAGTGGAGCAGAGGGGCAGAATCCTCCCGTCCCCTGCTGCCCACGCTGGGGGATCAGCCCAGGACAGCGGGTCTCTAGGCTGCCAGCAGATGTTGTTGTAAGGAAGAAAAGTGGAGAATAAAATAACTGAACTCTTTCAGAGCAGAAGGAGGAGAGTTATCTGCTGGGTAAATGCTCTCTGGAGCCCAGTGCCAGTGAGGAAATCTGCCCTGAACAGTTTGAAACTTGCCTTGGTTTTTATGCTTAAGTAATAGTTGGGGGAGAGAAAGGAAATATATCTCTGGAGCTGTTCCCGAGGAAGATGATTGTACTTGTATATAAACCACCAGACTGCCAAGCCAGCCTGTGATGAATATTCAGCTGGGGGGGATCTGGTGCTCCCGGGGCTTCATCCTCCCCAGCAGCCGCATTCCACCGAGAGTCTTTGAGAATTTATTGCTCATTTTAATCACTGCTAGAGAATGAATAGGCAGAACTATTACGGGATGGACACATCCCATAGATTTTATTTACATATCCTTGTGACAGAATAACAAGGAGTTTTCATATGTAGTTTTAATTTATTTTGATTTCCTTTATTCTTTTAAAAAAATCCCAGAACTCTGTGTGTGCTTTTCCTGGGCTTCGCCCACACTTGCCTGGTGCTGAGGACTCTTGAGCTGGTTCCTAGTGTTAAACAGTCTGGAGAAATTTAAATAAGCTCTTGTGTATCTGGCTAAAAGGGAGGGAGAAGCCATTGAAACTTGTGTCTTTCCTCTGTCACTGGAGGGGGAGCAGCCCCAGGACTGAGCTCAGCTCTTGCAAGTCTGTCTTTGCCATTCAGCTCCTCTTTGCACCCAGTCGGATTCATCTAGTGACCTCTCCTGTATCCATCAGTGTCTGCTGAAGGATTTTTAAGGGGTATTTCAGCCAGGAAGAGCACAGAGTTGCCCTTTCCATGGCCCCCTTCTGGAAGCAGCAGTGTGACACCTCCTGACCTGGAGCTGGTGTCCACTTCATCCCACTGAGTCACCTTTGATGGACCTTTCCAAGAAATCAAGCATACAGCTGTAGCTCACATGCTTCTTTCCCCATCCTGGACATCCTCAGGTTGCTGGTTCAAGCATATTTTATGAGAAAAATGTCTCTTTTGGTTGCTTGCAGACTGGCTGTTAGTTAATCTGCACTTAACTCTGTGGAGTTTGGGGCAGTGAAAGGTCCTTTTAATCTTTCTTTAAATCCACAATTACCTCAAGATGTATTTTGCCCTTCCTGTGGAAGAACCACTCTCCACACACTGTCACAGCTGAGCTCAGGTCCCTGACATCTGAGCTGACCAGTTTATATCCTGTTTTCCTTTAATATTTTTAATTCTTTTTCCTGTCACCCTTTGCAGGTTTTATGCCAAGGTTTGGTTTTGCTGGTGTTGTGCTCGTGAACTTCTTCCCTTGGAATGTTTTCCATAAATGCAGCCATGCCTGGGAGGGATGCCATGCTGGATAATAGATAATGAAGCTGATGAACATGGAGGTGCTCCAAGGGCCGGAGCCCTCTGCTCTGGAGACAGGCTGGGAGAGCTGGGGATGTTCAGCCTGGAGAAGGCTCTAGAGAGACCTCAGAGCTCCTTCCAGTGCCTAAAGGGGCTCCAACAGAGCTGGAGAGGGACTTTGGACAAGGGTCTGGAGGGACAGGACAAGTGGGAAGGGCTTCCCACTGATAGAGTGCAGGGTTAGAGGGGATATTGGGAACAAAATTCTTTTCTGTGAGGCTGGTGAGGCCCTGGCACAGGCTGCCCAGAGAAGCTGTGGCTGTCCCATCCCTAGAAGTGTTCCAGGCCAGGGTGGACGGGGCTTGGAGCAACCTGGGACAGTGGAAGGTGTCCCTGCCCAGGGTAGTGGGGTGGAACGAGATGGGCTTTAAGATCCCTTCCTTCATGATGCTATGAAAACCTGCTCAAAGACTTGCCCAAGTGATCACATAGTGCTGCTGGCTACAGAAGCAGCCACCAGGTCTGCAAAGGACAGCCATGGCCAGTGTCTCCTTTGCTGGGATGGAGTATGGAGAGTCCCAGGGGAAAGATCATTCTCTTCCTGCTTAGGACAGAGTTTTAGCACTGGGGAATGTGGTTTTGAACTCCTGCCTGAGTGATGACCTTCTGAGGTGAGCACAGACAGTGCAGCAGTTGATACCTGGTGGGTTTAATTCATGGTAATACCTAAGGGCAGTAAGTGACACAGTTTTAATTACCTTCATCTTCCACTTGTGGGTGGGGAGTTTATAGCATGCAAGTTCCAACTCCAAACCCGTAGAACAAACACTGAGGTGCATAATGTCAGAGGAACTCTGCAGCCAGGAGGAAACCTGGCCTCCTTATGCCTCAGCTCCTGATTTTGTGGTCTGGTGACACTGGAATCCCTTCTCTGGGATGCAGGGAGTCCCCCTGCTCTGGCTGATCTGTGCTGCTTGAAGAGGTGATGTTCACAAGGCATCACAGAAGAGCTGGGGTTGGAAGGGACTTTAAGACTCATCCTGTTCCAACCGCCTGCCACGGGCAGGGACACCTTCCACTAGACCAGGTTGCACCAAGCCCTGTCCAACCTGGCCTTGGACACTGCCAGGGATGAGGCATCACTCGTCACTGCTGTGACAGCCTCTCTTACCCGTTGATAAGTCCCTGAACAAGGCCTCTGCCCGGGAATTTTAAATCCCTGAGATCTAGCTGCAGATCCCTTGTTATCCAACAGCCCACTGCCTCACAAATGTACTGATTCCTGGGGTTTTATTGGAACCAGGATGGCAAATGTGTTTCTTTTCCTTCTTTAAAGCAAATGAGACACGTGTGCTCCAGCTGCTTGACGAGACAATGAGGCTCAAGGGATGAGACCCAAGGAAATGGGTGTCTTTTGCCTCAGACTGGTGCTCATGAACACCTGGATCCCAGGCCACAGCTGGATTCTGGATTCCCAGTCCTGCTTGTTTGACCAGGAATTTCAGAAAATACAGTAAAAACAGGCTCTAGATTTTACCGCATTTTGGCCAAGAGGTTACAGAGCAGCACTATTAGTCCTGGGCAGGTCACTGCTGAGTGAGAAATGGTAACTTGGAAGAGGGCAACCACAGACACAGCTAAAATACTTCAAAATTGGTGTTTCTTTTCCTTTTGCACCATCTTGTCAATTTTTACAGACCTCTTTTGGAAAAAGATGGAGCTGTAGGGGTGCTAAGGTGCTCTTTCATCACTTGCACTATAAAATCATAGAATCATAGAATGATTTGGGTTAGAAAAGAGCTTTCAGATCATCGAGTCCAACTGCTCACAAAGCACTGCCAAGGCCACCACGAACCCATGTCTCCACATGTCACATTTACACAATTGTTAAGCACATCTTCTTTAAAACTGATCTTGTAGTGGGAAAGGAAACATAAACTGGCCGGAATCTCAGGCTCACCTTTGCCTCTGATGCTCTCAGAAGGTTCATGACCTCCCCTTCACGGGCGTAATCCAGGGGTGTGTGTCCCATTTCGTTCTTCTGCAGGGGGCTGGCACCTGATGGCACAAGAAATGAATAAGATCAGGGGCTCAGAGTTCAGTCCTGGGGCAGAAAGAGCAGGAGGCACATCCTGTCTGTGTCCCCTCCTAACCTTTGCTCTGGAGGGTGTCTGGATCAGAAAGAGGGAATGTACAACCAGCGGTTACAAGCGCAGGTGTCCAGGGAGGAAGAAAAGGGATTGTCACTGCTAATGATTGGCTTGTCAGGGGAGGGCTGCTGAGGGGGGATGAGAGCACATGGCCACCAGAAGGAAATAGAGTCTCACAAAAGCACCCACTCCCAGTCCTGTGGGAGCCACATGGGACCATTCCAGCTTCAACTGGACATGCTGCCCAGCAAGCTGGAGCTGGAGCTGGAGCTGGCTGCTGCCTGCAGACCAGCTGCCCCACTGAGCCCCTGGAGCAGTTCTGGGGGGAAATCACACCCTTCCTTAGAGTTTAATTTAAAGAAAGTCAACAAACCCCAAAGACTGAGGTGGAGGGAGTCGGATGGGCACCTCACAGAACCACACTCACGTGGAGAGAGCTCCCCATCCTAGGTATGCTGGATTGCAGAAGAGCACTCCTTGTCAAACTGGTCCCAGCTGCAGTGATGGGAAGCATATGGTGGGAATCTTAGTGAGATCAGGAGAGAAGGGAACTGGGCAATAGCCAGAGGGGCAAGCAAGGTCTTGGGATTCATCTCTGACTCTCAGCATTTCAGGAGCTGTCTCTAAGGCAGAGACTTGTCACTAACACTGGTGCACTCCAAGACCCCACAACAGTTCCTAACTCCAAGGGTTATGAGAATGAACCTTCAAACAGGTCCCAAACCCCCACAAACTGGTGCTGGAACTGACCATCCTACCAGTCATCAAGCCTTGGGAAGCAGCCTGATGGAGGAAGAGTCCGTAACTGCACTCAGCAAGTGTGGGATGTCTTCCATCCCAATCCTTCCACTGCAATCCTGTGCAGTGTGCTCCTGCTCGAGCAGGGAAGTTGGCCCACATGACTCCATTGGTGGTCCCTTTCAGCCTGAACCGTTCTGTGATCCTGCTGAAAACACGGGAGCGAGACAAGTACCTTGGCACAGGCAAACCAAGCTGCTCCTGTGCCGCGGGACAGCGCAGAGCACCAGCAGTGCTCAGGAACGGCGAGCAGCAATCAGAATAGATGAATGAAGTAAGGGGAGTCTGTGGGACCGGAGCTGGAGAGATTAGCCATTCCCAGGCATTGGCATCAGGGAACTATATTTGCTTACAGAATGAAAAATGTGCTCCATAAACATTCGACACGGAGTAATTTCTGTGGCAAGCCTTGTCTTCACAAATAAAGAATATGATCGAGACAGGTGAGATTACACACTGCCGGGGCTGGCCACTCAATATCCGTTAAAGAGACAGTGCTCCCATGCTCCCCGCCTGCCAAAACCCACCTGGGTCTGTGCAGTGAGCAGGGGGGCACGTTCCTGGCTTCTCCAAATGATGACATCCTCGAGGCTAGGCCTGCTCTCATTTCCGATGGAGGGTTTGTTTGGCTTTCCCCTGGATCTATCAATAATGGCTCTCCAATATTGGCCTAATCCCCCTGTTAATGGCTTTGACGACTTGACTAATTGCTGCAATAATTGATAGAACCTGACTCCTATAACTGGTCGATTCCAACCTCGAGTACCAGCAGCAATAAAATATTATGCTGCCATAAATAACGGTATCACTTGGCTTGCTAATAGAAGGTAAAAGTGGCCACTGGTCTGTCGGCGCCCCGGCTGACCCTTCTCCCCATCCCCACCTCCTCTTCTGCCCTCTCCCACCCTGTGGCTGGCTGCAGCAGTGGCCAAGGGGACGCCAACCTTCCATGACTTAATAGAAGGCAATTTGTCACCTCCCACTCGCTGTCTGTATCTGGAGACGGACACCTGGGCAGCACCTCGGGCTGTGCAAGCCCGTCGCCTCCTCCCACTCCTCCCTGCTCATATTAGGAGGCCCTGGCTGATAATATTTGATAAATAGCGTGGGGGTTCCCTCCCTGCACCCGCCCGGCATTGCGGCGCTGCAGCAGCTGCAGAAGGTCACTCATTGGGGAAATATGTTCCTGTCAGCGGGATCGAAAAAAGTTTAGTGGAGTGACAGGCCTCAATTTTTCAAATTTTATTAACTCCATCCTCTTAACAATTTGTCTTGAATTCCTTCAGATTCTGGATAACTGTCAATAGAGCTGGCGACGCAGAGGGTGCTGGTACCTAGGTTCCCTGCTGCTGTCAGGATGGGGATGGGGATAGCAAGAGGAGGGAGAGATGGCAGGAAGAAAAGAAGAATGCCAAAGGGCACAGACAGGACTTGGAGGAGCATCCCAGCAATGCTGCCTGTGTCCTCAGCAGCCCTGGGACACTGCTCCTATCACTCCATCCTATCAGGGCAGAAGAGCAGCAGATCTGAGGCTGCTGCAGCCAGAACAAGGTTCACAATTACAACAGACAGCATGGGACACTCAATGGCATTGGTGACTCATATGGACAACTAGAGAGTGACACTGCTCCGAAGGGTGGATAGATCATGGCTTGGGAAAGCCCTGGGCACTGGGACAAGAAAAGGAGTCCTGAGTACCTTTGACAACACAGCCAGATGCTGTGGGAGCTCCAGCTCCCGGGCATAACTTCTAGTTGAGTGTTTGGATCCTGAGCTGTTCCCAGGAGCGGCTGTGGGGACGGAGAACTGGCACAACACAGTCCCTGTCCCAGTGCTGTACTGAAGGTCCTGCCTGTAAATGAGCTGGGCAGCAGCAGTGACCAGTGGTATGGAAGGACAAGACACCAAAATGTTCAATGTCTTATGTTCCTTTGTTGGTATCCTGAAGGTACAATATGGTGGAGGAGGCAACCAAGTGCTTGGGCAAGTCTCCAGCAGAGAACACAGCACAGCCTCAGTCAGGAAAGTCAGGGAAAGCCATTCTCTCACTATAAAGCCATTCAACCAGGATAGAAAACAGAAACATAGAACAGTTCAGGTTTGAAAAATCCTCTGAGATCAAGTCCAACCATTCCCCCAGCATTGCCAAGGCCACCACTAAACCCTATCCCCAAGTGCCACAACTACCTGGCTTTTAAATCACTCCAGGGTTGGGGACCCCACCACTACCCTGAGAAGCCTGTGTCAGGGCTGGACAATCCTTTCCATGAAGAAATTTTCCCAATATCCAACCTAAACCACCCCAGGCCATTTTCTCTTGTCTTGTCACTTGTCACCTGGGAGAAGAGAACAACCCCCACCTATATAATGTAGCCACTGCATAAAGCCACTCTCCCCAGTATAAAGCCATTCTCCCAGTATAAAATTACTCCTCCTGCTACAAAGCCATTCACAGAATCACAGAATCACTGATGGGATGGAGTCCAAAGGGTCTCTAAAGACCACATAGCTCCAACCCTCCTGCCATGAGTAGGGACACCATTCTCTGGAGTATAAAGCCAGTGAGCCGGTACAAAACCATTCTCTCCACACCAAAAAAGCATTCTCTCCAGTACAAAGCCATTCTCTCCAGTACAAAGCCATTCTCTCCAATATAAAACCCCAGCACTCAGTCTGTCCTGAGTAGAGGGTCTGAGCACACTCAGCCCTTGGGCAGCACAGGTACAGGCAAGGCCTGGGCACAGGCAGCAGGGATGGACCTGAGGGCACTTCTCTCTGCTCCTCATGCCACTGCCCCCAGGAGCACCTCAAGACCTGTCAGCAGGCTCTGAGCACCCCTTCTCTGTGAGAAGCCTGTAGCAGGCTCTGCTGGACCCAATTCCCTGGAATTGGATGGAAAATAAACTCATTTTTCTGTTGAAGAGAACTAAATCCCAGAAAGAGGAGCCTGGAAGTACCAAAGCCCATGGTGGTTGCAGCTGAAGGGTGCTGGAAGTGAACACACTGAGTGGTTATCACCCCAGACTGGGATGTCCCCAAGTGCCACATCTACATGTCTGTTAAAACCCTCCAGGACTCCACCACTGTCCTGGGCAGCCTGTGCCAGGTCTGGACAATCCTTTCACGGAAGGAATTTTCACTAATATTCAACGTAAACCTTCCCTGGTGCAACTTGAGGCCGTTTCTTCTTGTTGTGTCACTTATTAGCAGGGAGAACCTGCTACAACCTCCTTTTGGGCAGTAGTAAAGAGTGAGAAGGTCCCCCCTGAATCTCCTTTTCTCCCACGAGGGGCACAAAAGTGACCCCAAGACTTGAGGGGCGGCCTCACCAGTGTCCTGTACCGGGATCAGTCACTGTCCTGGTCCTGCTGGTCACACTATTGGTGGCACAAGCCAAGATGCCCCTGGTCTTACTGTCCACCTGGGCACCACACTGCGTTACCTGAACCAGCTCCAGTTCCACCACGTCGAGCGCTGCCTAATGCACAGCCCCGGGCCGGCAGCAGCCCTTACAGAGCTCCAGGGGAACAGGATCTGTGCTCCCTTCATCCAGTGGCCTCACCCTCAAAGCACAAGAAGCTTTTCCAACATGAGCGTGTCCAGCCAGGTTGGATGGGGCTTGGAGCAATCTGGTCTAGTGGAAGGTGTCTCTGCCCGTGGTAGGGGGGGTGAAACTGGATGAGCTTAAGATCCCTTTCAAACCAAACCATTCTGGGATTTTATGAAGGAAGGGTTTAGACTTAACTAAGAATTAGGTATTTCTGGAGTAGACAGTCTACCTGGAAAAGTAGACACCCAGAGCTCTGAGATGAAGGTAAGACGAAGGTGAGTTGTTGACAAGGGCAGGTAACACCCAGCAAGGAGAGGTCCTTGTGGAGGTGCAGCTTAACCAGTGCTCCCAAACCTTGTGAACCAGACTGAGCACAAATCTTCATGTACTTGGACAGAGGCAAGAGTAACATGTAACATTCAGGACCAGGATGTGCAAGCTCCAACAGAGGCAGAAGAGGAGGCTGGTCTGAGCAGGTGGGAAGGTAATAGCCTTAATGTCAGCATGTAAACTGGATTGCAGATAAAGGACTGAGCCCCACTGGTGGAGCGGTGCTGTCAGGTATTAAAGACTGGAAACAAAAAGAAGGTAAGAAAGGTGACACAGGATTTGTACAGAATGAAATGTCCTGACTGAACAGGGAAAATATGGCACAAGGATCACACCTCTGAGAGACTGAAGGGCATCACAGCACACTGAAAACCAGCACTGGGACTGCAAGGGTAAAGAGCACAACACCAATAAATTGTTAAACCGGCAAGAACCAGAGACTAAGAGCTCTGGCAGTCAGAAAGCTCCCAAGACAAGGGGCAAGCCTTCATTCAGCCTTGGACAAAGCAAAAGGCTTTCTCTAAACCTCAGCTCCTAAAGACCACACTGCAATGGGACACATGTTTGTGCCAAACTCCCTCACAAGCAAAACCCAGTGAAGAATCCATGGACAAGGAGCCTTGTTATGCAAGGGAAAAACAAGTATCTTGCTAGAAACAATGCAGCAGCCCACCAGCAGGTAACTGCCAGAAACTAAAGAAACCCATATTTATCCTTATCATAAGAAGAGTTAGGATCTTAGGAATAAACCACCCAATCATCCTTCCAAGCCCAAGGGAGATGAAGAAAACACAATGAAGTGTTTGCTCTGGCAAATTAAAAGTAAAGAAACACAGGTAAAAAAGGATTTAAAAGAAGCCCCTGCTTTAGGAATGAGAGCTGGGACCTCTTCTTAGCCCTATCAGAAGCTGGAAGTCAGCCTGAGGGGGTGAGTTTCCGTAAGTGACAAAGATCAAGGCCAGGTTGGACAGGGTTTGGGGCAACCTGATCTAGTGAAAGGTGTCCCTGTCCATGGCAGGGGGTGTAACAAGATGAGCCTTAAGGTCCCTTCCAACCCAAACTATTATCTGATTCTATGGCAAATGATTAAGTTGCAATAGAAGAAGTAGAATGAATGAATGTCTTAAATATGTGCTCCTTTCACTCTTGCTCTATTGAAACCTGAGTGTAAGTTGGTCTGTGCCTAGTTAACATCTGTGCATGAAAATATCCACCTGACTCTTGTTTTGTAAGATAAGAATATGAGACAGGAAACTACAGCATCATCCTCTCTCCATATATTCATCACCCTCTCTCCATATACCCACATGTGTGCACAGCTCCGAAGTTCATGCCAAACATGATGTCACTGCCAAGTTTGTCCCCAGAAACACTTCAAGAGGGATCTATTTTCTCCACTGCCCTAAGGGGAAACTATTCTTAAGTCTGCTCCAACACAGACAGAAATGTGCTGGCACTTGGACTCTTATTGCTCTCGCCACGGTGGGATGCTGGATGCCTCGACGCTGGGATATGATTGGTTTCTAAATCCCAGTCTCATAGGATTTTAATTACTGGTCTGGCGTGGCGGGGAGTGGAACTGGCTGCGGTCGGACGAAGGGTCGATACGCCGGCCCAGAACATATTGAGCCTCGGCACTCGCAGATTCTATTGCACTATTTAATCATCTTTTGCAAAATTTACAGTGCAACAGAAGGAATCAATACGGAATTTATCACATTCCCTTGTAAATATGAGCATGGAGAGGGAGAGAGGATGTCAGGCACTCTGGCGTGACAGCTGGCCTGGGCAGCACACCTCCACAACAGACCACTCAGGGCAGTTACCATGCCTGTGACTGGCCAAAAGGAGCCCAGCCAGCCGCTGGGACTCGCATTCCCAGGGACGGCTGCATCCACAGTGGCTGCAGTCGTGTGCTCTGACCTGCTTGGAAGTTCAACCTTGTCCCAGCTGCTCTAAAGGGAAAATGGGAGGAAGCCACACAGGCTGTGCAGAGCCTCGCTCTGCAGGTGTGCTTTGTAGAGCCTGAGTCAGAGAGTCGTAGAATAGAATCAAGGAATTTTCAGGGTTGGAAAACCCCCGTCAGACCATCAAGTCCAACCATTCCCCCAGCACTGCCAAGGTCACCACTAAACCATGTCCCCAGGTGCCATACCCACACGGCTTTTAAATCCCTCCAGGAATGGGGACGCCAACACTGCCCTAGGCAGATTGTGCCAGGGCTGAACAACCCTTGCCATGACGAAATTTTCCCAATATCCGACCTAAGACTCTCCTGGCACAACTTGAGGCAGTTTCCTCTTGTCCTGTTGCTTGTTACCTAGGAGAAGAGACTGACCTCCACCTGGCTGCACCCTCCTGTCAGGGAGTTGTAGAGAGAGAGGAGTTCTGCCCTGAGCTCTTGTTTACTCTGGGAACTCTGCTGACTGCAGCGAAACCACAATGTCACCTTCTCAGGTTGTGCTGAAACCAAGGGTATCTCCTCTCGGTCACCAGGAGCTGGCTGCTGGGGACTTGAGAGGCCATCACTCCCATAGGATATCCTTTACTCTCTCTTTGGGAGGATGGACCCTTTCCATCTGGGATGCAGCCGAAAACATGCCAAGACATATTATGCAGAATCCAAACCCAATTAATTAGAACCTGATTTTTCCAGAGAATACCACGAGCACTTTTACTTTCTGATGTCCAAAGTCCATCTCTTGCAAGGCAGGCTCCATAATTTGTTTACCCATCACTCATCCTACTCACAAGACCTGCAATTACATTGGACTTAGGAGGGGAGGGTGCAACATTACCAACAAATGCACTGAGCTAAATTTACCAGCAAATCAAGTTCAGCAGACCAGGATATTGCAGCTTCAGCTAAAATGTTTTCACAAATGTATGTTCTTTCCTTCCTCTGTCTCTTTCCCATCTAATTAGAGATGAGGGGCTCCAAGAGAGCTGAAGAGGGCGTTTGGACAAGGGCATGTAGTGACAGGACAAGGGGGAATAGCCTCACACTGACAGAGGACAGGAATAGATTGGATATTGAGAAGAAATTCTTGTCTTGTGATGATGGTGAGACCTTGGCACAGGTTGTCCAGAGAAGCTGTGGCTGCCCCATCCCTGGAAGTGTTCCAGGCCAGGTTGGATGGAGCTTGGAGCAACCTGGGATAGTGGAAGGTGTCCCTGCCCATGCCAGGGGATTGGAACAAAATGAGCTTTAATGTCCCAAACCACTTTGTGATCCTGTGGTTCCACTAAGGGTATATTGCAGGAGGCATTTCCAACGCAGGAACAGACTGGTCAGCCTGGCTCTAGGAGGATCTGGAAGCAAAAGGGGATTATTTCTGAAGATGGGAAGTAGAAAGCAGGGCAGTCAGGAATGAGGAGAACACTAGAACACACATGGAGCCTGCTCAGGTTTGGCAGGAGGGGATGTGTCTGTTTCTGCAGTGGGGATAGAGAGAGGGGAGGTCCCAGCAACAGCCATGGGTCACTCTCTGAAGGAAAGAACTGCTCCACTTTTAAGCAAGGATATGAAATACAAGCCCCTACCCACCTGTGTGCAGCACCAGTGTAGTGCACTGCCACACAATGGTGTGAAAACCACTTCCACACGTTCAGCCAAGCCCTTGCTGCATGGACACACACACCAAACATACCTTGGAAAAGCACTTGGAAAAGCACTTTGAGATCCAAGAAAAGTGACAGCTGAGCTGCTAAGCACCAGGGAAACCTTGCTTCTACACTTCTTCCTGTGCCCAGTTTATCAAGTGTGTACAGAAGGAAGTGCTCACAATATTCTGATTTTGCATTTCATAAGCACCAGCCCAAGACAGTTCCTGCAGTATCTTCTGTGCTTTGTTTAGTGTAACTTTAAATTACTGAAAGGTTACAACAGCTAAGACAACTGTTCCCAGCACAAGGCTGTGAAAGGGGAACAGTGTCCCATGCTGGGAGAAGAGTCATTTAACTGCAGGGCAAATCCCTCAGCAGCAGCAGTGCTGTCCCTACATCTGAATTACAGATTGTTTGAGCTGAACATATCTTAAAAGCCCATTTGTTCCACCCCCCTGCCATAGGCAGGGACACCTTCCACTAGACCAGGCTGCTCCAAGCCCCATCCATCTTGGCCTTGAACACTTCCAGGGATGGGGCAGCCACAGCTTCTCTGGACAACCTGCGCCAGGGCCTCACCACCTTCACAGGGAACAATTCCTTCCCTATATCCCATCTAACTCTGCCCTCTGACAGTGGGAAACCATTCCCCCTTGTCCCATGACTCTATGTACTTATTCAAAGGCCCTCTCAAGCTCTCTTGGAGCTCCTTTAGGCACTGGAAGGGGCTCTAAGGTCTCTCGAGAGCCTTCTCTTCTCCAGGCTGAACAATCCCAGGTCTCTCAGCCTATTTCCAGAGCAGAGGGGCTCCAGCCTTTGGAGCATCTCCATAACCTGATCTGGACACGAGTCAGTGCCTGCCTGAGCTACTCTGGCTCCCTGCATTTCAGCGGCAGGTTCTGGAGAAGAACCAGATGTAGAAGGGTGGTTGATGGTGGCTGGGCTCCATGGCAGGGTTACCCCATTGCCAGCAGAAAGTTGCACCTTTAAATACTGGCTACTTAATTTAAATACTGACATAATAAAAGCTCCCTCTAAAACAAGAAGACTTCTGTCACCAGCGAGCTGGCAGCCCTGCCTTCCTCCAAGCTGAACACAAAGTCCCTGGAATCGATTGTGCCTGCAGTAGCAACTGGTGCACTCTGTGGATGTGAGCGCTCACCCATCCCTTCCCCAAACACTGATATTTATGGTGTTGCCTCAGGTCAGGGGACTGTGAAATGTCACCAACAACTGCCCGAAAGGACAACAGAGCCGCCACTTCGTCTCGCGGTCTGCTGGGCACACACATGCTGACCACAGGGCTATAAGGTCCTGGAGGGGTCAAGCGAGTCACTGAATGGGCCACAAAAGGCCAGGGATGTGGGGTGAGGGGCAAGTGCAGGGGGTTTCCCTTAAAAACAACGGGGGGTGGGGGAGTGGCTGGAGCAGAGAGGGGCTGGGCGGTTAATGGCTTTGGCCCGAGGGCAGGGCACCAGCTCGGGAAGTTGGAGAGTAAATGGAGAGTTAGTAAAAGGCAGGTGTAGGGAGGGAGCAAGGGGAGCCTGCTCCATGTCAGCAACCAGGAGCCATCCTGTGTGTGATGTCAATGGCAGCACAGGGACATTACCCTCACAAAGGGCTGAACCGTGTTCGATCTCCACGCCAAGACCCTCGGCCATGTATTCATCCCACATTACACTGACAAGGAGGCAGGGACCCCCTGCTTTGTTATCCCACGGAACCGGGAGGAAGGGAACACCCCCAGTCAATGCCATGAAATCCTCGTGTCATGCATCCATCGGGAAATCCAACTCCAGCATCCAAAACTTGCTGAAAGGGCAGGGAAGGGTCTGCTGTCACCCCAGCAGCTCAGAGTCCACCAGACAGAAAGGGAAGGCTTATTACATTTAGCAAATAAACCTCATAAATCCACATCCTAACCATGACTGCAAAGGGTAAATGAGTGTTGTGGATGGTGAACAGGGATAATCTGAGGAATGCTGTGAACTCAGCCTCGAAATTCTACCAGGGCACCAATACGATCTTTCACACCATCACTGAATGGTGATTCCCATTGGTGAGTTGCTGTTCCCAGGATCCGAGCACTGGGACATGCTCTACAAGACAAGGATTTCCACTTGAAAATGAACTCTTAGTGTAGGCTTTTGAACATAATCCAGATGGATTTCCGTGGAGCTGGATTAAGAATGGAACAGTGATGAGTGACTGTCACATTTTCTGGCTAAATTCTGAATTTTCACTTTGATTTCACACAATCCCTCCATTTGTACCCAAACAAACACAGTCCCACAGATTGTTAAATGCTTTTTTTTTCTGAGATCCAAGTGAGTTCTTTTGAGCTGAGACACTTTGCTACAAACAAAGAAGTCTCTGTGGGCGCGGGGCAGAGAAAGGGCCATTCACAGGGATGGCAGTGGCTCCAGGACAGAGAGAGAAACATCTCTGGAACAAAAAGAACAGTCTCCTCTCTGAAGTGAGGCTTGGACTGGAACTGCACTTGGAGAGCTGAGCAGGGCACAGCTGGAGAAATAAGCTGGTCTTACTCCTTGCAATGATCTATTCAGGATGGAAAAATTCTTTAGTGCCAAATTCACTTATGTGCACCCATATTTTACCTGTACTTAGGGTAACCAAGGAGCTGCCTTGGAACTTTGAATCAAGTGATATTACGTGTCATGCAAGGAGACTTTCCAAGGCAGAAAAAAGAAGCAGGTACCTTTGTAGAAAATGGTATTCCAGGTGACTCTGCCCTGCTCAGGTGAGACTCCACCTGCAGTGTTGCCTCCAGCTCTGGGGTCCAACATCAAAAGGACATGGAGCTTCTGGACTGAGTCCAAAGGAGGCCATGGAAGTGCTCTGAGGGCTGGAGCCCCTCTGCTCTGGAAACAGTCTGGGAGAGCTGGGGGTCTTCAGCCCAAACCATTCTGTGTTTCTATGATTCACACCGTGATACACGTGAAACACTCCGCAGCCTCAAGAACTGCAGACTCCCTCTCTGCAGATCTGTTCCCAAAACAGCTGTGACAAGGACTTTTCCATCACTTCAACCCTACTGCCACTCTCTGTAACACCCCAGAGCCCCTTGCAGCCTCCTGCAAAGCCCTTGCAGGTCTGTGCACTCACAACCTATTGCTCAAGCAGGTAAAGACTCCACTCCACTTTGCTCCGCTCCGCTCCACTCCTCCTGTGGGCATCCCTACCCACAACTGTGGGATCCCAGAGGTTTTATTGGAGCAGTTTCTCCTGACCACCAGTGCCCATGGCCAAGTGACCACTGCTGGCAACAGACATGCAGCAAGTCAGATGCTCTGGGGCCATGCCAGGTTCTGTGTCCATGCAATGCCTACAAGTGCTGCAAGTACGGAGGGGGTCTTCCATGTCAGACAAATGTGATGGACCCGACACAGGCCGACATTTTTGTCTGAGGACTTTCTAATCACCACACAGTCCTGGAACGGAGCAGATGCCTGCTTTTTCAGCTCCCTTCCCAGCAAGCATCCCTGAAGAACCCTGCCTTTGAAATAGGTTTTCTTTCAGTGGCTCCTTTGTTTTTGGGTTAATTTATGGCCAGGAGCAAGGGTTCTGATATCTGTAAGGCTCCCAGAGAAACCCTGGCCTTGAGTTCAGTGCTACAGAATCTCAACCTTTCACTCTTATTTTTCTGTTTGTAAAAGGTAACAAACATTGGTATAGATGAGTTGCAAGGTTCAATGTTGCTGCAATTATTTCTCCTCATCCCTTCTGGGGATGCTACTTTCCGTTATCTTTTTAGTTGCTTTCTTAAGGAATGTACCCTATGTGAGTACGTGATACCATTATCCACTTGCCTGCTTCCCTAGAATTAACTTCTGAGATGCCCACACCCCAAAGATGACAACATTTCTCAAATTTTGGCAAAACGTAGCATCTGGTCACTTGAAGCTGCACCTGGCAGAGGCTGCACCAGAGGCTGCTGGCAGCATGCACCTGAGAGCAGGCACAGCGTTGCTGAGGCTGTCTCATCCCCAGGTGACCTTGGGGACCTCACAAGGAGGAGAGCCTCAAAACTGCTGGAGGAGAAGGAATGCTGGGGACAAAGGACATCAAGCCTGGAGGAAAGCAGAACTATGGACCAGCTTGGTGGTCTGAGGAACAATGTGCTAAGGTAAGAGCACTGTGCAGGTGCAGGTACACACTAAGCAGATGCCAGTTCTGGAGAACAGCACAACAATCACAGATGTCATCCCGGAAGGAGCAGCAGGAGGGTACGTTTAAAAACTGTTGGCATGGTAGCACATCTCTATTCTGTTGGCTAAATGCATCTTCTCATTCTACTCCACTAGTGCTGATAAGCGTTTTCCCCACAAATACAGTGGAGCACTGAACAGGCTGCTCAGGTGAGTACGTAAGAGAGGAGAGTAAAGCAGGATCCATGAGGAAAAGGGCCCTGCGATTTAACCAGGAGAACCAGTAACTGCACAAGCTAATTCCTACCAATTCTCACAAGAGCTGCATTGCCCAGGTGCCAACAGTACTTGAGCCTCCACCATTTCATGTGGGTACCAGCACCCATCCTGTGCCTTGTCTACAGAGCAGATCTACTCCTGGTAAGGCAGGGGCTCTTCCATTACACACAGGGACATCAGGGACGTGACAGATGAGCTGAGTGCATAATGCCAGGGGGAAATGTTGAACTTAGTAAGCACAGAACAGTGGGGGCACCTGGGACACCCAGCCCAGCTCTGGAGCCCCCAGCATCAGAAGGGTGTGGAGCTGCTGGAGTGAGTCCAGAGGAGGCCATGGAGATGCTCCAAGGGCTGGAGCCCCTCTGCTCTGGAGACAGACAGGGAGAGCTGGGGATGTTCACCTGGAGAAGAAAAGGTTCCAGGGAGACCTTAGAGTCCATTCCAGTGCCTAAAGGGGCTCCAACAGAGCGGGAGAGGGACTTTGGACAAGGGCCTGGAGGGACAGGACAAGGGGGAATGGCTTCATACTGACAGAAGGCAGGGTTAGATGGGAGATTGGGAAGAAATTCTTCCCTGTGAGGGCGGTGAGGCCCTGGCGCAGGTTGCCCAGAGAAGCTGTGGCTGCCCTATCCTTGGAAGTGTTCAAGGCCAGGTTGGACAGGGCTTGGAGCAACCTGGGATAGTGGAAGGTGTCCCTGCCCATGGCAGGGGATTGGAACTGGATGATCTTTAAGGTCTCTTCCAACTCAAACCATGCCAGGATTCTATGGTTCTGTCACCACTGAACTCCATGAGGAGTAGGAAGACTCAATGATTAAGATCAGAATAACCACTAAAAGCACATGAGAAAAACCACTGGAGATGAATGGGAACACAGACACTAAAAAGTAAAGAGAGCAAAGCAGACAGCAAATCACATCTAATTGTGACAGTGACCGAGTGTGACCTCAGTCTGAGCCTGACAGTTCAGTGGGATGGGCTGACTCAGAAGAAGTGCTCCAGCCGAAAAGCTGGGTGGAAGGACAAAACTCACCTGCATCCAGCAGCAGTTTGACTGTCAGGTAGTCATCAGCCAGGACTGCGTAGTGCAGAGCTGTGCAGCCCTTGAAGTTGGCTCGGATGTTGAGACGGTTGTTGAAGTCGTCCTCCCGGGTGACAAGGACTGCAGGGGACAAAGTGTGAAAGCTCAGCTCACTGAGATAACTAAAGAACTGCTTGTCTGGATATGCAGCAGCAGCATGGACCCCACCCCCCCACACCAGACAGGAAACTTATTAAGGGTTTAATGGCTTTTTCCAAGACCACCAGGACCTCACTGGGGGTTTCTGGTGGCCATTGTCCCCATTCCACTGAGCAACAGCAGAGATGAAACCAACAAGGTTTCCATGAATCCTAGTGACTGCCTACACAGCATCCAGGTAGGGGAGGAGCAGGGTGGACAACACCTGAGAGAAGACCTCAGCCTTGTTCCAACCATTTATCATGGAAACAGGACGGCTTGACTTGGAAGGGACCTTAAAGCTCATCCAGTTCCAACCCCTGCCATGGGCAGGGACACCTTCCACTAGACCAGGCCACTCCAAGCTCTGTCCAGCCTGACCTTGAACACTTCCAGGGATGGGAAAGCTACAGCTTCTGGGGACAACTTATGCCAGGGCCTCATCAGCCCCGCAGGGAAGAATTTCTTCCCAATATCGAATCTAAATAATGATTTCAGTAAAACGGAAGGGAAGCTGTGATAGGAAAGAGTGCTGCCCCACTATGGCTTGACCTTCAAGCAAATTCCTGATTCTGGGAGTCCCCAGCAGACAAGCCTGTGTGTCTGAGCAGGGCATGGCTCTGCAGGAAGGGTCTCCAGCACCCCTGCTCTCCTGTAGCTGGTCTAAGGTTCAGGTTCTAGAAAACCTGGATTTTAAACTCTTTGCTTTAGTCATTGGCAAAAAAAAAAAAGGGAGAGTGACTTTTTATAGGGGCAGACAGCAACAGGACAAGTAGGAATGGCTTCAAACTGACAGAGGGCAGGGTAAAATGGGATATCGGGAATAAATTCTTCCCTGCAAGGGTGGTGAGGCAATGGCACGGGTTGCCCAGAGGAAGCCCCATAAGCAGCCTGCCCCACCATGGAGCCTGAGTGACGGTGGGGCTGGCATATGCTGACTCCTGTCAAATGAACACCACCCACCTGGTGGGCCAAATTCTCCTCCTGGAGGTGTGTCCAGCTCCTTGGTGAAAGGGTCTGTACCCAAAACTCAGCAAACCCAGACTCAGGGACAGGGAGACCTTCCAAGTGCTCTGAGCACCTTATACTTTTCCACTGCAAAGCAGTGAAGCCTGAAAGCGGGTGGCTCACAGGGACATCTCCACAGTCCCTCTTAAGAGCTACCAAAAGATTTCCAGGATATTTGAAAAGTTCAGAAGAAAGAAATGCTGTGATGAATACCTGATGCCCTTTGAGCCCAGCATCTCCGCTAATGAACCACAGTCCCTCCAGGAAGATCAATTAATGCCCTGGCTCCTTTCCTTCCCTGGGTCCTTTCTCCAAGCACACAGGGTGAGTATGTATATTTATTTATTTGTCGTCATTTCCTACCCAGGGAGGAGCAGGATAATGAACTGCGTGCGTCAGGGAAGATGAATCTGAGATACTAGGGAGCAGTGCAGTAAAGAGATTAAAGTGTTATTATTGTTGGGTTTTTTCCCCCATGGTCCGTTGTGACAGCTCGGCCGTCATCCGTAAAAAATGTCTCCGAGAGAGATAATCATCGGAAACTCAATAAAGCGTCAGGGGAAGCCTCGTCCACCATCAATCACTGGGTGCCTGGAAATTTTCAGCCCTCTGTCTCCCTTCCTGCCATCCATATAAATGTCTGTAATATATTTTGTGCAGTGGTTGTGGAGCATACCCTCTCGATTTGGATGTTTTTATGAAAAAATATTTATACACGAAATATGTAAATGCCTAAAAAAAAAGGGAAAAAACAAAGGCAGTTTCTCTCTCTCTTTTTAAAAACGCAACTGAATTTATTCTTTTTAATAAAACATGTCAACCAAAGAATTAATGCAACTTCTTATGGAGTGGCCTTATCTTTTCTTCACCCCAAAATATATAACATTATAGAGGGATGAATGCAGACAAAAACAATTAACTTTCTTGGTTGATATACTTTATCTTAAATAAAGTCTATGTACATGCATTATGTATTGGCATTCCATTGCTCATTTTTTAATGTTGTTTCATGCATTTTGCATTCCCTGCTATAGGGATGTGATCTATGTATGCTCTCCCTCCCATCAAGGAGTAGGTCTGCTGCACGGGTGGGTCACAGTGAGGGATGAGAGCAGGGAGCTTTTAAAAATACAGAATATTGCCCTGTCAAACCACCGCCTCACTGTTCCATCTTCTCAACTCAACCTGTGCTTTATGAAAGGTTAAAATATTACACCTTCATTAGGCTTTCATCGAGCTTTCGTCTCTTAGCACTGAGTCCAAAGCACAGACAGGGCCTTGGATAATGTCACTGTGTCTCAATAGCTTCCACAGTGTGGCTGCAGCTCGAGGCCAGCGACCATCCCCCTGTGCTGGGCACTGCTGAGGTCACACCTGGAACCCTGGGTTCACTTCTGTGCCCCTCACGACCAGAAAGACACTGAGGTGCTGGAGGGTGTCCAGAGAAAGATGACAGAGCTGGGGAAGGGTCTGGAGCACAAGTCTGATGAGGAGCGCCTGAGGGAGCTGGGGGGGCTCTAAGTAGAGAAAAGGAGGCTCGGGGGGGCCTTGCGCTCCAGAACTCCCTGACAGGAGGGTGCAGCCAGGTGGGGATTTGGCTCTGCTCACAGGGAACAAGTGACTGGAAAAGAGGAAACGGCCTCAAGTTGTGCCAGGAGAGTTTTAGGTTGGATATTAGGGAACATTTCTTCATGGAAAGGGTTGTTCAGCCTTGGCACAGTCTTCCTAGGGCAGTGGTGGAGTCCCCATCCCTGGAGGGATTTAAAAGCCCTGTGGATGTGGCACCTGGGGACATGGGTTAGTGGTGGCCTTGGCAGTGCTGGCAGAATGGTTGGGCTCTATGATCTGGCAGGGCTTTTCCAACCTAAACAATTCCATGATTCTATTCTATGGCTCTATGACTCAGGCTCTGCAAATCACGCAGGGCAGAGTGAGGCTTTGGACAAACCTGAGTGGCTTCCTCCCACTTTCCACTCAGAGCAGCTGGGACAAGGTTGAACTTCCAAGCAGGTCAGAGCACACGACTGCAGCCACTGTGGATGCAGCCGTCCCTGGGAATGCGAGTCCCAGCAGCTGGCTGGGCTCTGGCAGGGCAAGGAGGATGGCTGGGCAACATCCCAGGGCCTGCCAGCTCAGAGGTAAGGTCAGCACGTCAGCACAGTGCTTGGATGGGGAAAAGGATTCTGGAATGGGGAAGGAAACAGACAGGAACATTTTAGTGGGGTTGAATCCTACCAGCCTGGGGAACAGAAGCATCCCTGAACAGGCAGCTGGCTGCTCCAAAGCACAGCTGAGCACTGGGAATCCAGACATTCCCTGATAATCACAAACCCAAGAAAATTTAACCACGATAAATGTCATAAAAAGCGGAAACAGTCTGGGAAATTTAAATTGGTCTGAATAGACAAAGCAGGTGTCTGAGCAACCTGACCTAGTGAAAAGTATTCATGCCATGGCAGGGGGTGGGTGGGCTTTCAAGGTCCCTTCCCATCCAAACCATCCCATGATTCTATGGTTCTGAGTCTGCATCAGCATCCCAGGGAATAATGAAGGGGTGAGACTGAAACCTGAGATCTGCCAAGAATATTCATGAGATGGCATGACTCTGCAGAAAATGATCTTGTTTCCATGGAAAGGCTTCTGGGTTTGAGAGCTGGTACTGACGCCTGCCCAAACCCAGCAGCAGTCACTGCAAACTCTTACATCATTCAGCTTTATTTCAATTGGCCAAGTCCTTCTGCATTTTGTAGCTCCTCATAAGATCTGGATTAAGGTTGTTGGTGGAATACACTACCTTGAACCCCTCTCCTTCCCCAGCATGTGACTGCATGTGGGTTAATGGGATGACGTTCCTATCTATGACTTTGTACTATGTCCTGACTATATAAAACCAGTTTATTCCTGGGAAGTTGAAGGATTGCTGATATAAGATCTACATAAGGTCTTTTTCCTCTTCAGACAGGCACTCACCCAAGTACCATCAGTTACTTTGCATTTGATGAAGATGAAGGTGGCTCTAAAAGCTCCCATAAGGTCAAATCAGGAAACAAAATGTTGGGACCCGACAACAAAAGCAAATGTCGGTAGCTACACACAAACCATCTTACCTTCCAAGGAATGGAGGCCTTTTTCTTTGGCAATCTCATACACACTGCTGAAATCATCCCCAAGGTTTGGATCTGCATTAGCTGTGAGCAGGGCCTTTACCACACTGTCACAAAACAGAAGCAAAATAAGGCAGAAGTAGTAGATGAGAAATTAAAGCCCTTCAGAGACCGGGAAGTGTTCAGAAAGCCCTCCTCCAATATTCCTGGGAATGTTAACATTCCAGGGAAGTTAAACCACAACCATAACCAAGCATTTCAACAAATAGAGCTCCACCAGCATATTCTAAAATGAATGAGATGGGGGAGGCACTGGAGGAGGACGTGACACTGTAGGGATACGCAGCCCTTCTGAGGAGACCTGCACAGAACATGCTCCTAGCACAAGGCATATTCCTGGACAGATCTTGGCTCCAAGATCACTCCTGTCCCTGCAAAAAGGAAGATTATTGTAACACTCTTCACATTAAGGGAAGTAAAACTGTGTTGCTTTTGGGAGGCAATTGTACAGCATCTGCATCTCTGATACCAGAGGTGCCATCCTACCACCACAAGAAATGCAAACAACTTCCACAGGAAGCAGTCCAGAAGAGGCTCTGAAGATAATCAGAGGGCTGGAGCCCCTCTGCTCTGGAATCAGGAAGGGAGAGCTGGTGGTGTTCAGCCTGGAGAAGAGACAGCACCAGGGAGACCTCAGAGCCCCTTCCAGCGCCTAAAGGGGCTGCAAGAGAGCTGGAGAGGGACTTTGGACAAGGGTCTGGAGGGACAGGACAAGGGGGATTGGCTTCCCACTGCCAGAGGGCAGGGATAGATGAGATATTGGGAAGAAATTTTTCTTTCAAGCATGGTGAGGCCCTGGCACAAGTTGCGGAGCTGTGGCTGCCCCATCCCTCGAAGTGTCCAAGGCCAGGCTGGATGGGGCTTGGAGCAACCTGGGATAGTGGAAGATGTCCCTGCCCATGGCAGGGGGGTTGGAATGAGATGGGCTTTAAGATTAATTCAGCCCAAAGAATCCTGTGATTCTACGGTAACTTTACAGCCCCTTGAGACACTGGAAGGAGGTCTATGGTGTCCCTGAAGCCTTCCCTTCTCCAGGCTGAACAATCCCAGCTCTCCATCCTGTCTCCAGAGCAGAGGGGTTCCAGCCCTTGGAGCATTTCCTTAGCCTCCTCCGGACTTGCTCCAGCAGCTTCCCATGGTTCTGATGTTGGACCCCAGAGCTAGATGCAGCCCTGCAGGTGAAGTCTCACCAGAGTGGAGCAGAGGGGCAGAATCCTCTGTCTTGCCCTGCTGTCCACAGTGTTGGGGATCAGCACATGACATGGTTGGATTTTGGGCTGCCAGCAAATGTTGCACATTATGAACATGCTGCAGCAGGACACAAAATACAGGACACACTGCTCAGGCAATTTTGGTGTGGAAGTCCTCACTCTTTGCTTCTGAATCTAAACAATCATCAGGCCAGAATTAGATTTATCACCACTTCTGAAAGCAGCTTGAAGCTAGTTAATTCTTAATTTTTTCCCAGGGTTCAGGCTTCCCATGACAAGTAGACAGTAACTCGTTTGTTAGCATTCATCACCGGTGACATGGCTCACAGGCTGACAGCGATGTGCGTTGCAGCCTGACTGACATGTATCTGCAGGCTGTGGCTTGTCAAGTCACATCTGGAATTTCACTTAAGCTCCTCTCCCATCTACCCTATAAATGCATTAGCAGAATCAAAGGTGGATATTTTATTATTTGAGCACGGTACAACAGAGGCCGGCTCCTTACCGGCACTGGTGTGCTCCTCACCATGGACAGAGCCACTGCCAGTGAGCACAGCACCAGGATGGGGGACAGGAGATAGAATCATGGAATTGTTTAGGTTGAAAAAGCTCTCTAAGACCATTAAATCCAACCGTTCCCCCAGCACAGCTAAGCCCAACACTAAAGTACGTCCCCAAGTCCCACATCCACATGATTTTTAAATCCCTCCAGGGATGGGGACTCCACCATTGACCTGGGCAGACTGTGCCAGAGCTGGACAACTGTTTTGGAGAAGAAATTTTCCCGATGTCAAACCTAAATTTCCCTTGGTACAACTTGAGGCTGTTTCCTCTTGTCCTGTCACTTGTTACCTGGGAGAAGAGACTGACTCCCACCTGGCTACAACCTCCTTTCAGGGAATCCCTATGAGAATACAGAGCTCATTTGTATCTCTGTTCCATTTATATCCGTATTTCAACAATGTCCTTTGTTCTATAATATTTAGGTTGAGAGGTTCTGGATTTTATTCCTCAAACAGCAACTTCCATTTATGACCCCTCCCCATTTCAGTTGTCAGGCGCATGCTACACTGCAGAGGTCCTTGAATGGACTGAGTTGAACAGCCATGATCAAATTAGATATCTGATGGTTTGGGACTGGCATTAAGGATGGGGATCATAAAAAACCTGGAATGCTTTGGGTTGGAGGAGACCTTAAAGCTCATCTCATTCTACCCCCTGCCATGGGCAGGGACACCTTCTACTATCCCAGGTTGCTCCAAGCCCTGTCCAACCTGGCCTTGGACACTTCCAGGGCTGGCACAGCCACAGCTTTTCTGGGCAACCTGTGCCAGGGCCTCACCACCATCACAAGAAGAATTTCTTCCCAATATCCCCTTTAACCCTGCCCTCTGTCAGTGTGAAGCCATCCCCTATTGTCCTGTCACTCCAGGCCCTTGTCCAAAGTCCCTCTCCAGCTCTCCTGTCGCCCCTTAGGCACTGGAAGGGGCTCTAAGATCTTTCCAGAGCCTTCTCTTCTCCAGGCTGAACACCACCACCTCTCAGCCTGCCTGAAGCCCCTGGAGCATCCCCCATGGCTTCCTGTAGACTTACTCCAACAGGTCCATGTCTTTCTTGATGGTGGATCACCTCACCTACCTTCAGACATCAGCAGTGGAAGATGTGAAGATGTGAAGCCCAGAGAAGCCTCTCATCACAGATGTTCTCACACTCTACCACTCAAATCCCTTCAATGAGCCTGACTTTCCCCTCAGTTGAGTAGTTTTGGTCTTGGTTCAAGGGTCAGTGTGTGAGATCATCCATGATCTTCAGTACAGTTCCAGCGAGACATAACCTCACTGTCTCAATCTCAGGCCTCTGTGGTGGTGTATTCCCTGCCCTGCCCCCAGGCCAAACTATGATCTGAGAACAGACAACGTGCTGCCAGGGAAAAGACACTGACCCAAATATCTGCTCCGTGTTTAGAAGAAACTTGTCTGCAATGTCCTGTTACACTGTTCCTTAAGGCCACATCAGTGAGGAGATTCCATGTAGCAGTGCCACCTCTCCAGTCACACAACAAGCTGTAGATCTGGATTACCTTAGGAGCATTTATAAGGCATGGGGCAAAAAAGCATCCTAAAATTCCTTTAGCTCTTCTAGGAAGGGCTCTTCAGCATTCCTAGCTCCAGTGCCACCTCTGGTTCACAACTCTGACCTTTACTGCTGCCCTCTATGGCTGCAGCAAAATGGAAAGCAAGGAAGAGGTTTGGCTGCAAGAAAAGCCCCGTGAGGCCAAGTGAGTGGCCTTGGATGTCTGGAACAGCTGCAGCCACAGCCTACCCTTGGCATCTGGCTGACACTGTGTTGTCTGTCAAAGACTGTGGAACAAGAGAAGGAGATGTGCCACATCCATCTTTCTAACTGGGAAAGCTCTAGCACAGGTCACTGATCTGTGCAAAGTTCTTCTGGAAGATCCAGAGCTGGATTCCTCTGGAAACATCCTGCATCTCCAGTACCTGGTGCTACCATGGTCAAGCCAGTCATCAAGAGAACTGCACCAGAGACCTTGAAGAGGAGGTCCCCATGAAAGCAGGAGGTGCAGGATGGAAGACGTTGGGGCAGGTTCTGTCCTGTTGTTCTATGGGACCTGTATTGACAACCTCCATACTCCCAGAGATGGACATCTACCTACTGAACACAAACCATTACAGAATCATGAAATCATGGCTTTTAAATCCCTCCAGGGATGGGGATTCCACCATTGCCCTGAGGGCAGCCTGTACCAAGGCTGGGCCACCTTTTCCATGAAGGATTTTACCCAATATCCAATCTAAATCTCCCCTGGAGCAACTTGAAGCCATTTCATCTAGTCCTGTCACTTATTACCTGGAGGAAGAGACCAACCTCCACCTATGTAATGCAGCCACTGTATAAACCCATTCCCTCCAGTATAAAGCCATTCTTCCAGTATAAAGCCACTTTTTCCAGTACAAAGCCATTCTCCCAGTATAAAGTCACTTTCCCTGCTATAACACCATTCATAGAATTACAGATTGGTTTGAGTGGAAGGAACCTTAACGTCCCTTTAGTTTCAACTCCCCTGCCATGGGCCAGGACACCATTCTTCCCAGTATAAAGCCATCCTTCCAGTATAAAACCATTCAACCAGCATAAAGTCATAGAATCATGGAAACATTTGGGTTGGAAAAGCCCTCCAACACCACTGAGTCCAAGTGTTCCCCCAGCACTGCCAAGCCCACCACTAACCCATGTCCCCAAGTGCCACATTAAATCCCTTCAGGGATGGGGACTCCATCACTGGCCTGGGCAGCCCGTGCCAGGGCTGGACAACTCCTTCAGGCAAGAAATTATGTGCCTCAATTAAGCCTTTGGTGATCTTGCCCTAGCAGCTCACTATGATCCTTGCATCAGGGCTTCCAGTATCCCCACAAAGGAGCTGGGCCTCATGGATCACTCAAGTCCTTGGAAGTACAGGTTCTGATATGGTCAAACCACCCTTCTGGGACCCCATTCTCATGGCTATCACCACCAAAGAGATCCCTCTACTTTAGTTTTAGCTCACAGGCTATGATATACCTACAGGTCCCTGAAACTGGCTCATTTTAAGGGAAATTATCCCAAGTCCCAGTGTAGGACTTTAATCCACAACATTGTAGCCCATGAGTGAGCTACTGCAACACAGGATGACTTGTCATTTTCTTGATAACTCCATCTGCCTTTCCTGCTCTCACTGACTACGTGGAAATGACAGTTCTTCCCAGGCACTACTCCACCAGATACCACCTCTGTGTGTTCTTGGATACTCAGGAAGCCCTTTCCTCTTAATGCATTGCCTACACCTTCAGCATTCTTCTTTGGGCAATGACCTTCCGCGAGAAGCTGAGCAGAGGACCACAGCTGCTAGATACAAGGTGGTCTAAGAGTGATGCACCCCGTGGTAAGAAACATTTCTGTAGCTCTTACGATGGCTGGGAGGCTGAAGTTTAATAGTAAGCACAGATATCATCGCTTCCTGGCAAAATCCACTGTTCCAAAATCCTGGCACTAGTCTAATAACAACACATCATACATCCAGTTTACCTCTCCAATGATCTTTCAATCTCATCTCCTGCTTTTGGGATGTGCTGACCCCTCCAGGCACTTCTCCATCAGCCAGACGTTCCTGGAATCACAGCTACTGATTGTACCTATCCAATTTGCAGGAAATGGGACATTCAAGCAAATCAGCCTGTAGGAAAGGTAACAGTGCCATCAAAATGCAGAGGAACTGTACTCAGTGGCACAGAGCATGTGAATGTCCCTGGAATAAGGAAGAGACTTGCAAAATCAGGTGATTACAGGGGCTCCAAGAGAGCTGGAGAGGGACTTCGGACAAGGGGGAATGGCTTCCCACTGACAGAGGGCAGGGATAGATGGGATATTGGGAAGAAATTGTTCCCTGTGAGGGTGGTGAGGCCCTGGCACAGGTTGCCCAGAGAAGCTGTGGCTGTCCCACTCCTGGAGGTGTTCCAGGACAGGCTGGATGTGGCTTGGGGCAACCTGAGATAGTGGAAGGTTGCATGGCAGGGGGATCGAAATAAGATGACCTTTTAAGGCCCCTTCGAAACCCAAACTGTCCCATGATGAGTGAGTTTCAAATGGAGGATTCTCTGGCCCATACATCTCCTCCTGTGTTCCTCTTCTTGCTGCCAGGCACTGGGGCAGAACAACACCCCACACCAGATCCTAGAAGGAACAGGACGCTGCTGTCCAGCTGGGCTGCTCCAGCTTCCCTCCATAACTCACCTGTGCTCAACAGCCTCAACAAGCTGAGTTTTAATTTGCTGATCAAGTTTTGATTGGATTAGAGGCAGAGCCTATTCATCAGCATGAATATAAATCTAAATTGACCCTGGTGATGACTCAGAGGGCAATGCTGAGCTGGAGTTGGCCGGGCAGTTCAATCGATTGGGGAAAGTGCTTTCTGCTTGTAATGGCTGGACCAACATATTGTTCAATAAATAAATACATATATACAATACAGGGGGTGGGGAAATCAATGACGAGATGGCGGGAGGTGACTGGGGCTGCGTCAGGAGAGACGCTGTGCCTGGGCCAAGGCGCCGGCAGCTGGGGTTGGTGAACCAAGAAGCCTGGTGATCCCCATGACCGTGAGTTAGCAGCACAATGCGAGCGCCTGCGCGGGTTTTGATATGCGGCTGCCCCGAGCCCTGGCAGGAGCCACAGGTCCTGCCTGGACACAAAGAAGATCCTTGTGTGGCTATATCTTAACTCAGCAGGGCAGGAGGGCTGGGAGGAGCTGCGGCTTGCGCTCCAGCCCCTGTCTGATCCTTTTTTCCCTCAGATCAGGCTAAATGTGGATGTGCGCCTTCCCACGAGCATGTTTACACCTACCTATGGCACAGAAATCCAGGCAGCTGCAGCAATCCCTTGCTCTGTGAGGCTTTATTATTGACCCAGATGAAAATGATTGACTCCGCAAAAAGGGATAAAAAGGGATTTTGGAATCCAAGAAAAGGGAAAAAAAATCTTGAAGGGTGGTAATTGTTATAGTGTTCACTTTTCTCTTAGGAGTGTGACAAGGGTGAATCATGTTTCAGAGGCACAGTGAAGGCAGAGAAGGGAGTTGAGGAGCGTTAGAAGCCCTGCTCCCTGCCTGGAACAGTAGAGAAAACATGAAGAGGCCATTTCTGTGGCTTGGAGAGGTGCAGGAACCTGCTAAAATGACAGTATCACATTGTGCCCGACCTACAAGACATTAGATGCCATTCATCCCTGAAAAAAGGGATGCTTATGCCCAGAGGTCTGGGATGGAGATGCTGCCAAGGCAGAGGCGTGGCGAACAGCTGCAGGAACAGCCAAGTAGACACTGTTCATCAAAAACACCCAGAAAGGGAGTGGTTGAAAGCCTATGCCCCGGGTTGTAGGATCAAGCCCTACAAATGTGCCGTGATCACAGCTGAAACCCATGCCCAGCTCCTCTGGGTGGTGATGTGCTGGGCCATATGTGCTTCCAAAGGCACCCAGATATTTCTCCAGCTCCACTGCAAGACAGCTCTGAATGACTTGCCTGAAGTGAAAGGAGTGAAAAAACCCCCATGGAACAGATGTATGTACCTAATATAGATAAAAAAACTGCACCAGTCCATCATGTCACTGCCTGTAGACAGGGAACAGCTCCAGATCAGTCACCCTTCACCAATCTCAGAACAAACCCGCTAGAATATCACTATGCATGAGGAATTGTTATTACCAATATAAAACATCCACATAGCACCTTCAATGCACATGTGGAAGAGACACAGTTTCCATCAACGCACATAGAGGCAGGGAGTAAACTATGTCCTGATTCCTCTCCCTAAGGAGTGTTGCAGGGGATCAAGGGATGGCACAAGGCCACACTGGGCCAAGCACTGACGGTTCTGGCTCCATGGGAGAGCCTCTGACCCACAGCTCCTTTGATCTACACAGAAAGGCAGAGAAGGAAAAGAAGAGCTGAGGCTCAGGGAGAAGTCACTTGACATTAGTCGTTCCCAGCAGGAAGGTGTTGAGAAGCAAAGGTGAAGAAAAGCAAAGAGATGCAGACCTGAAGAGGGAGGGAGAAGGAGAAAGAGTGCAAGAAGACAAAATCACAAAAAGAAAATGAAGAACAGTAGCTAATGTGGGGAAGAGTTGAGAGGAATTTGTAGACTAAAGCCCCCAGTGAAACAGGAAGACAAAGCTCAACACGACCTGACAGTGAACTGGCAGCCCAGAAACCCCTGTCCTGTGCTGATCCCACAGTGTGGACAGCAGGTGGGGGGGCGGTTCTGTCCCCCTGCTCTGCTCTGCTCAGACCACTCCAGCAGTGTTGCCTCCAGCCCTGAGGCCCCCAACACCAGAAGGATATGGAGCTGCTGGAGTGAGTCCAGAGGAGGCCAAAGAGATGCTCTGAGGGCTGGAGCCCCTCCGCCCGGGTATTAAAACATGGGTATTGCTACTGCTGCTACTGTGGAAGCCATCACGGAGCCTTGCACAGGCTTGAACTGCTCTGAGAAGGGAGTCCCTCTGAGTGCAGCCACGTGCTCCTCCACACCACCTGAGCCATGCAGAAAACTTTGGAAGCCCTAAAATCACAGAATCACAGAACTGTTTCGGTTGGAAAAGCCCTTTGAGACCATTGAGTCCAACCATTTCCTCAGCACTGCCAAGGCCACCACTAAACCATGCCCCCAGGTGCCACATCCACAGGGCTTCTAAATCCCTCCAGGGATGGGGATTCCACCACTGCTCTGGGCAGCCTCTTCCAGGGCTGGATAACACTTTCAGGGTAGGAATTTTCCCTAATATCCAACCTCAACCTCCCATGGCACAACTTGAGGCTGTTTCCTCTTGTGCTGTCCCTTGTCACCTGGGAGCAGAGACTGATCCCCACCTAGTTGCACCCTCCTGTCAGGGAGTTGTACGGAGTGAGAAGGTCCCCCCGGAGCCTCCTTTTCTCCAGTTGGAGCCCCCCCAGCCGCTCCCTCCCTCAGTACTGCTGCCAGGGGTTGTGCCGATGCCATGGAATGGGAGCAGAAGCAAGTTCCAGTGTTTTTTAGAACTACCCAAACTCATCCCACTGGGACTCAGACTTTCCACACTGCTCCATGCCTTAGTTTCCCCTTCCACACAAGCAGTTCTCTACATCAGAGGGGGCTGAGAGGATGGTTTGACATTTCACTGTCATTTTATTCCTGTGGAAATGATAAAAACCGGAGCAGCTGGATACAAAAAAGGTCACTACTTTACAAAATACAGATACACAGCTCAAGTCCTACCTGCTTTGGGGTTTAATTTATGATAGCTTTATTACTTATTTTAACAAATGCACAAACCCCACAAAGCTCCAGGATTCATTTAATTAAAGCTTAATTACTATAAATATGCCAAAGCTATGGTAAATTCCCCCAGCAATGGGAATTACAGTGTAAAACCTTCCCCTGGTCCTGTAAACATGGCCACAGCTGATGTGTCTTTAGCCCACAACCCAATTACAATCTATGTGATCATGGAGCCAAAGAATTTGGATGTTGACTCCCTCTCACATAAAAAAGGAACCCTAAATGTCCCTCTCCAGTACATCCATCACCATATCTCCACTCCCAGGTAGGTACCAGTCTCCTCTTGGAGACCTATCCATGGGAACACTGCAGAACAGTTCTTAATGCCTCCCCACATTTTGGATGCAAGACATTTCCAAGAGCTAAAAAATGATCATTGTTTTGCTGTAAAAAGAAAAGACAGACCCCAAACTTGCCTTCCAGCACACGGGATTTCATCTTGTAGCTGATGGCAACTGACAGAAATCATTAAAGCAGTGCCTCTGGAATTAAATTAAACAGATGGACTGGGGCTGTCTAATTGGAAGAGTGAGGGCTGTGAAAATTGGGAAACATGACAAAGCTAAAGGACAGGTCACAGAAATCTCCAGCAGCACAGTGGAGACTGAAAACATCGTTCTTCTCTAAAAAACACCTTTGGAAAGGCAGTAATCTGGGGCTGAAGGCTTCCTTTTTCTTAGCTGTAAACAGTTATCTCAGTTCCCAGCATCCCAACCCTCCAAAGCCATGCTAGAAACCTGTGCACATATCAGCAGCCTTAAAAGAGGAAGTGGTGGGAGAGCTGGGAAGTTAAACAAATTGGAATGACCTTGGTCTTGTTGCAGGCAAACAGTACCTGCAGGTGCTGCTCAGCTGCCTGCACCTTGGCCATCTTTGAGCCAGGGACTGCCAAGCTCACCTCTCCAGAGCCTGCTGGCCTGAGGGGCTAAGGACCAAAAGTCGTAACAACTTCAAAACCCCCACATCGGGCAGATTACACAGGCAGATAGCAATAGGACAATGGGGGATGGCTTCAAACTGACAGAGTGCAGGGATAGATGGGATATTGGGAACAAAATTCTTCCCTGTGAGGGTGGTAAGGTCCTGGTGCAGGTTGTCCAGAGAAGCTGTGGCTGCCCCAACCCTGGAAGTGTCCCAGGCCAGGTTGGACGGGGCTTGGAGCAACCTGGGATAGTGGAAGGTGTCCCTGCCCATGGCAGGAGGTGGGACTGGATAATCTTCAAGGTCCCTTCCAACCCATGATTCTATGGGATCAGTTGCTGTGGCTGGAGAAAGCAGATTTAGAGCATAACTTTTTACAGAGGGACCACACTCTAAAACCAAAACAATCCTGAATCCTTGTGCCTGTGATTCCCTCCTCCTCAGTCCACCCTGAGCACAATGTCTAGTTTGGGTTACATAGCTCAACCTGTGGACTATGTCCATCAGCAAACCATTCGTAAGAAATTTCAAACTCTCCATGGGTCATGTTCCAGCTCAATGCATTTCCCACTCCACACTTTGGATGTTACAATGTTAGAAACAGGACTGAGGGCCAAAATCTTGTCTGGCACAACCCTGGAGCTGTTACACCAGGAATGAGTCTGGCTTGTATTCATGTTGCCTCCATAAAGGATAGAATCAGAATCACAAAGGTGGGAAAAGACCTCTAAGACCATCAAGTCCAACAGTATCTCATTACTCTTCTGCTACATGGAGACAAGTTCTACTGAGCTTCAGGTATTCAAATACTTAATTTTCAATTAAAGTCAGTATTCACCCAAAATGTGGGAAAAATAAACAGAATTTGCCCGAGACAGCCAAAAGTTTTTTCTTTTAGCCAGGTACACAACTAAGGCAGATACGGTGATGGCTCTGCCCTCTTAGCAGGGACCAGCCTGGAGTCTGCACGATTTTTACTGTCAAGATGTTTTCATTAGCAATTCCACTTGATTTCAGGCCCGATTTTAGGTAATTATTGTCCCATGAACAGCCTTTCTCCCTGTCTCCTCTTAGCCTTTGCAACTCGGGAAGCCCTGTTCTGCTTCACCAGTCACTCGGAATGGTCAACAGTCGTCACACTCTGCTGCTGACCATTGTCCACTGGGAAAGGTGGGAGGCTCCCGAGCCCATCCCTTCGTGGACAGGCAAATAACGGGGCCCGTTGCTGCTCGGACATCAAAGTTAAACAAACAGCCCCAAGCCCCCACCCCTGGGCCTGTCTTAAGGAGCTCCCTGAGGAGGTCACGACTTTCAGCTTGTCATAGCACACATCAAAGTTTGCACCACACACGAATTCGGCACACGGATTGGAATCGTGTCGCCCGAGAGCGGATATTCAGCCTTTGTGCACTGCTTTAATCCTGTGTTTTCCCAAGTAATTAGGCTTTTTTGCTTATGAACTTGTGACTAAGTAAAGCATCCCTGAGAGGTTGTAACATCAAAGCTCATTCTCCCGTCTGTCCCACATTTTCCAAAATTGGATTTCTTTTTTTCTTTTTTTTTCCTTAAATAAAAAAAACCCCTAATTCAATTTAGTTGTAGACTGAATATATTTAGGAGTGTCTTTAAAAGGTTACAAGAAGCCAGAGTGATCATCATGGGAACTGTGGAGGGAGGGCACAGCATTCAGCCTTTTTCTCGAGAAAGGCCTGAATGAAAGCCCCAGCCATGGCCCCTCCAGTGAGCAGGGACGGGACAGCTCTTACGGGAGCGATTCTGGATGGTGGAGTGCCTGACTACCCACCACAAAGACATCCCACGGGTACGGGCTCATCCATGGCCAAACCCTGAGAGTGAATGTGGAATGGCACCATCAGTTCAGCTGTCGCAGCCTCAGGATTGCAGGAGCAGCCTGTCCTGATCTGTCACACCACACACTGGGCACAGCCAGAGTGACAAGCTCCTTCGGGTTATGCTCCACAACACATCCCAAACTTTACAGGAGCTCTGTGCAGAGCTCAGTGTGGCTTTAGGAAAAGGTTGAAGTGAGTCACCACGATGTGAGACACACGTACCTGGAGTTCCTGCTGATGGCTGCCACCATGAGAGCTGTCCAGCCAAGCCTGTGCCTCGCATTCACGTCTGCGCCTTCTTGCAACAACCTGGAGAGGGGAGACACGTCAGGAAGCAGACATGGAGAGAGCACCCCAAGCATCCTGGAGCTAATGAGGGAAAGCAGAAAGTTTTACTGTGCAGGCCCCTGCTCCAGCACAACCCAGAAGACCCAACATGAAGTTGACTGAATCCAATTTCTCACAGGTGAGCAATCTGGAACGAATGTCCAGGTGACGGCAATCCTTTTCAAGGACCACAATGCCAACATCTTGTTTTCTTTATTATTTATTTATTCATTTATTTCTTCTATTCAGTTTAATTTCTGAAGAACCAATCAGCAGCAAAGCTGATAAGCCCAAATTCCAATGATGTTGGGATCTTTTGTCTGCAGAGCACTCAGAAGCAGCTCAGTGGCTCTCCAAAGTCCATGCATCCTGCAGATATTTTGCAGTTTTCTCACACTACATAAGAACAAATAAGACTAGGCACCAAACTATCCTTGGTGCTTTGTCTCCAAAATTTTCTCAGCTTTTGCAAGATAATGGCATGGGACAGGTTCTTGCAGCAGCTAATTTAGCTCATCCTAAAACAACTGCCAAACCCAGAGAGTATGAAAAGATAGTTCTCTGCAGACCACAAGAAAGGAGGGAAGTTCAGAATTCAGGAACAAATTTTGCAGTGCTCAAGTTAAATGAGATGAGACAAACTCCAAACCCTACATGTTCAAGGCATAGAATCACATAATGATTTACAGGCGGCTTTGGGTTGGAAGGGACCTTGAAGACCATCTTGTTCCATCCCTCCTGCCATGGGCAAGGACATCTTCCACTAGATCAGGCTGCTCCAAGCCCCACTTCCAGGGATGAGGCAGCCCCAGCTTCTCTGGGCACCCTGTGCCAGTGCCTCCTCACCCTCATAAGGAAGAATTTTTTTGCCTTATATAGTCTAGATCTCCCTTCTGTCAGTTTGAAGCCATTTCCCCTTGTCCTGTCACTGTCTTCCTGTGTAAAACATCCCTCTTCACAACCGAATCCATGATTACAAACCAATTTTTCCCCCATGAGCAAGGTGCTGCCAGTATCAAGGCAGGGCAGCCATGGGTCAGCCTTTGGAAAGCTGGGAGGACCGTGCAGGAGTCAGCAGTTCTCTGCCCCTTGGCTTATCCTTCTCCTTTTTCCCAAACTGAGGCTTTTCCATGTTCCTTTCTGGGTGTGGCTGTCCCTGCACACTGCATCCTTCACGCAGGCATAACAGGGAAGTGCTGCCATTAAACTCCCTGCTGGGAGAGGCACAAGTGAACACACCAGTCACGTTCCACCTGTGCAAGTACCACACGTGAAGTCTTGAAATTCTCCCCAGAGCCCCAGGCAAGGAAGTCAAGGTCAGTTGTGGCTGCTTGCATGCACTGACCAAGTCAGATCACCTCTTTAAGGGCTTGGAGAGGTATGCATCCAAACTTGGACAGCCTTCCCAAATTCCTTGCTCTTGGTCTGCTCTGGTGGCAATGCTGCTAGGTATATAAGAGTGCTGGGATGGAATGGGTGAAAACAAGCTAAACCAATCCTCTTCCTACAGTTGGAAAAACATAAACGAAAGCAGGAATGCTGGTCCAGGGAACACTCACAGCTCTACAGAGGTTGTCTTGCCAGCCTTCCTCCACCTGGTCAGAAACCTACACAGTGGTTTCACTAGAAACCTATCCCAAGGAACAAATACACTCATATACTGAGAGACCTGGGGTGTTCAGCCTGGGGAAGAGAAGGTTCCTGGGAGAGCTCAGAGCCCCTTCCAGTGCCTAAAGGAGTTGCAAGAGAGATGGAGAGGAACTTTGGACAAGGGATGGAGGCACAGGACAAGGGGGATAGCTTCACACTGACAGAGGGCAGGGTTAGATAGGATATTGGGAAGAAATTGTTCCCTGTGAGGGTGGGGAGGCCCTGGCACAGGGTGCCCAGAGAAGCTGTGGCTGCCCCATCCCTGGAAGTGTTCAAGGTCAGCTTGGACAGGGCTTGGAGCAAGCTGGTCTAGTGGAAGATGCCCCTGCCCATGGCAGAGAGGTTGGAACAAGATGGTCTTGAAGCTGCCTCCCAACTCCAACCCTTCAATGCTATGATATAAAATATGATAATCCTAAAGTTACTTCTAACCAGCAATACCCTGCCTAAGCTTTGGCTCGTATCTTGAACACAGCTGAACATGACTCTCCCCACTGACTGAAGAAACCAGCCAGATAAATACCATCTGAATAAGAAGCCCATCTTCCTCTCCAGCAATACTATTTGCCCTATTTGATTGAGACTGGGGTCTGAAAGCCAACAAGCAGATGGCCTCAGCCAAGTTCCACACAGAAGCATGTTGGTGAACTCTTCTGACTCAAGTAGAGGTATGATACACAGGTAACAGGCCTGGGTAGGCAATCTGTTTTGACTGCCCTGTTTTGACAGAAGGGGTGGCCAGTGCTGGTGCCCCTGTTCTGGATGCTCTGAACTGTTCATGAGGCACTTGGACAGAGATCAAACAGCACCAAAAATAGAATCGTAACTGGCAGCCTTCATTTTTAGCTCCCAGCTGTGATTCAGGAGGCTGTGACTCCGTAAATGAGCACCAACAGAAGCTTTATGCTATCTTTACCAGGGTTACAATTAAAGTTTAAAACTATCTGTCAGGTAACCACAGGACCTTGCTCCAAACATCCACATATCTGTTAAATCCCTCCAAGGATGGGGATTCCGCCACTGCCCCAGGCAGCCTGTGCCAGGGCTGGACAACTCTTCGCATGAAGAATTTGTGAAAATATCCTTATGGTTTCTCCTTCTGCCAGCACCATGTCCTTGCAAGTGAACTCTAAGAACTCTAAGAGCATGCTGCTAGTTCTGTTGCCTGAAGAGCACTCTCAGACAGCAGATTGCTGAAAGGAGAAATATCCCCATGCAGCCACAAAGCTTTCTGTCCAAGTGAGGCCAGATGTGCTTGGACACACAAGGGATAGCAGATTGCTATCTGCAGAGATCAGCTCCTGTTGCAGCTCTGCTTACAGAGGTGTTTGCACTCACAACAGAGATCAGACAGCCTAACTCAGACCCATGGCCACTGCTGCTCACACCGTCACCTGCTGTGGCTGGAAGGACACTGCCTGCGGGAGAAATCCACACCACAGCTCCATCTGTGCCACCATGTGTGCTGTGGCCTCTGCCCAGGCACAGGGAGTTGCTCCCTCAGCTGGAAAACTGCTTGCTCGCTGCCACTGCCGGAACCAACTCCACACACAGCTCCCCCAGACCCTGAGGAGCCGTTCCCACTGGCACTAGGGCTGTCAGGATGCTGAGACAGTAGAAGCCTACACTGACATCTTACTGTCTCCCCTCAGTCCATGCCAAGTGCTTCCAAAAATCCCTTCCCAGACACTGTGAAGCCCAAAGCCCTTCCTCTTGTCTCTCAGTGGTGTAGACCAACATATCCAAGTTATTTCTGAATTTCATTGTATTTACTTGGCCATTTTAAAGTCCTTTGAAAGCAGTAACACTCACATCACTCCTTTCCTACAGTGTGTCAGTCTAACAGCCACAGAAAATCCAGGAAATAAAGAAATCTTGATGACAAGGGAGAGGCAGCCTGAAAGAGAAAGGCAGGAGGGGCACTGGAACCCCAATATCAAAACTCTGCAGGTAAGAAGGCATCAGCTAAGCCAGGATGGAGGCACCCAAATCGTTCAGGCTGGGAACTTCTGGAAACTAAAGGCTTTAAGGCCAACACCAACGACTGATAAACATGTTCAATGGGGTTTAATTAAAGTCATTTGCAAAGTATCAGCCCTATTTGCACTTAGACATGGCATTAACATGATTTTACATTAAAGGGGCAGAGACCATCGTGGTCACCTCCTGCCAGCTACTGGGTCACTCTGCTGCAAAGGTTCAGTCGTAATTCCATCTGTCATGAATTTCAACATTTCATGCAAGGGACCTTGGACATTATCCAGTTCCAATCCCTCTGCCAGGGCCATGGACACCTTACACTAGACCAGGTTGCTCAGGCCCCATCCAACCTGTCCTTGAACACTTCCAGGGATAGGACAGCCACATGGATAGATATTTTTTCCCAATATTCAATCTAACCTGCACTCTGTCAGTGTGAAGTCATTCCCTCTTGTCCTGTCACATCTGTTTTCTTATGAATAGGACCTGCAGTGAAACTCTTCAGCATCTCCCTGTGAGACAAACGACAGGACATCAGACTTCATTTAAAATAAAAATATGGTGTTTTAAACTAAAAGATGAGAGATTTACATTAGATATTGGGAAGAAATTCTTCCCTGTGAGGGTGGCGAGGCCCTGGCACAGGTAGCCCAGAGAAGCTGTGGCTGCCCCCTCCCTGGAAGTGTCCAAGGCCAGGTTGGATGGGATTTGGAGCAACCTGGGAGAGTGGAAGGTGTCCCTGCACATGGCAGAGAGGATTGGGACTAGATGATCTTTTACGTTCCTTCCAACCAAAGTCATTCTGTGATTCTGTGATTTTAGGGTTCTTAAGGCACTTTTGAGCCACTGAAAAATACCTGTGAAGTCACTCAAAGGCTTTTTCCTCTACACATGCACTGGAAGGACACATTGAACAATTAATTATCTTCATTCTTTGATAAAAAAGTAATGAAATAAGATCCTAGTCTGGCAGTCAAACCATCGTGGATCCAAGAGGAAGGATGCTGGAGCCTCCGCTGTGGGATTTGGTTACAGGCTTGGAGCAAAGGTATTAGAATGTCAAGTAGTTTTCCATTCAGGAATCTAGATCACCATAAGCATCTGGAATGCCACATCACTGAGCCCAGTGAGAGAATTACTTGCATCACATCATCTACCATAATATGCATTGACATTTCATTTAGGAGCTGGATTTTTTTTTTTGTTAAATCACTGCAAAATGCTCAGCAACTTAACAGATTTTCAGACAACTGAACTTTATGTTCAGGGTCTTCAGGCCCATCATTAATTTTTTCCCCGCCTGATTTAATGATATGACAATCGATAAAGCCACGACCACTGCTCAGATCCCAGACAGCCAAATGTATTTACCAGCAGGAGTATTTTATTTTAATTAAATAAAATCCTCTGATCAATGTTTAGGATGTTTATCCACATTTTAACCAAGTAAGATCCAGGACACTCACCTCCTAAGGAGTTTCTCACATGGATACAGCTCTATTAGCACCATTTGCAGTGTTTCTCAAATGACAAACTGTTCCTCGACTGCAGCAGTGCCACCAATATGTCCCTGCCCATGGCAGGCAGGTGGACTAGATGACCTTTAAAGGTTTCTTCCAACCCAAACCCTTCTGGGATTCTGTGATTCAAGACCCAGTCAGCAGAATAACCCTGAGACAGAGCTGGTGTTGTTTCTGATTGGGGAAGTGCTCGTATTTTAAGGATTTTAGGTAAAGCTCTTTTTTTTACGGTTTTAGGGCAGAAAGCTGACAGAGGGCAGGGTTAGATTGGATATTAAGGAGAAATTCTTCCCTGGCACAGGTTGCCCAGAACACTGACTCATCTCTGGAAGCATTCAAGGCCAGGTTGCACAGGGCTTGGAGCAACCTGGGATAGTGGCAGGTGTCCCTACCCACGGCAGAAGATTGGAACTGAGTAAGCTTTAAGTTCCTTTCCAACCCAAACCATTCCGCAATTCCCTGATTCTGTAAACATCACTGTCTGCTCTGGAATTTGCTGGAGGAGCCTGGGCAGAGCAGCACCCATCGCTTTGTGCTTATGCCCTATTTTACCTCGAGACAGCAGCTCCCAAAGCTTCAGCACTTTGATCCCTGCACAAGAGATAAAGAGCCCACGTCGGCAGGACGAGCCTTCTCCCCCCACTGCCCCCGGACAGATGTGCCTTCTATTCACCCCGCCGCTGGGGTTCTGGGTGACTAACTCAGTGACACTGCCGAGCCCAGAGGGCATGTTTGAGTTTGTGCTCAGTGCCGGGAGCATGCCCAGCACTCCCTCCTGACAGGTGGAGGAAGAGGAAGCTGGAAACTTGAACTTTTGCAACAACAATAGCTTCTGTTTCTCTCAGCCTCTTAACCATTTCCCCCAGCCCTGTCCCAATATGTCACTGTTTAACTGCAGGGTGGGGACACTCTTCAGGCGCAGTCACTGCCCTCTGCTTTGCAGAAGGGAAGAAGAGAAACATCCCAACCGAACAATATCTCAAAACACGAAAGCACAATTCCTGCTAGAGGCCAGGGAAAGGATCTGCCTGGACAGGAGGACGCAGTGAGCTGCTCAAAACCCTTTGATGCGGCTGCTGCCTTCCTAGAGAGAGCTCACGGCTGTTTCTCACCCCTCACTGTCATTCCAGGGCCAGTAACACACCATGGTGCTCCGTACGGACCTGCGTGCTGTGGGGCAGGGTACATGCAGACAAGATGGGAAGGGAAAGGAAGGAAAAAGGGAGAGGAGCAGAATTTCTTTGCAGCTCTCAAGGCAGGCAGGCTGCTCCCAGGACACGGGGAATCCTGGAGGGATCCCGATGCCCCTAACCCCAACAGCACAAACAGGCCATGTGGAGATGCAAGTGGACAAGGAGAAACTCCTGGAAATAAATTTTCAAAAATCAAAGGGAAGCTCTTATAAATCCAAGTTTCAGGAAGGAAAGTGAGCTCCAAGAGTTGAGCAGAGTGGTTTGGGGGCAGTGAGAGTGGGCAGAAACACCACGCGTGAGAGCACATGTGGTGGGGACAGCCAAAGAGGCACAATCCAGGCATGAAGGGTTTGACACAGACACAGGGGAGGCTGCGGCTGCCCCGTCCCTGCAAGTGTCCAAAACCAAGTTGGACGGGGCTTGGAGCAACCTGGTCCAGTGGAAGGTGTCTCTGCCCATGGCACATGGGTGGAACTGGATGAGCTTTAAGGTTCCCTCCAACCCAAACCCTTCTGTGATTCTACAGTTGACATCACCAGGTTTGGAAGAGAATGTGCAACCTCACAATTCAGGGCCCCAATTCAGGGAGTCACCCCAAAGCAACAGCTGAGCTGTGTGTTGGAAAAATACCCCACCAGCCTGCCAGGATGCCTCTGGCAGCAGCCAGCAGCATAGCTGAGAAAAGAACATGAGTGACTGCTGTTTGCAGAGGGATCTGAGCATCATATACCAACTTCTGACAATCCACTTCCACTGGGAGTGGCACGTGTTACCTGCTCAACTTTCTCTGTGCAGATGCGAACTCAAGTTCACCAACTCAAATCCACCAACATTCACAGTTTATGTGCTGTGTAAGAAAGCACTTGGCATGTTTTAAACCTGCTGCCTGACATCTCCCAGGGTGCTCCTTGGCCCCTGAACAGTGAGGGAAGTGGAATAATTGCTTACATGGTTGTAGAAGCCACATCCATACTGGTGGACTGCTTCTCCTCCAACCCCAGAGCTCCAGCAGGGTGTTCATCTCTGCTGATAAACACCCCCACTAACTGGAATTAACCCTGTGATAGTTCCCAAATGTATTCCACACACACAGAAACTCCCACACATCCAGGTGTATCGGTGTCTGCCTCCAGTGAGAGGGATCTGGGCTTTAAAAGCTTTAAAGATGTTTTGGAAAGAAGCATGAGATCTCCTGTCTCCTGTGGCTGGCTGGGTGCCGACTGCAGAGACATTGGTCTGTGACTCAGTGTGCAAACCCCAACAGTCCTGGGAGGCCAAAATACACCAAGAAGAGTGAAAAAAAGGGCAGTTTTCCAGCTACTTAGTATAAGAAACCACAGCACACACAAGTCTCCCCCAATACTTCATTGCCAACATGAAGAAATCTGGGCTGTTTTATCTGCTCTGAATTCCCGGGGCCGTGGGCCAAATCAAACTCAATAACCAGTAACAAAACTTCCACTGAAACCCAGTCCTGGATAATTTGGTCATTTAGGAGAAAATATTAAAGGGGACATTTACAGGATAAACATCTGTTTATGCTAAAAAACCTCGGTGTCTTGAACTCAGATACACACTAACAAATGCAAGCCCAGCATCATATAAACGTGGAGCAAAGGAAAAAAATGTAATTATAAATCATCTCCCAATCCTGTCTTCAATCTGCTCTCTCTACCACTGCTGAAGACGTGTCACAGCTGCTAAGGACAGAGATAAGGTACACGGCAGCTAGTGGCCAGAGGCCATCAGGCTCCAGGAGCCACTGATATGACTCCTAAGCTCACCCTACAAAGTATTCAGGCACCCCTCGAGCCTCAGGCACGGCACTCACAATCATTCTGTGAGCGAAAATGCTTCAACAGGTACAATATGGGATAACTGCTCACAGGGCCTTCCAGTGATCAGATGTTCCAAGTAACCAAACCCTGACTCACTCACTACAGAGGGATTTTTTGTCCAGTCTCTGAATTTAAATGCAGTCTCTGAATTAATTAATGAACCCTTGAGCCGGGAAGCAAACAGAAGGTGCTGCCGTATCCCCAGTCCACCCCCAAACTGGAGAGAACTGAAAGGGTTACAGATGGGAGGAACCTTAAAGTCCATTCAGTTCCACTCCCCTGCCATGGGCAGGGACACCTTCCACTAGACCAGGTTGCTCCAAGCCCCGTCCAACCTGGCCTTGGACACTTTCAGGGACAGGGATGGGGGAAGTCTTGCTTAATGAGCTGTGCTGCTTACAAACAATGGAGAGAGACAGACACAGTCTGGAGGAGGCATGAGTCAGAGCCAAGATGAGTGGTGCTGCTAGACCAAAACAGAGAGATCACCATTTGGGGCAATCAAGCTTGACTTAGCTATTTCTGCATCTCCTCCACCCAAAAAATCCACTTGTAGAGAGCAGACTCAACAGCAACAGCTGACACGGAGCTTCCTGCCCCATTGCCACATCCGGCTGCATCCCTGGGAGAGCAGGAGAGCGTCTGGTCAGCTCCAGATCTCATTACCACATAGATTTGGGTGGCTGCCTGCTGTTAGGAATGAGGATACGAGGCGTCTGACACATGCGCCGTGTCTCCATGAGTCACAGTCGCACAGTGCCAAGGAAAACACTGCTCCATCATGGTTATCTGGTGAGGAAACTGCTGCAAGCCTGTGCTTTTGGGGTGGCTTATTAAGAAACAAAGAACACAAAGAATCAATGTTAATATCAACACAAGTGAGATTGAGGTGGGCATTTTTTAAGGCTTTGCTCCTTGTTTTCCCTCCAAACGCACGGAACAACCGAGGCTGAGGGAAACTAAACTATCTACATTAATTAGGTGTTATCTTCTGTGCAGGCTAACAGCATGAAGGGCTTGGAGGGAAAAGCTGGTTTGCAACACGCTCCAAAGGGGATGCTCTCAGAAGTTAACATGCTCTTTCAGCTCGAGGAAGAATTCAGTCCAGTTCCCTGCATGGTCAAAGATGAGAAAACCTGTCTGGGAGCTCAGAGAGGAGAGGTGAGCCTACAGCAGAGAGGCTGGATCCAGCCTGTGGATATGCATCCTTCCCACAGCAACAGAAACCTGTGTGTTCAAGTGAGGTCTCTCTGGTATGCCTGAAAGGCCTGTTCATCCTTTATTGAGGAAAAATCGCTGCTCGGAATAATCACAGGATCACAGAATGGTTTGGGTTGGAGAAACCTCGAAGTTCACCCAGGTCCAACTCCCTGGCACAGACACCTTCCACCATCCCAGGTTGCTCCAAGCCCTGTCCAACCTGGCCTTGGACACTTCCAGGGATGGGGCAACCACAGCTTCTCTGGGCAACCTGTGGCTGGGTGTCACCAACCTCACAGAGAACAATCTCTTCCCAACATCCCATCTAGTTCCTGCCCTCTGTCAGTGTGAAGCCATTCCCCCTTGTCCTGTCCCTCCAGGCCCTTGTCCAAAGTCCATCTCCAGCTCTCTTGAAGCCCCTTTAGGCACTGGAAGGGGCTCTGAGGCCTCCCTGGAGCCTTCTCTGGGCTGAACATCCCCAGCTCTCCAGGCTGTCTCCAGAGAGGAGGGACTCCAGCCCTCGGAGCATCTCCATGGCCTCCTCTGGACTCGCTCCAGCAGTGCCCTGTCCTTCTTACGCTGGGGGCCCCAGAGCTGGAACCAGTACTCCCGGCAGGATTTCATAATCTTCTTCTTGGTACCTTCCACTCCCTCTCATTTTTGGAGAGTCTGCTTTCTATACTTTAGACCAAAATATTTCATTTTCTAGTCACTGTATTCTGATGTTTCCACGACCAGCTGTCAGCTGAAGAAGGCACTTGGAAAAGGCCAGCACTCCAGTTTAAATGAGCCTGAAGCTGTATTAGAAATATCACCACAGCCTCCCCTCTCCTGACTCCCCAAGTGACAGCACAGGCAGGGGACAGCAGTGTGAAGGGAGGACAGGTCACGTTCCATGGATGGTGCTGCCCTCTCCTTGGTGCAGCCACGCTGCCCAGCTGGATTGTCACACTACTGCCCTGTCAAAGCTCAGTTTGGACTTTACCCCTTGCAGGTGGAGAGAATCCTGAAGGCAAGGCTGTTTGTGTCTCCTCTGTCAGCTCTGCAGCAGCTCCAGCAATCCTGGGCTGGGGAAGCTTGTTGTAAAGCAGAGATTCATGGAATCAGAGAGTGGTTGGGGTGGGAAGGAACCTCTGGAGATCACCTTGTCCAGCCTCATCCTCAAGCAGGCTGCACAGGATTGTGTCCAGGTGGGGTTTGAATATCCCCAGGGAAGAAGACTCCACAGCCTCTCTGGGCAGGCTGTTCCAGTGCTCTGTCACACTCACAGTGAAGAAATTCTTCCTCATATTGAGGTGGAGCTTTCTGTGCATCAGTTTCTCCATTGCTTCCTGTCCTATTGCTCAGCACCACTAAGCAGAGCCTGGTCCATCCTCTGACAACCTCCCTGCAGACACTTACAGACAGGGATGAGGTCCCCTCTCAGTTGTCTCTTTTCGAGGCTGAACAGGCCCAGCTCCCTCAGCCTTTCCTTGTAAGAGAGATGCTCCAGTCCCCTCATCATCTTCGAGGCCAAAGCTGCCTGCAGCAGGGCAAGTCATAGTTTTCACTGTTCATGCTTTTCACACAAGTGAAGGCATGTGCCAGGCAGAGGTAGGCAGGGAGCTCCAAACAGTGGGAGAGCTGCTGGGTGGAAGCAGCTCCACAGGGAGCAGGATGGAAAGGAAGGCTCTTGTGAGCCTCTGCAGAGGGATCTGGAAAGGTTAGCTTGATGGGTCGAGGCCACTGCATGAGGTTCAATAAGGCCAAGTGCTGGGTCCTGCATTAGGGTAACCACAACCCCATGCAGAGCTACAGGCTTGGCACAGAGTGGCTGGAATTATACCAGGTGGGAAAGGCCCTGGGGGTGCTGGTTGACAGCGGCTGAACGTGAGCCCAGGTGGGCAAGAAGGCCAATGGTACCGTGACTTGTATCAGCCATAGTGGGGCCAGCAGGACCAGGGCAGTGACTGTTCCCTTGTACTGGGCACTGCTGAGGTACCTCAAATCCTGTGTCCAGTTCTGGGACCCTCATGACCAGAAAGACATTGAGGGGTTGTAGGGTGTCCAGAGAAGGGCAGTGGGGCTGGTGAAGGGTCTGGAGCAAAGGGTCTGACAAGGAGCAGCTAAAGGAGCTGGGAGGGCTCAGACTCAAGAAAAGGAGGCTCAGGAGAGACCTCTCTGTACAGCACTCTGACAGGAGGGTGCAGACAGGTGGGGGTCAGTCTCTTCTCCCACGTAACAAGTGACTGAATGAGAAGAAACGGCCTCAAGTGGTGGCAGGGAGGTTTAGGTTGGATGTTTGGGAAAATGTCTTCATGGAAAGGGCCCTGGCATAGTCTGCCTGGGGCAGTGGTGGAGTCCCCATCCCTGGAGGGATTTAACTGACATGTAAATGTGGCACTTGGGGACATGGTTTAGTGGTGAGCTTGGCAAGTACTGGGAGAATGGTTGGACTCAGTGATCTCAGAGGGCTTTTCCAACCCAAATGATTCTGTGAGAGAGCACAGAAACAAAGGGGGAGGCTGCAGACGTGCAGCCCAGCAGGATAGTGTACAGCCACCAGCCCTGCTCTGACCAGCTGGAGCACAGAGCATCCCTCTTGCTGTTCTGCCTGACCAGGCTCACCAATCACCCAGACATCCCTAAGCAGCAGCTTCCTGCCATTACAAGCAGCAGAACACATGTGCCAATTAGCTGTACACCAATATCCTCTTTGGCCCTTGATCTAGGCCAGATCTCAGCCCTGGGGTGCAGCAGAGCCAGGCTGCTTCATCTGAGATCCTGGAGACTGGACGGAGCATCCCTGGGCTGCAGGTTAGGAGGGCTTTTCTCTCCTTCTTCTCTTCCTCATCCTTCCCTTCTATACAGGGACAGCAGCTCCTACCTCCCCAAGTGCCTGTGCCAGGTGGGACATCTCAGCCAGACACACACACTCGTGGTGGAGAGCAGCAATGTCTCGTCCCATCCTACACAAGCTGCCAGGCTGCCAAAAAATCTGAAATCCATACTGGCTGAGGGCAGCACTTGGGACCCGGGAGACCTCCGGGATTCTTAGAGAGAGCAGGCAGGAGGGCCAGCCTCTGCTCTACAAGCAGCTCCAAGGTTTTCACACTTCTCTTCCCACTTTCTTAGAGACTTGCTTTCCTCCCACAGTCCCACACTTCATCCGCGGCAGTGGCTGCACCAGTTGGTCAGTGACGTGGCAGGGTTGCTCACAACCCATCCTGGGAACCTCTGAGTCCCTCTCTGCAGGTACAGCTGCAGGAGGAATGTGTCTCCTGGGGACCAGTCACATGCTGGGCCTGAGAAGCTGGCTCATTTGTTACTACCTCAGGGAATGTAATGCTGCCAGACACTTCTGAAATGTGCCACGGCACAACCTCAGTGAGGCAGGCACAGCCAACTGTGACAAGAGGCCTGCTGCCATGGGACAGGAGCTCTGGAGGTGCTCCACTCCCTAACAATTATGTCTTTGGTCACCCAACCACTCACTTCCCTGGCTTCTTTGGGTGGGGGGAGCTCTCTCCCGTGCTCCTTGTGGGACACAAGCCCCTGGAGACCTCCTGGCTCAGGCTGAGGAGCCCACAAGGGCTGTTTGTTCAAAGACAGACTCGCACAAAGGAGCCTCTGCGGGGTCTCACCCAGAGGGGTATGTTCACACCTGCACAGCACAGACTCACACTGTCCTCTCTCAGCACGACGGTCTGTGATCCACTTCCCACTCCACAGGTAATGGTGCTCCTCATCCCTCCCCACCCGCTCTGGATCTGAGATGGTGAGGAGAGCACCCCACAGGGGCTGGAAGCAACCAGCCTCCTCCTTCCCCATGTGCTGACAGGGCTTCCCTGCCTTCCCAGCCCTTGGCACACTGTGCTCTCACACGTCTCAGAATCCTGCTCACCTGCTGACTTCTGAAACATTGTTCATCCTTGCAGCTTCCAGCAGAGCATCCTCTGAAATGCAGAAAGAAGGAAGAGGGAGTTAGCACAGAGACACACACATGGATATCCTAACCTGGAGTGTGCAGGGGCTGCTCTGGCAAAGCCAGCAGGTCCTGAGCTCCCAGCTCTCACTGACCACCCCAGTGAGCAAGGGGCTATTTCTGCGAGAATCCCAAACCCCCTCGCTCTCTTGGTGACTGACCTCAGCACCCCGTCACATACCCTGCAAACAGGGCAGGGGCAGCAGGCACTGTCACCCCAGGCTGTCACAGCCTCAGTCAGAGGTTTCCAAACACCACAGCAGGGCCAACGAGCTCCTACCACAGGCTCAGCATGACACCCCCTGGCTGGAGAGGGGAAGGGCAGCATCCAGCTCTGGGAGATGGGATAAGTGATGGTTTGGGTTGGGAGGGACCGTAAAGCTTATCTCATTCTACCCCTTCACCATGAGAAGAACCTTCTACCATACAAGGTTGCTCCAAGCCCTGTCCAACGTGGCCTTGGACACTTCCAGGGACAGGGCAGCCACAGCTTCTCTGGGCAACCTGTGCCAGGGCCTCACCACCCTCACAGCAAAGAATTTCTTCCCAATATCCCATCTAACCCTTCCCTCTGGCAGCGTGAAGACATCCCCCCTTGTCCTGGCACTCCAAACCCTTGATCAAAGTCTCTCTCTAGCACTCCTGAAAGCTAAAAGGACTAAAGCATCAAGGATAACCCCTTCCCTGGAGAGCTTCCCAGGCCAGTGCCAGCAGGCAGGTTCCATCCCCAAGGAGGGACCCCCACACGCCCTCCCAAAGGGCACAGGACCCTCTGTGGTGCATCCCGCCCCTCCCACCGAGGGGCCGGCCCCAGCAGCGATAGTCACCCTTGGACTGGCGGTCCCGCAGGTAGCAGTAGGCCAGTGCAGCGATGAGGGCAGGCAGCCCTGCTCCCGGGGAGCAGCTCCCAGCTCCGTTCTGATGCCCGCCGGGGTCTCCCGCATGACAGCAGTGCTGCTCTGCACCGGAGGGCCGTGGCGTCGGCTCTCCGAGAGATGCCATGAGGCCGGATGATGTCCCCGGCACAGGGCAGCCAGTGCTGGCCAGGCCGGTGGCGGGTGGCCGGGGGGTGTGCAGTGGGACCATGCCTGGGATAGGCAGCCCCGGCCCCTCCGCTGCAGGGGTCTCTGTTAGGCCTGGCCCATTAGCGACGGGGTAACGCCCTGGGCCTAGCCCCACTGGTAGAGGGGTACACCCGGGGCCTGGCCGCATGGCTAGAGGGGAGCCGCCGGGGCGAGGCCCCGCTGAGCAGGAGGCGCCCCGCGGGCCCGGCCCCACTAACGGGGGTTTCGCCCCCGGGCCCCTCTGTCGCCCCCTGCAGGTCGCGATCCGCCATAGCAGCCTCGTACTTGGCGGCGTCGGCGCGAGCTCACGGCGCCGCCTGGCGGCCAAATCCGGGAGCAGCCGCGGTCCGGCGGTCCCGGCCCCCTCAGCCACAGCCGCCGCCGCAGTCCCGTAGGCCGCACGAGACGGCGACCGCCATGGCCGTGCTCGGAGGAGCCTCGCCAGCCCCTGCGGCAACGGGCGGAACGCCAGAGAGGACAGCATGGTCCCCTCGCTGCCCGCGCTGCGCCGCTCGCACCTTACCCCCCCCCGTCGCTGAGGCCCGCGGATCAAGATGGCGGCCGCCAGCCGGCGGATCTTGACGCAACGGCGCGCAAGGCGTGCCGGGAGATATAGTCCCCACCGCGCCCTGCGCCGCGCTTGTCGCGCCGTCGCGGACTACAACACCCGGGGGGCGCCGCAGCGCCAGGCATGCCGGGAAGACGGCGCCGGCTTCGGGACGTGCAGGGACGCGTCTGGCGCGCTCCGACAGGGGGCGCAGCGCTGGGAGGTGGGGGCAGGTTCGAGCCCCGCCCGGGCGCGCGCGTGTGTCACGCGGAGGGGGCGCCGCAGCGCGCGCTCTCGCACGCCCACGCACGTGCACGGACACGGGTGCACGAGCACAGGCACGCGAGCGCGCACGCTCGGGGCCGTGTCTGCAGAGGGTGCGCGCACGGGCGCACACACACACACACACACATCACACACACACACATCACACACACACACACACACATATCAAACATCACGGACACACGTCACATACATCGCGCACACACATCAAGCGCCACACACACACACCGCACACGCTTCTACACGCACACGTGCCATGCCACACGTGTGCACACAGGAAGCTGTGCACACCTGCACGCACGCACGCTCTCGTGTACAACCCCCCGTCTAGCCATGCACACACACGTGCAGCGCTTGCACCCCCAGGCAGGGCTTGCACACACCCCGCTGATGTGAATCCCGGGCATGCACTGCAGGCTGGGCCGGGAGCAGATGCCTCCGGCGGATGCGTGTGTGGGCACACACCTGTGTGTGAGTGCATGCGTGTGCGTGTATGCTCCCGTTCTCCCAGAGCTGCCCATAGCCCCTTCCCACCCCAGGATTTGCCACCGACGGTTCCCATTCCCCCCAGTTCCTCCTGTTTCACCCCAGTCTCCCCCGTTTCTCCCCATTCCCCCCATAATGCCAGCAGACGCTTGCCCAGTTTGCCATTCCACCATCACTCCACTGCTTCCACAGGCTCCTACAAGCTCTTGTGTTAAACAGGGCTGCTGAGAAAGTGCATTTTAGGGATTTGATTAAAAAAAAATCCTTTTTTTTTGAGACGACTTGGGTTTGTTGCCTGAATTATTGAATCCCTGATTTAGCTCTGCACACTTCTGGCAGATGCAGGATGGTGGAGCAGGGACAGGGTTTGGGGGACCAGGGAAAAACCCTGGAATGGGGGGGAGGGTGTCAGAAATGAACATTTCTGCACCCAGACTGGGGCCAGGAGGGCTGGGAGTTGTTACAGGCAGCCCGGCACTCCAAGTTCCCCAGCCCAGTTCCCCCAGCCTGACTGCTGGTTCCCCCTGCCCCTGTTCCTCAGTTCAGTTCTTCCAGCTCCAACAACCCAGTTACCCCAGGTATCCAGCCTAGTTTTTCCAGCTCCCCATACCCTCAAGACCAGCTCTGTAGCTTCTCCAGCCCAAGCTCCCCCACTTCTCCCAGTTCCCCAGCCCAGCTCCCCCAGCCTGACTGCTGGCTCTGCCTGTCCACTTCCTCAGTCCAGCTCCAACAGTGCAGTTCCCCAGCCCAGTTCCCCCAGATCCCCAGGCCCATCCCCTTCCCCAGCCCAGCTCCCTGGCTCCTCCAGCCCAGATACCTCCCAACCCTTCTCCCCAACCCTGTGCCTCCCATGCTGGCTGTGTTCCAGGCTGGGAATGGCATGCAGTGCCACACAGCTGTGATGGCTGGGGATGTGGGTGCTCCTACTTCCAGCACTGGGACTGCTGGGAGCTGGGAATGGCTGTGGCATGACGGCACCCAACTTCCCGCTTCCCTGGGGACAGGGTGGGAGGACCCCAGGCTTCCACGGCAGAGCTGCCTGGAAGCGCAGAGAGAGGAAGATAAGGGGAGAGGTTCCCCCCGCACCAGCCACAGCACCCTGTCCCCTGCCCTGCCTGTCCACAGCCATCCATCCACTGCAGTGGGGTTTCCACTTCCAGTGGGACAGGATGCCAGAGATTCCCTTGGCTCCTTTTCCCAGTGCTCCAAGTTCCCCAGTCCAGCTCTCCCAGCTCCATTTTCCCCAGCTCCATCAGCTTGGTGCTCTCAGTTCCCCAGCCCAGCTCTCCCAGGTCTATCAGCTCAGCGCTCTCAGTTCCCCAGCCCAGCTCCCCCCAGTTCCATCAGTTCAGTGCTCCCAGTTCCCCAGCCCAGCTTCCCCAGATCCATCAGTTCAGTGCTCCCAGTTCCCCAACCCAGCTCCCCAAGGTGAGGATGCCAGAAGCAGCAGCGTGGCATGGTGAGCCCTGCGATGCCAGGTCCCTGTCTTCTCACAGGTGAGAGCACAGTGACACCCCTGTGCCCCCCTTCCCCTTCAGCTGCTGCATCCTGGGAAGGGCCTCATCCCGAGTAAGGGATCGGTGCCATCCACATTCCCACTGCTGAGACAGGCTTGGCTTTGCCAGTCTAGGCACACATCACGCTGCTCTGTCATCCTTTACACAGTTATTCATGAGAGCTGGAAGAGGATTCCTCGGTGTTCCCAAGTGGAGAGAGAAAAAAGTCCTGAGTCTGCAGCATTTTCAGGGCTGGATGGGAAGCCTGAGCTCTTCCAAAAATAACATCCTAGTCAGCACTGCCGATGGCAGCGTGCCCACCTGCTCCCGGCCACGATACCGTGGGGATGCCATGGCAGGGCCCAGCACCGGCACAAAGGATGGATAATGCTCGTGTGCTACACGGGAACAGGGCATGGAGTCACAGTGACAGTGTCACAGCAGGGTCACCTCGGGAGGGGTTGCAGGCCTCTGTCCTGTACCCATGTTCCCTCCTACTCCATATGCAACCCACGGCTGGATTGGAAAAGCCCTCTGAGACCATCAAATCCAACAACTCCCCCAGCAGTGCCAAGGCCACTACTAACCCATGTCCCCAGGTGCCACATCTACATGTTTTTTTAAATCCCTCCAGAGATGGGGACTCCATCTGTGGCAGGGTTGGACAACCCTTTCAGTGAAGTAAATTTCCCAATATCCAACCTAAACCTTCCCTGGTGCACAGGTTCAGGTGTCCCTGCGAGTGCCACACCTGTCTGCATCTGTGTCCTCCAGCTGCTCCCGGTCTCTCCCTACCCAGGCTGCCGCCTCTGCCACGGGCTGCCCTTCCTCCCAGTGCCCCCGGTTTCCCCCTCCCGGTGCTCCCGGTCCCCCGCTGGCTGCCCCCGCGATCCTCCCCAGCTCCCGCGGTGTTCCCGGTTCCCTCTGTCTGTCCCCGCCCCGACGCTCCCGGTCTCCCCCCGGCTCCTCCTCACTGGTTCTCCCGCTGCTCCCCCACAGATCCCCCGGCTCCTCCCTCCCGGGGCCCCCGATCTCCCCCCACATCCCCCC